>CM054118.1:70193715-70581215 GCA_028673005.1 Tanypteryx hageni
ATTTTTATGAATTTTCCAAATGAGAACGGCGTGTTTTTCAAAATTAAACTTTGAAAGGATAACATATGATTCTTACTTAATAATGCCTTTAATTTTCCAATGTGGTTGACAATTCAACAAAAAAGAGAGAACGCATTTATTTACCTATGCATCTATTACCCACTTAATCAATTTGACTTCTGCCAAATTAAGCATTTTAAAGAAAGTAAGAGAACTGAGGGACTAGAAATCGATAATATCAACGGAAATAATAGATAGATAAGTTACTTTTTTTTAAAGTATGTGCAGCTTTTTAAAATAACAGCGATTTAGCTCTTGATTTTGTTTTATTTATGGTTGTACAAAGGATTCAGCATCACAGAAGCTAGCATATTCATGTTAAATTTGAAATTTGGCAATTTCCCGTAATTATATACAAATTTATTGCGACAGATCTCATACGTTAAACAAATGTTAATAAAATCTTTCAGGTAACTTTGGCCGTATATGAGATGTGGACGTAAATGCAAAGTTTTGTATGAAACAATTTTAAGAGTAATATCTCATTTTTTTATATAAATCAAAGTATTTTGGATTTATCAATTAAAAAGCAGATAATTATTTATATTCCATATGACTGATAGATTGTGCATATTATTTATTGATATTTGTATTATTACCATTTTTCCCGTAAATGAGTCTTTAATTGATATACCTAGTTTGGTTAATGACAAACACCATCGATTTAACATTACATTTTAATTGTACTTACTCTGCGCAATTGATGTCAACATCTTCGATTTTCAAACGACCAGATAAAATATCAAAGCGAGTTTTCAGGATGCTTATCCAATTATCAACAGTTATCACAATGGATCCTTTGGGGTTCGAACCAGCAACATTAAAGATGAAATCCTGCTCTACCTAAAAATTAACCAAAAATGTTTCTTCATCTTACATTTTCAAGTTTTAGGCACTGCATAAATATGTTATGTCCAAACCAAACCCATTCGTCGATAAATGAATGCAATTACCGGATATAAAAACGGTCATTGGTCTGAAAACAATTTGAGACAGTTAAATAAATAAGTAAAGATGGAGACTACGGCGAAATTGATGTAAAATAGAATTAACTCCTTGACCGTAAAATTCAAAATTAGAGACACAATGAAAAAGGGGGAGGGGGAGAAAAGGCAGGAAAATGCAAAAGACAATAAAAATTATAAACTTACAGGTTTAGGGGTTGTTATTCCACGCCAGGGACCTGATGTCACTCTTACATTCACTTACTCAATCGCGCAAGCACTAATCCTAAAGGTGGAAAAGGAAACGGGACCGGGTTTACGAGAAATTCCTCTGCGCCAGGGACCCAAAAAATCACACCGTTGCTAGAAGGTTTGTGAGTCAGTACGACCGCGACAGGGACCTACTAAGCAACCACAACCACACGCACAAGTACACGCCAAGAGGTAAAGGAAAAAAGGGAGAAGGAACGGGGAAATAATACTAGGTTTACGGGAGATTAAACGACGCCAGGGATCTAGTGTCGCACACAGTTAAGATAACTGAGAAATACGAACTCTTCATTCCCCGCTTGGGCCTCATCAGAAAATTCACACTCGACTGTTTCTAAAAAATGAACCTTATGAAACTGAGGCTTTAGACCAGGGGTGGGCAAACTTTTTACGTGGCGACCCGTATTAACAGTCTCAGCTTCTTAGGCGAGCCACGTTAGGGTTCATATCGGAAGTTATTTGAGATAATGCGAGAGATTCTGTTAGTGAAAACCAATAATAAATAATGTATTTATCCCCATAACATCACTGTAAAAGGTTTTCCAGCCATGGTTTTAAGCTACAAATATGAAATTATCTGTATTTTATATTACGGTGGCTTTCATAATGGCATGGCGGACCACATAAAGTGCCCTCGCGGGCCACATGTGGCCCGCGGGCCGCAGTTTGCCCACCCCTGCTTGCATGCGAGTTAATGCACACTGAAATGGTTACCTTGATGGATTTAAAGGCCAGCGTCGACACCAATAGAACGGTGCTGCTGTCGCCGTACAGTATCTCGCCTTCATGGACCACATCGGGTGAAACATGCACTGTACCATTGCCCAGACTCAGGGAAACGTTGAGTACTTCGCCTAAACTTTCCTAAAATTTCAAATAAATCCACTTTATATTCAACAGCAGAATAAAATATATTTATATACTCTTCAGTGAAGAAAACTCGAACAAAATTTGCAAAAAATGTTGATTTTGTGTGATGCCAAATAACAACCTTCAAAGTGAATGATGTGCTTTTGTCGGGTATATTCGGCTGCTGAAAGCGTTCCAACAGGTCGCGTATCGTGGAAGTCCATATCTCATCCATGTAGTTACCAAAGTGTTCCTTGATTTTATCTTCGATATGCCTGCAAGAATTATCGGACATTAATGGAGCAAATAAGTACGCATATTTCAAATAATCTGAAAGCTAAAAAATGCCGCTTTTCATATACCATCGGGGAAGTCGCCAATAAATAAAATATTTTGATAGTCTTCCAAAAATCCCATCAATATGGTGTTGGATTCCTGTATTCGAGAGATTTCGAAGGAGAAACTTCTAACGCGAGGCATTCTAACCCTTTGGTCCGAGGAATTGACGTTAGTGATTCCGTCTCACATTCTTGTTTACTTACTTTCGCAAGGCCACTGTCCGAATTTGGGGGAGAAACTCCTCGAATCCGACATTTTTATCATCTGCAAAGAAAAGTCGTGGTATGTGATCAATTTTACGATTAACTAAGGAAATTGCACGAATTTGTTTCGCTTTGTTTTTAAGTAGGTTTTAAGTTTTTTCTAAAATTTCAAAAGAAAATATATTTGCCAGCTATATATATATATATATATATATATATATGTGTGTGTGTGTGTGTGTGTGTGTGTGTGTGTGTGTGTGTAAGTATATATATATATATATATATAGGCTAATGAATTGAAAACTCATTACTGTATGACGAGAGTTTTACCTTTCGCCTTCATGGTTTGACAGAGCTGGAGGTCGCCTCTAACTTTGGCCCTTCGATCCTCGCCGTCGCTTTGGTAGTCCCTTCCGTAGTCCATGGGAGGTAGGAATTTCCCCACGTCGTTGTTCGATATCGCGTCTTCTAAAGAACGACAGAATACGTCGTGAACGTCGCGCCACACGTTCCTCATGAAGAAACTAATCGTTCTCTCGACAGCGGCTTCCGACATCCACCTACTTTTTTGGGGGAAGTCCTTAGTCCTTAACGTGATGCCTCTGCAAGTTAAGAGAGTCTTTTTGGCTCGATCACGCATTGCCTTTACATCTAGCGTCCACAGGACGGAGAAAAATTAACCTCCCACGCCTATAGGGCTGAAGAAAGTAATTTGAATACTTCACCAAATGCCCTTTGGATCTTTTAAATTGAACTCTTAAAATTTTAAATTGACCAGTTTATCGGTTCTGGATTAATCAGAGAACAGCAAACACCTTTTTAAACGCTATCTTCTGCTGCTTAGTTACGTTATTGCTTATATTGTTGTAAGCGATGACTGATCGGACTACCATTCTCTTAAATGATAGCGCTTAGTCTTTTTCCCATTTATAGTCGGAAGAACTAAACACGCAGGGACACCATTGACTTAAAATATTTTAAATATTGTTCCGCCTAAACGAAGTCCTTTGTTGATAAATGACTCCTCGATTTCAAAAATGTTTGTAATAATGTGATTGAGTTGCGAATTTGAAAGGTGTTTACTTTTTCGTGGATATATCCAGGACCAATAAAACGATTAAATTTAAAGATCCCAGTTTAGAAGGTTCAAATGGTATTTATTGAAATTTTCATTTATTTATTTAGTTATATGGTAATGGTAGGTTTTCGAACAATTACTTTTTTTCCGACCCATGTCAATGCATGAAGTCATGTAGGTTTGCCCAATCTTATTTTATCACTTGGCAAGAATATACCTTTCTTTATTTGTTCTTCCAATTTTATTGAAGTAATTTCTATGATGCCAGAGCACTTACCCAAAGCATTCTAAATGTAGTTCTTCCACAGTCACGTTTTTGGACCCCAAATAATCGATGCGAATCTTGAAGTGATAGACGGCAGTGTCTATCTGGCCCCTGAAGACTCCTTTGATATCTTCGTTCTTCACGCTTACGAGAATGTCGCTTTCGAGCTAAGGAAAATTCACGATGAAAAATAAAATAAATGCAGCTGCAATAAGATTATCTTAAATTTAAAACTGTATAAAGCCTAAGTGCCTACATATCTCTAAACTTATAAAACCTTAGAAATTCTAATTTAATTTATAAGTATTTGGCCATGCGCTGTGAAGCTTTTAATAACGAAGGAAACAATCGAAACGAATATGGTCAGTGATTTAATATAAGCCGTAATGACGTTAATATAATAAGCATGCAATATGTCTACCGTTATCAATGAGGCTATGTGCCTTCATGTCTCTTTAAAATTGTCCCGATGGGCTCTTGATTTTTAAAGAGGAATGTTGAAAATAAGAACACTTACTTTCAAATTCCACCACACAGGGATGCGAGTGGTCAGTATGATACCCTTGGCGTCGAATTCCAAGTTTTCTATTAAGTCGATTCCTTCGAAAATGTCGGAAACATTTTCTACTGTGCCATTAAAAAAAGACAATACTCCAAATTTTAGTTCTCCGGAGTAATCCTGAAACATAAAAATGTAATTGTTTGATCATATTTACCAAAATGATGGGGAAACATCGTATTCCGCCGGAAACGTTTTTAATAACCAAATTTATTGCGTCAAGTATTAAATAAACCTTACTACCTTTGCGCTGAAAGGACGAATGTAGACACGAATCTTGGGTTTTTGTAAATCTCGAAGTGTAATAATGCTCCTTGCTTCATGAAGTATGGCCTTGAAGTATTTGTTCATAGATACTACCAACTGATCCCCAAATTTCCTAAAAAGTTGTGGATAGAATTCTCAATGCTTCGCCGAAAAAATAAGCGGTATGTTAAATAGTGTGAAACAAGTTATCTCTTATTATACATTTAATTGAAATTATATAACTTCGGCGATGATACAAAAGCTGTTGAAAGCGCAATAATTACACATTTTTATCAGAAGAGTTTTTCAAAAGCGTCTGTGCTACTTTGACAGGAGTTTGTTCATTTGTGATTTTAACCTCAACTCACCGCAGCTCAAGATCTGTGTTGATGAAGGGTACAGGATTGCTCCTTACGACTGTGTTGTAACCTAAATGTTAAAAATAAAAATAAATAAACGTGAGCGTATGGACAAACGGGTTTGGAAAATTTTAACTTTGTATCTGTGGCTTTTTGCTTTTGTTGAGTTTTTGAAGGTCTGAAATTTTTGAGATAATCAAAAAAACGTTCGAACGTTTTTCAAAGTACATAAAACGAAACGAATTCAATTGGTGATAGGTGCATTGAGACTGAACACTCCCAAACCAGACTGGTATCGAACGGTACTCACCACTCTCGGTTTCTTTCCTCAATGCCGCGCTTAATTCTGGATCGCTACAAATTTGCAACTTATGCTTTGGTTTTACGTAAAATCTCCGCTCAAAATTTTTTTTGTAGTTCCATTTCGGCAGATAATTTTTTATTTCCATTTTGGAAAAGGTATATTCCAAAGCATGGTGAAGTATCCCGCGGATGTTGTTCAAGATGGGCCCGTTGAAAATACCGTTCACCGCCCTTGAAACAACGTTTTCCAGGCAGCTATTGTTCGTTACACCAAATGATTCTTCCCATTCCACATCACTGCAAGAAGTTAAGTCGTGGAATTATCATAACTATTGAGTTCGTAAGTGCAAATTACAAAAATGCCATTTATATAGACAAAATGATGTAGAGTAATCCTTAATGTTAATTATTTATTATTAGATTCATATCCTACGTTTTCTAGAACAACTTTACGTATTTTAAACAAAATAAAATCCATCAGTTTTCACGTACCCAATGCATCTCAAGCGGAATTCCTTCAAGACGGCGTCGAACGTTTCAAGGTTCACCCTGATTTTGAGCGAGTAGGTCATGGATTTGACCCGCCCATGGATGCTGGCACCGATGCTAGTGTTCAACACACCGACGTTAATCTCTTGACTTAGCTTGGTACAACAAAAACGCCGACACATGTTAACAATAAACATTAAAGAAATCGTTAGTCTTAATTAGTTTCACCCGAACGAATCTCAGTCCTCGTAATGAGCAGCCTTTAGCTAGTGGTTATGTGTCTGTATGCCAGTGACCTCTACAGCTTATTTCGTGGGCTGTTAATAACTCGCAATGCAAGCCAAACACGAAAATGAGTGGTTCAAGATATCCTCCAAACTTTACGATCTCCAGTTAGTGATATCTTTGTTTTGTGCTTATATTATTCTAACTCTCCGTTTGATCTCTTATGATGAAACAGAGTCCATCATTAACATTAACTGTTACCGGCTTAGGAAACTTTTAAATAAGTTTGTCGGAAGTGAAGTAGGTATGTCTCATATCTAACACGATTATGTTTACTATAAATAAATGAACGGTATAAGTAAAAAATTGTAGCATTTTTCCCGTTTTACCAAATACTTTTACTGGCCTGTAGAAAACGGCACTTTCAACTGTCGATTTTCGTCACTGGCCACCAGAAGCTTGTATTTCTAATCGAATATAAAAAGTGCTCATCGCCATTTATAAAAATCTTCGCAGAAGTTTTCTTTTAACACGCAACAGCTGTGAATGCTGTCTTCAATTTTACTACCGTATGTGTGTTCTTCACATTGCCAGGTATTATTCCCAACCCGTGTTAACATCGGCTGTGTTGAATTGATCGTTTGTAATTGATTAATTGTAAATGGTGAGCTTATTCGGATATATTTCAGTTGAATTGAAGGGAGTAAAATAATGTAAAATCAACAAGTATTATACGCGGGAGAAGTTGCTCAACGGTTTGAAAAAACTTTGTTTTGATCAAAGTAATATAAGAAACCACACAGACAGACCTCTTTTGGTATATTTTAAAAAACCCGCTCCCCTTGACAAGAAACAATTATTTTAAAAAATCGCAACTATTGAGAAGTCAGTTCTAGATAATTATTTCTCTTTACTAATATAGCAAAGCCGGAGAACTCGTTCTTCAGGTAAACACGTTTTGCAACGTACCTCGATATCTTTGAAAAGATGTATGGAAGCCGAAAGTGTCATCAGTTTCTTGTCTATCGTCACGAGATCGACTCCTCCGCTTACAATATTTTCAATGCCAGAAAGCCATCCGTCGGTCAGATTTACAGTAGCATTTTGTTCAAATCCGCATTCTTCCTGTAACACAGAAATACATTGGCAATTAATAGCTAGCCATACGCGAGCGGACATTTTGAAGGATCTGGTCCGCGGATCTGGTCCTTCGGATCAGTTTCCGACGGATCAAATCTCTCGACGCCCACTAACGTTACATAAAATTTCCGTGGTCCGCTGAGAATTGAGTCCGTAGTCGGGCCAGGTCCCCTAGTTAGTGGCTGAAAATCCGCCGGTTTTCGACGGAATTGGTGATAGCGGACCAGGTTCGCTAGGCATTCAACTTGCTTAAAATTACCAGCAGCTTTTCGGCAGACCTACTGTTTCTGAAACGTTTTAAAGTGTGTTTTCATGTATTAAAAAAATTGAAATTGTCGCTGCTGGGATTTATGTATATTATCAGGCAGTGTTATGTAAACAAAAAAAACGTTCGAAATGGGTGAAAAACTTGATCGCTAAGATATACGTTTTTGGCCAAAGAATTGAAATGCAACGAACAAAGTTACTTTGGAATATAAAAATTTTGCGAGCTCTTCATACACCGAATTTTTAAAATTTTTATTCATATATTCTTCAGACGTAATCATCCATAGGCACTGCCTGAGCCGGTACATTTCAATAAATTCATAAATCAATTCATTGTGTTATCTCGTATGGTTTAAAAGTTATGAAGAATTAAAAGCGCTACGGATTACTTTCATACGTTAGGCTTATGTGTATCTAAATATTGAAATCGGCGTAAAATGACGTTTTAAAAATATTAATTTTCAAAAACGAGGCAGCATGGGAACAAACTCCGAAACACGTATCTGCTTATTTTCGATAAATTTTTATCTGTAAAAGTTTCGTTAAAATCCGTCTACCAATTTTCGCAACCTCTCCTTGTAAGACGTAACTAAGCGTCAATTGCTAACAATAGTCGTTAGGTGGCGTGGTGGTGGCAGCTAAAAATATAAGATATCTCTTAAATAATGCATTATATGGATAAATGTTTCAAACAAAGGTTGTAGAAAATTAAATTTTCTACAACTTTTATTCCAGTACGTTTATATATATATATATCAAATATTAAAGCAAATATGTCAAAATAACGGATAAGTGAAAAGAGTAAACACCCACTTTCGGTTGACTGATTTTTACCAAAACCAAATAAGTTCTTGTGACTTTTATAAAAATGTTAAACAAAATTTCGCGTTGACCTGATTAATAGTTTTTGAGTTAGAGTACCCACAAAAAGCTATCACACGCACACGGACAGACATCGTTGAGAAAATGGTCAAAACGTGTTCAGGGGACCACAAAACGTGAATTTTCGTTGACATCTCGATGTCGATTTTTTCATGAAAACAATGCCTAGTTTCCCCTATACTACGTATGGAGAAAGTAAAAACAATACCATGTGTCACTCTGCGTACTGCGTTGCATAATTCAACTTCGCATGCCTTGATTCCTTAATTGCCAGAGATAATATGTGAACGCTCGTTTTAAAGTCTCTGTGGCAATAAAATGCGTAAAGAGAAATTTACCTCGGATTAATAAATTCATCGTGAGAGAATGTTCAAGCTCAAAGTGACGCATAGACTGGGATGACAAGACGTTCCTATTTTCCAGTATTCGGCTATTTTTTGTTGCCTGCATGATCACGCATTCAGACTCTCTACATATATCTAATACCAGAACCGCACCTCCTTATACAAATTTGTTGCTCCTAACAAGGGCGCCACGGGGAGATTAGGTTGATTCAATATACTGATAAAGAAGCATATTTCGGGGAAGATTATCTACTTTGGAGGAAAAAATACACATAAAAAACTGGCCATTTGTGAATAAAAACTGCATAGTGACTACAATAATTTTCTGTTATATTATATCAACTAAAGTTGCTAATAGTTATTGCGTCGCGTGTATGGTGTATATGTTATGTGTACGTATGTAAATAACTCCGATTTTAAATCTCATCGCATTGAAATCTACCCTGGCCCATGGATTTTGGAAGGGTCTTCTTTATTAACGCAATATATAAACGGCAAAATGTTGAAAATCAGGCATTATACCGCTTTTTAATCCTCAGTATACTTCACCTCCCGAGTTTATTTCTTCGGGATCTTTTCACTTTGAGATATTTTAATCAAATGGTCCAAAATGTTTTAAAGTCGAGCAATGAATTACATTTAGAAGTAAATGCATCGTTATGGACAGTGTATTTATATTTATCAATCGTTTTATTTATGGTGAAAGTAATAGTAAAAGTAACGACTTTTGAGTTAGACAGTACTAAGATTTTAAGGAATTTGTCTATTGTATAAGTGATTTTGGAAAATATTTAAGCTGTTGTACACTCCTTCGAGAAAAAATAAATTAAAATGAGAACAACTGAAGAAACCAATAGATTCGTTTCTTGTATCAAGATCAGCTACCACGAAATGTTCAGCGGTCTACCTTTTATCATTAGCGATAAACAAGTGAATTACCGGTCGCTAATTACTTACCTTCAAATTAATAATTCGCTGGAAATCCGGAACTTTTGCTTTCTTCAAGCCGCGCTCTACCAACAGGTTGGATGCTTTTAGCGCCAAGTTGTCCACATATTCGTTGGTGTACGTTTTCAGTTGCGCCTCGAAGCTCCTGGAAAGCGTCATTCACTCCATTAGCATTCTCAAATCCGATCTTATCTTTCAAAAAAAGTCCATTTATAGAAAGTGCATGCAATTACAACACAGTGAAAAAGTTTCACGGAATAATATATTTTAAAACTTGAACGACAGGCTAGGCTTTTCATTCACTGTCATTCGTTCAAGAATTTTAAATCTACAATAATTCTTTCAATTAATTGGAAGTCTTTTACTTTTTTGCATACGAAGTACCAATATATTATGATCGGAGATTTTGATGGATGTGATGGGAAAGTGTTTTTGCGATCCTAATGTCTGTCGCCTAAGTGCGACTGTAGGGGATGTAATCTGAGGGAATTTCGCATTTATATAGAATATCACCTGGAATAAAAGTATTGTTGAAATGAATATTGTTATATTTCAACAGTGGCTACAAGTTGGCTAGAATTACAGATGGAAAAGTTACAAACTAGGCTGTTACATACAAAATAATATTTATCATCACCCAAATAGCATTAATAAATTTCTTCCACCTTATTACTCCCTAAATAACTACAATATTATATGAGTTACAAAATAATATCTACAATTACACCGACTAAAGTGAAATGATTTCGCTCAGTACAAAAAATATTTTTAAAAGTATTGGTGTTTGGACTATAAAAGTACTTATATTACTATTTACATAGCTTACAGATTGGCTAATAGCCAAGTGGCAACGCTAAATCATTAATAATCGTCATGAATTTAACTATGCCTATAACTATAATTTATAAAAAGAATTTTAAAGGAACTTCGACTACAAGGAAAAGGTCCAAAAACTACCTCAGATAAAAATTGTTCTATTCCAATATTTCTCTATTCATAAAAGGAGAATTTGCTAATATTGATTTTCTGAGCCAGAGAGTCAATTTTAGAAATGAGGAGGTTTGTGCATTGTATGCTGCCTAATTACATTCGAAACAAAATCATTTATAAAACTCACCACATTTCGGCATCGTTTTGGATGAACGGCAGATAATCGTGCACTCTCAGGTTGATTCCCCCTATTTACGAAAATTGAGTTAATCACACGTCATGGCCAGTTTCATAAATAAGGAAGCAAAACAAAATAATATCACTCGGCGTACTTTTTTAGCACACACTGCGAAAATGCACTCACTTTTTATGATCTTGGTCATTGCCTTGGCGTTTGCCGAATCTTCCGGACACACGGTGACATTTCGCGTTCTTTTGTTTCCCTCGTTCCCTTCCGCGTGCCTCTTCCCGTAATCATACTTGGGAAGTTCTATTTCGCCCAATTGCGCCGCCGCTTCCTCCAAAGCGGAGAGCGTCAGCAATTCGATGTCCTTCATCACCGCTTCCTTGAAGATTTCCTTCACGGCTTGGGAAATTTCTTGGGCCGTCTGTCTCCCATCTCCGAGAATTTTATCCATGTTCATCCCGCTTTAAAATTAAAAGGATGAAATTATTAAAATCCTTTTGAAAAAGGCAGTCGCCGAATGTTTTGCGCTCGATTAAGCAAAAATTGGCGGATACAAAAACTAAATTACAAACTTCACTCGACCGTTTTGCAAAACGACGCGTATGCAGGCGGGAAAATAATTTTCGTGGATGTTTCAAATATTTCCTCAAACATATTACTTTTGGAATAACTATTTTCCTTTTTTAAAAAGAATATATTTTTAAATACAAGACATGAAGAGAGGATTAATCCAAAATATGGAGAGAGGGGTAAATGCCAGAGAAGATGAGATGAATCATCCAGTGGCATATATTTGTAATCCGATAAAATTTTCAAGAATTATAGAAGCGGAAACTTTCCAGGCAGATAGCTTAAGAACTCGTTTAGTATTTCCCATAAAGAATCGAAGCACCGGTTGCGTTCTATCCAGTTTAAACTCTAGAATGGGATCTGAAGTCGATGTTTCCATAATTATTTCTATCTCGCGAGAGTTGAAGAGATAGAGAGAGGGAGAGAGATGGAGAGAGAAAGGGAGAAGGGGAGAGAGGAAAGGAGAAAGGGAGGATGGTGGAGAATGCACAGATAGCGGGTGGTGGCGAGGAGCTGGAAAGGAAAGCCGCCGTCAGTCTTTTATCTCATCCAATAAAATCAAAGCTTTGTGCGATTCTCCTTTGTTTCCTGCCTCTGATGTAAATGTGCCCGTCATGGCTCCCATAAAATGCGTTTATCACTATCTGCGTAGGTATCTAGTTGCCCACCCGAGATTGCGCCTCTCCAACTTCAGCACTTCGATTCTCTTTCTCTCCAAGTCCAAACGAGCGGTCAACAGGAAATGCAGCTCCTCCGTCTGTCCCTCGACTATCCCCTCTTTGCGCACGGCGCCATATTTGAATACGGAGAAACTGTGGGTTACCTGAAAAATAATCGACAAATGTCATGCAAAAGAAATCGAAGGGGAAAATAGTTACGATCACCGATAACTTAAACTATACGCCTTAATTGTAATATTTAAAAATCTGATGTGGCCACCACATGAATTTCTCCATATCTGTAATGTTTCTAAAAATGTCAAATAGGTTAGATAATAATAAATATTTTAAGAAACTGCGAGAAAAAACGGAAATAAACTCACGCCATAGCCTTCTGATATTGGATATAGCCACAAAGCTCCAACAATTAAGAAAAGAAAAATGAGTGTTACTAAGCGTCAACATGTTAACAATAGTCGTCGGTAGGTGGCGTGGTGGTGGCAGCTAAAAATATAAGATATCTCTTAAACAATGCATTATATGGAAATATGTTTCAAACAAAGGTTGTAGAAAATTAAAATTCCTACAACGTTTATTAAAATATATTTTTACATTTATCAAATATTAAAGCAAATATTTCAAAATAACGGAGAAGTGACAAGAATAAGCACCCACTTCCGGTTGATCGATTTTTACCAAAAACTAATCAGTTCTTGTTACTTTTATAAAAATGTTAAATATAAAATTTCGCGTTGACCTAATTAATAGTTATTTAGTTAGAACACCCACAAAAAGCTGTCACATACACGCTCACACACACACACAGACAACATCGAGAAAATGGTCAAAACGTGTTCAGGGGACCTCAAAACGTGTATTTCCGTCTAAATCTCGAATCTCGATTTTTTCATGAATACAATACTTTTCGCCTATGCTACCTATATGGAGAAAGTAAAAATAGATAAATGTCTCGAGTGGTGCGGGTCGGTTGACGCACCACGTTTTTTCCCAAGTTGCCTCTCAAGAAATAAGGTACAATTGACTGAAACTAACTCATACAGATGTAAAATCTTGTATTGGAAACGAAATTAATCTTGAAATTTCACTGAAATTGTTTCTGCCAAAATTATTAAGGCGTACAAGGCGAAGCAACAACGGCAAAAAAAATTGTCATGGAATTTTTTAACTTCATGCTTAAGGTTTTGTGCATAAATGTAATCTAAGTTTCCATTTACAGTTTAAAATGAAAGTTTAAACTTCATCTCCTATGCAAAAAGAAATTTGTTCAGGCAGTGGTGAAAAATCTATTCTATTAAGGTTGCAGAACTGAGTGTGGGTAACAGAAGTCTTGGAACTTGAATTTGAAACTCGAAAACAAACACATGCATGTGTGTGTATATGTATATATATATATATATATATATATATATGGATGTCAACAAGGTGTTGGGATGAGGAAACCCAGTGAACACTCACCAATCAGACGACTTCAGGTTGGCGAGGCCCCGGGGATGTCGAAGCGACACACGTAAAAGAACACTAAAACACAGAAACATCACAAACGTAGGAGCTTTTGGAATTATTCCTTCATCAGCTACAGAGAGAGAACTGATGGCGGTGACACTGGGTGGAGGCATGGGGGTGGAAGGGTAGTGCGGAAAGGTCGAGGATTGGAGGATACGGAGGGGGTTGGGGATTGGTAGGGGGTTGGGAGAAGACAGAAAGGGAGTGAAAAGCTATCGAAGGTTGAGGCCAGGGGGAGTGAAGGAGTGGGCCTCGCCAACCTGAAGTCGTCTGATTGGTGAGTGTTCACTGAGTTTCCTCATCCCAACACCTTGTTGACATCCATATATCCATTTTACCTTTCCTTTTCCGTAAGCTGTTATATATATATATATATATATATATATATATATTAACTTAAGGAAAAGAAAAGGTAGTGATGAGGGTGGCAACAAGGTGTTGAAGGAAGCCCAGCGGACACTTACCAAGTTGAGGACCAAGTTGGCAGGCTATTGGGGGTGTCGAAGAGACACGTACAACACACGAACACAAATAAACACAAAAAACACGCAAGCTAATCGGGCCTATGCCCTTCTTCAGCGATAGAGTGTGTGTATATATATATATATATATATATATATATATATATATAGATAATCACGCAATTAGAAAGGCAAAGAGAGATATCGCTAATCGTGCAACTCCAATAATAGATACTATTTTGACCGAATGAATTACCCCCAATTTCAGTTTAAAATACCTTTATATTCTCCAAAAATCTGACGTCACACGTGAACAGCACGTCCAGGTTTTGATAAGCCAGGAGGTCCTCAAAAAAAATTGCGATTGAATGAAGTCCTTCCATCCATCCGTTTTTCATGCGCACCTCAGCTCGCCAAACTTCCCCGTTTTCCTCCTAAAATCATTTCACACGTAAACTGAAAATTTTCAAATCTTTTATGCCACAGAATCTCCCGAGAATGCTTTGCAAGAGAAGGACCCCTCATACCTTTACGGAGACGTAGAGGTCGCGATCCGGTAACTTAGCCTTAGTCTGCTCTCTTTCGGCGATGGAATCCCTCGCGTACGATTGCATTGTTCCAGAGTAATTTCGCAGCAAATCCTTTATTTGATGATCGAATGACCTGGCATAAAAAAATATGGCAATTCGTTCTTATTCTCCCAATATACTATTTTATGGGCACTTTATTTTTACCTACCAACGCTCTGCTTCAATCCAGACAAAAGGAAGTGTTCGACTGCCAGCCGTTGGCGCGCCATCTTTAAAAAGCGAGAAAAATTATTACTTCATTAAGAAGACTGGTTAAATTCTATGCCAAGCGGGAGAAAATAAAACTTTGATCTCCATTAAAATAAAGTCTCACTAAAGAGATATTTCGGTAAGTGGCTCGATTTTATTGTAGGCATTTAAATTCCCCTCGTTTTAGTGTAGAAATTTACACATTTTAGATGATATTAAATGCATTGCGTGAGATACGCGTCCATCGTATGTCGATTTTTCATTGCTAGTTTATTTCTAACACTAAAAAAATTAGGATGTCACATGATTATGAGGCTTCTAGATTCTTATCATTGGTTCCAGTTTGAATTTTAACTAAGGTTTCCAACTGTGTCATTTTCACCCGGAGACTCCGGGTTAAGTAAATTTTACATCAATTTCTCCAGGTCAGTGCATTTAGTTAATAATTACAAAAAAATGGAAACTCGCCTTAAAGTACAAATGAACTAGAGGCTTGTGACAGCTAAACAGAGATTTATAAATAATACATTGTACTCTAAATGAATGAATTTTTCTAAAAGGTTTCAGAGGATAAATTATTTTGCTAAGATTGAATGCCCGAGTTTGATTCCAGAAACTTCCTTTCGCATTTCATTTATATGGCGATTTTGAAATCCGTCATGCATGGTATTTATCTTTTGTTGAGTAAAATATCTTAGAATTAATGCATAGGTACGGGATTTGTACAATTATCACCGTAAAATAATGAAAGTTCTAATTTTCAATCTAGTATTTTGATTATTAATCGCCTTTCCTGGAATTTCCTGTAAATAATGACGTTTTTACAGTTTGTATCGCTTTGGTTTACAATACATTTTAATTAGCCAATTTGTTAATAACAGAAAACCTGTAAAATGCAAAAAAAACAGGGTTTCCTTCAAAGTCTCCGGATTTCAGATAAAAACTCCGGGTCATGAAGGTCATAAAGTTGGCAACCCTAATTTTAACCCATTAGGTAGATTTTATCACATACAATTCTTGTTAAAATTACTCTAAAACTCTAACTTTACTATTCAATGTCTGATACAAATACGCCTATATCTCCATTTACGAATCGTAACTGTTTCCAAAAAATCGTTCGCAAATCGTAATTTGTGAATGTGATCATTACTGCTCAATCTTCCAGCCTTTGTGAATACGAAATTCAATTCTTTATACCTGTATTTTTTCCAGAACTATATCATTAAGATAATTGTCCTAAAAATTATATAGGTTTAGTTTTTTACCTTTTGCGTTTGAATCTCCAGGACAGGATACCGTGAATATGAGAGCTGCTATTAAGAGCGGGAAGTTCATCGTGGCGAGAAATCCTGTTTTAATAGAAAAAATTTTACTGATAAAAATATATGCACAGAATTCTTAAAAGGAAATAAAAATTGCGCTAAGGCAGACATGCCAAACTGACGGCCGTATGCGGCCCTTTCTGTACCTTACTGCGGCCCGATAGCCATTTTTATTATCTCAAGTGAATCATTTTGGATTCCATATATGTAAATGCTTTATTTTAGAAAAAAAGAAGATGGTATCTTTTTTATAGTAAACAAATTACAATAGTACGCATTTTCTAAATGTTTTAATTTCAAAACGGGCGTCCAATCTTCTAGCTAAAGCCTAAGTAATCTTTTATTTTATTCTTATTATTTGTCACGGCACTGCAAATATAAGATCATCAGGCCTTTTCAATCCAGTGACGGATGAAGGTCCCCCCCCCCCGGACACCTTCAGTTTTCCTCTGTCAATTTCCTCCCTCCTCCAAGTTGGCCCTAAGAACTTCACAAACTCTCTGTCCCATCGCACGTACACATACATTGGGTCCGCGTCCCTTAGGGATTTAAAGATATTTGTAAAGCAGTAAAGAAAAACTATTTCTTTTTAACTTAAATTTTGCAAAGAATACGCTAAATAAGTCAAACAATGGAAACGAATTAAATAACTCATTAAAGCTATTATCAATGGTCATTTGACAGTTGAAAGCTCGAAAAATAGCGACAGTTTCGGGGGCCTTCCTGTCTGCGCCTTCAGGTCGATCTGCATGAATTTTTCGAAGTTCAAAGCGAATTACGACTTTCTTGTTTTCTTTCTGTCGACACCCGAAAACAATTTCAAAATTTTATTTCTGCTTGAAATGCAGTCATCGGACATGGTAGGACGCGTCGCACGCGAAGAAAAGTTTGCATTTCCAAACAAGACTTGCTCATTATGCTTAAAATTCAATGAAAATATATTATTCTTAGCAAAAAAATAGATTTGAGATCATGAAAAATGCCCTATAGAAGAAAAGCACCTTAAAAAGGAAAGCATCAGCGGCCAAAAAACACGGAAAAATGAAGTTGACACAGTGAGTCGAGGATACGTTTGGAAAATGGTATGGATTGAAAGGAGAAAAGAATAGAAAACACCACACTTCTCAGGTTGACAACATGATTTGAAAACTTGTGGGATAAAGAAGACGACTGTCGTTGTTCCTTTCATTTCCTAAACCGCTGGGCGGTTTTAATTAAGTCCAAGTGATCCTTATTAAAATTTATCGCCCAATTGTGATTTTGAACTGCATCCGTCAATTAGAACTTACACTTTACATAATTACTTTAATAAACTTATTCCCGTATCTCGTTAAATGGGATCTGTCAAGCAACAATGAAATACCATATATTTCACTCCCTAGTTCTTATATGATCTCTAAGGTATAGATTAAAACATTAATTCGGATAGAGGACAATATTTAAAACAAAGAAGTCTGCGAGACCACATAATTACGAGTTATCGTTTCGGAGATAAAAATTCGAGAAAATCCCGAGCAAAACATCGCATATTTTGTTTACACTAATCTCTAAGACGGTTCTCTCAACAAACAACAATTAAAAATCCATATATTTCTCTCCCATTCTCCTATATGATCTGTGAAGTATAGTTTAAACAATTTATTCGGATAGAGAACAACATATACTACAAGTTAGTCCCCGAGAACACATAATTACGAGTTATAGTTTCGAAGATAAAAATTCGAGAATTGCCCAATATTTCAATATATATATTTCCCATTAAGAACACCTTTGAAATCTCTGTGTATTCCATTTATGGAGTATACTTTTCCATCTTGTTCGGACTCTTAAAGTGGGCGCCTTCGTCAGTACGGTTTGAATGATTGGGGGCTCCCGTAAATCTCGGGGCCCTCCCGCATTGCGGGGCCTATCAGTACGCCCCTGTACTAAGCCATTAATATTTATCTTTTTGACATGATAACACAAATCGTAAAGAACACCTCTGTCTCGCATGTATGCACTCATGAATCGTGTATCTTTCGTCTTTTATTAAAGGCTTTTGGATGTTAGTAATATCATTTATGGATCCCTAATTAGGATCAGGATGTGATACTAAAAGAAATCCCGAGGACGGCACACCGTTTTCATCTCTCGATCGACGGTTATTTTGGCGTTATTATTTAAAAAAAGGCGACCCTCCGAATAAAACCTCCTCGCTGATTTGTTTAGGTTGTCATTCACACAGGAAATATATATACCCTTTGAAAATTACCGACGAGGATAAGTTACCGAAAAAATTTATAGACTTGCCTCTAGCGTTGATGGATGGAAGCCGTCAAGAAGCTGATTTTCAGGTTAACGGCGTATTTTATTAATATTAGACTTTAGTTTTCGCGTCCATGGAAGCTAACCTCTTTGACATAAAGACCCCGTTTTGCGCGAATTTCGTTTATCGCGTATAGCGAGGTATTGCTGTAGTTTTGGGTTAACCACACTAGCTGGTTAAAATTTAATTTAATTTTCCGACTGAGCGAAATTATACTATTGATATATTGATATATATACCGTGAAATATTCAGAAGTTCACATGAAACGAGGCACTCTACCGAAAAATCACTTTTGAAGATGCCGCCGCACAATTACTCGCGAACAGAGAGGGGATGGAAAATGGGATAGATAGATAATCGTCTTTATTTGGGCGAACTTTGTACCATAAAGTCCATTCTTACTTTTAAACCTTCGTCAATATCATGAATATTAAAAATAAAAGTATTACAATGAAGAGTATATAAACATAAAAATATATAAGGTGTTGAGGGAAGCCCAGCGGACACTTACCAAGTTGGGGACCAAGTTGGCAGACTGCTGGGGGCATCGAAGAGACAGGTAAAACACACGAACACAAAAAAAACACGCAAGCATATCGGGCCTATGCCCTTCTTCAGCGATAGATGAGTTACTCTTATTGTGTTTATTTGTGTTCGTGTGTTGTACGTGTCTCTTTGACGCCCCCAGCAGTCTGCCAACTTAGTCCCCAACTTGGTAAGTGTCCGCTGGGCTTCTCTCAACACCTTGTTGCCACCCTCATCACTACCTTTTCTTTTCCTTAAGTTAAACACCCACAGAGAAGGGGGGTGTGATAGAGGGAGAGAGGGAGGGAGCGCGGTTAATGGAAAGGATGGGGGAGAGAGCGAAATTGTAAGAGGAAAAATGATGGAGGGATGCAAGCTGATTGTGGAGGAGAGAGTTATGGCGGGAGGAAAATGTACAAAACCGGATTTGAAGAGGAGAGTGGAAGATGCGCAATGGAGGGGGAGTAAGAGGGGGGCGGAATAAGTGGGGGGAGGAAGAGAGTGGGATGGAGAGAGAGGAGGGAGAGAGAAAAGGATGAGAGATCAGTGTATGACGCGAAGCGTGCGAACCCCATCTCTCTTTCGCTTCAACCTTGCGTTCGCGCGCTGAAACCTATTAGATGATGGCAATGTCAGACTGCGTCGATTCCTTACCGTCCAGTGGTCTCGTTCTCACTTACAGCCTCCCCATGGATTCGTGCAGTACGTCCTCGTGTATCGCGCACCCTCTTGCGTCCAATATAACTCTGAAATAATCTCTCCTCTCGAATAAATAAACCCTTAAGATGGTTTTAATGCTGGAGTTATCGGAATGACCTTTCTCTTTCCGCGTTGAGATATTTTTTGACCGATTGGTGTTTCTTAAATCTTGAAGGCCTCGAGGGCGACGCCAAGCGGAGTTAGCGAGAAGCGCGTGTGAAGCTCCAAGCCAATCAGCTCGGGGATATCGTTTTGTCTAGGACGTAGAATAGGAAACCGCTTGCGAAAACAATCACGAAATGAGGTTTACGCCGGAAGGATACGCTTGAAAAATACACTCTATATCTCCTAATTAGGATGTTTAAGAAATCGGATGTGGCGATGCCTCATGGGATCATCGAAAACTTGGTTGTTTTTTTTCAATTACACCCAAAGTTCGGGCATTGTTAGGCTAAATATCTTTTTATCTGAATATATACTTTATGAAAGCCATATTATGAGAACATATGATTCCTAAAAATATTGTCATTTATGCAATTGAACTTGACATCATCTGAAGTCGCCAAATTACGCTTGCAGATATGTCCTTTTCTCTCTTTCGTTCGAAACTATAATGGAAATTCACCGAAAGGTCAAGGTCATCATTCTGACGACGAGGAAGAAAGTTTACGACTTATGTTGAAGATTGAGTCGGTTATTAATTTCCGTGAGCTCGATTCATATACCGCTTTGCTCCTTAACGTATTAGTGATGACTGAAGAAAATAATGCAGAAAATCGAACTACTTGAAGATGGGCAAATTAATTTCTCCATCCGAAGTCGAATTCCGAACCCTCTGGCGGTGGTTCCTCGAACCGCCCCTTCTTCCCGACACCCATCCGACTCGAATTCACTCCGACGACTCCTTATCGAAAGTATTATTAGATGTTGGAAAAACTTTGACCACTATGGCGCCGCGGATTACGCCCACTACCGAAATCAGTTCAAGGAATCCGAACCAGTGTCATGAGAGGGGTCAGAGAAAGAGTGGTGCTGGCAAAAATTAGAATCATACGTTTAGCGCGAAAGGATCTATCGAGTGATTAGTGAAAAGGTGGTCGTATCAACAGATCATTCCAGGTTGTTTTTATAAGGTATGGATATTACTAGATGGCAATTATACACTTTTCAGATTGTTACAACGTCATAAATCACTGTTCATTAGTCGCGTAATATATCACCCTCCATGGACTAATCGCGAAATGGGCGACCCATTTTTATGGAACGTTGCTCGTGGATTTCGGTCTTGACGAGATTTATGTGGGTCATCGTTCTTGTCGATCCTAGCACGATGCAATGGTCCTCGCGTGGATTAACTGAGTTTGCAAGAGAGGGTAATTCGGACATGAAATTAGGAAAAAATATTGGATGTTTTCTGTTTGATGACTTTCTTCCTGAACACGAAACAAACTTTGCGCACAAAAAATGCGCGTCTTCCGCCCACGAGTTTCCTTAATTTCATCCGCCCTTCCCACTTTCACTCTTGGAACACAAACTAGTGATCCTATTTACTTTTTAGGTTTAACTGTCTCTTTTTTCAAATTCCATAACCTTCAGTCACCTTGCTATGTGGATTAATTTATCACTAATCATCATTATTTTCACGCCACAAGTCGTTCAAGGAACCTCAATGTTTCCCTGTCTGCGTTTGATTTTGAGAACGACATCGATCTCGTCCTAAGCGTGACAGTTTTAGCTCTTAGTATCCATTCTGCTGATATTCGGTCATTCTGTAACATGTTTTGATTTGGAAATTGTTCTTTTACTTCTAAAGGTATCATCCTCTGCCTATTTTTTGTGAATCTGAACATTGATGGCGTGAACGATAGGGGCTACTGGCATGCTTCGTACGTTGAAAAGTATTTTTTTAATCGATTTAAAGGATTTACACATTTGAAAACTTCTTTTTTCAGATTCTTTCAATTTGGTCTCCGTTATGAGGCGTGCGTATGTTTTTACTGCCCTTGTTTTAGAAATTATCGTCAACGGACATTCATTTCCCCAAGGTAAGATGCGTATGTTATTCCGGTTATCATTATAATTTTTATCATAAGATTTAGGCTCTTATTTGAATATTGTATGCAAAATGATATTCCTTCACTACAGACAGTTTTATGTCTAGTTAGCGAAAAATTAACCTTCTTCTCCGGTATCTGAAGGTACGGATACGAGTCTCGCAGCGGAAACCCCGCCATTCATCCAAACGGAAGCAGAGAAATGGTAAGAGACAACTCTATCAATGCAACAATAACGTAGACATACAATCATTCTATTTTTCTATTGAGTCTCGTACCTGTTTTTAAATCGAATATTAAAGCAAAAATTTCAAAATAACGGATAAGTGACAAAAGTAAACAACCACTTCCGGTTGACCGTATTTTAACTGTGACTGTCATAAAAATGATAAATATAAAATTTCGCATTGATCTGATTAATAGTTTTTGAGTTAGAGCACCCACAAAAAAACTCTCTCACACACACAGACGTCATAGAGAAAATGGTCAAAACGTGTTCAGGGGACCTCAAAACGTGTATTTCCGTTGAAATCTCGAAGTCGATTTTTTCATGAAAACAATACTTGCTCCTATAGTACGTATGGAGAAAGTAATTAATTATCTAGTTCCAATACAATCGATGATAAAGGTAACTTTTGGTCTTTGAGTAAACCAGATGCATATTGAAGACGTAATCGAAAATATGTATTGCTCTTCCGATAAAATTAGAATTGGTATCAAAGACAAGGGAGTATTTCTTTGCTAAATTCATCCTAATTGCTCCTCTATAACTGTATTGCTTGCGCTTTATTGTTAATCTTCATCTATGTTGACGCAATTTTAGGTCCTTCGACGAGCAAATGAAAATTGTTCTCAAAGAGTACCTGGGCGGAGTGAGGAACCACGCGAGGAATTTGCTAAGAATTCGCAATCTGCAAAGAGCAAAGCTGCCAGATTTCAACGAATCGCTCTATTTTGAAGTATGATTCGCATTTTTTTAAATATACCAAAGCATTTCATCCAAAAATAAATTAAGAAAACATATCATATAATAAATCATGCTCGGTCATTCACCAACGGAATTTACTCTCATCTAATTTGCTGAAATAATCTGCCATCGAATTTGAAATTAGAAGCCGCCTGATGTTCGCAAATGGATAAGCGATTTGAAATTAAGGAACGGCTGGGTGGAGGATCTCTCGAAGTTTGACATTGTGGCTGAATCCTCCCTTTTTTATGATAACATGGACCTCTCAATCGAGGCTTATACAAGATACCTGGAAAGACTGAAGGTCAGTATTAAAGATCAGATTATGAAGCTGGCATACCTCTTCAGAGAATTGGAACGTGATTTTTTCTTCATAAAACAATTTAACTTGATGTGTGATATATCTAAACTTAATAATCAATATTCATATAACCATTTTAACTAATGTAGAAATATTTACGCAAATACCGTACTAATGAAATAAGATAAGTCCGGGAGAGTTGCCGCGCTTTTCGGAAATCTTCACCTAGCTCTTCAAGTAATAGTACTAAAATATTAAAGGTACGCTCATTTATTAGATTACAGTTTTGGTACCTACTTTTAAAAACATTTCGCAGAAATGTCAGCTGTAAATATGGAATTAACTAAGAATAGTAAATGATCTGCTTTTTCTTGTTGCTTAGTACCATAATTTACGTAAGTTCATTACAAAAACTGTGGTTTTATGTGAAGGTTGGAGAAAATTTTTGTGAATGGTGAGTTTTGCTTTCAGTCGAGATAGATTTCATTATTTCACGTTTTGTGAAACCATTGCTGATACAGTTGCCTCCAAATGCATTCCTCTTCATGACAAGAAATTTAGTTAATATTGTCTCAACATAAATTTGATTCGAATTTGTTCTATTGCGGTTTAGTTCGTGCAGGAATTCGCCTTTGCAAGAGACCTGGAGAGCTACAGAGGAAGAATCGAGGGCCACGCCACGAAGGTCAACTATTCGCTCGCTCTCATATTGAACTTCGAAACCAAAATAGTAACTCTCAAAGAATTACGACTAGATTGTGTCGGGTAAGCACTCAGTTCTTTATTTTTATATTTAAAGCGGACATTTAAAAAAATTATATTCTTTCACCACTAATTATATGATTAGACAATATGAGCTCCCTCGAGGTAAAATATTTCCTCGTTTAAATCCCCTGATGTGTCTACCTTATGGAATAAATCTTTAGATGGTATTTGACGTAGAGGTATTTGGAATGTTAAAACAATGGTAAAGATAGGAAAGCTAGAAAGCATGAATGAAGAAATGGGAAGAAACAGGATTGTCATCATTGGGTTGAGCGAAGTAAGATGGGAAGGAGAAGGGAAGTTCGACTCGGAAGAATTCACGGCAGTTTACTCTGGGGGAAATAGCGGCGCAAGAGGAGTACTTCGGGTAATTATGAAAGACTATGGGCGCTGCCCTTTCGCGCGTCAACCCCGCCCTCCGCGCGCTCCAGGAATTTCGGGGATACACGCCTCGCTCAGCTGAAAATAATTTTTCGGGATAACTCTTATCAAGACACATATTTTTGTTTCATAATTTTTTTACTCCAACGTACCGCTTCCGAAATATAATTTTTTTAATATTTTAAAATTTTAACGAAAACATTTATTCTGATCGAGTACAACATTTAACACGGAAAAATCCGCGAGACCACATAATTACGACTTATAGTTATATATAGTACTTTAATTAAATGCTTGAATTTTTTCTTGAATTTCTAATCTAAAAATCGATAAAGAACTTTTGGTGTAATCATTTCTGTCTTTTTTATTTATTAAGAGATATGAATGTGGAAGTGAAAGGCCTGAAGTCGAATTTGTCATGGATGAACGACCAAATAACGGAAGTTGTGCTGAGGCTATACAAAGGTCCAATATTAGCGGACGTTGTGACGATAATCCGCAGGGCTTTGGAGGACGCCTTGGCAGTTGTGGACATTAGAGAGAAACTCCCGAAATTGGATTATCAACGGACACACAGTAAAACTAATGGCAACGGAAAATTGAAGAAATTAATCTTATGTAAATCTAACGGAGTAAATGGGACACTTGCGACCAACTTAAGAAAAAGTGAGTGATATCGATTTTTATCTTTTTAATTGTAAATTAAGCTTTCGACATTTATTATCCAAAGTGATTATATATAAGGATTAAAGTTAGCCTCTCCTAAAAAGCAATTACTAAAAAAGAAGCTATATATTAACTAAACACCTTTCATTTTCTTTGTAACAGCCTTCTAGAGAGCAAGACGTCAAATACCTAAATTAAGATTGAGATTAAGTAGAACAAGTATGTTCCTCAATAGATTTTCCAATTCTCTATCACTGAATAAAAATGTCTCCCATAATTTTCACCTTAATCGCAACTATGACTAAACCAGCCAATTTTATTGACATTTATGATTTGGGCTATTGCAATTAATAAAAGTTATTTACGTTTGTTTTTTCAGACTCGGAAACCCAGTCTAAAAATGGATATTTGCCCTTCATTCAAAACGAAGCAGAAATGTGGTAAGTTGGCATGTATATGCGTTTATGTCTCTGTGAGAATAAATATTATTTATCATTTCATCATTTTATGATCAAATTCGATTATTTGAGTTTAATTTAAGAGCACTGCAATCAAACAAGTCTATTCGGATTCCGCCCTGCTCAGAGAAAATATTTTAACTTCTCTTGTGGAGAAAATTTCACAAATGCAATTTTTCCTCTCAAAAAAACCCGAACGCAACCTTTGCGGTTTTGTGTATTCCCAGTCTTCTCCGCACACGTATTTGAGATTCAACGAATATATTTTTTCTGGTGTAAACGGTGGCGTCGGCGTAATTTGTTGCTTTCAACATGCACCCAAATGTGTTTGTTGTTTCTCTCGCGGTGTTAACGCACTTTTTTACATTCCTTTCTTGTCGTAGTTTCCGTAGGAGAAAACGCTCGCATTTTGAATCGAGCTAAATCTTTCCATTTTCTAACGGGTTCGATCTACATGCCTTTGCGTCCCGTGTAAAAAGTTTTGAAATGTCACATAGGATGTGCAATAAGAAAGTAAGTTCATAAGGCGTATTTCTAAAATTGAAATATTGGAACTCTAATTTTCAAAAATTAATCTGGCATGATTTATTTTCCTACATAGTCACGAGTAAAAATAAAATGTTCGGAATTATTTTGTCTCCTTTTGCAGAAGGACGAAGTTCTCCACTATCAATTGATTTTCAGTAATTAAAATTTCGCTTGAAATTCTTCCAATTTAATCGAATAGTGTGTCATATCCTTTTATATTTTAATATTACACAATTAATGAACACGCAGGTCCTTCGAGCGGCAGATAAAAGACAAAGCGAATGACTTGATGGAACATTTGGTTTACCATTCCTTTAACCACTTCATAGAACGACGGCTGGAACCGACAAAGCTGCCTTCATTCACCCGTCAATTCAGTTCAGAGGTAAGAACCGATCGTGGAACTCTCGCACTATGCTCTGTTTTGTGTCATATCAGCGATAGAAAGGGATATAAACCAACGCGGTATTTCTTATTGGTTTTTTCATATCTAGCGACCTTAATGTTTACTTAATGTTGACTTTCAGTCGCTGTAGTGTGAAGTACGCCCTTGAAGATGCCCACTTAGTGGGCGAAATGCATCGGGTAGTTATAAACTTTTATGGCTTAAGGAGTTTTCCCGCCTATGTAGCGACCTTAATGTTTAGAATGTTTTCTCAAAAAGAAACAAGATGGAAAAGTATACTCCATAAATGGAATACACAGAGATTTCAAAGGCGTTCTTCATGGGAAATACGTATGAAACGATATCGAAAGATTGGGCGGTTCTTGAATTTTTATCTTCGAGACTAAAAGTCGTAATTATTAGATCTCGCGGATTTTTGTATTAAATGTTGTCCTCTATCTGAAAAAATGTTTAATCTATACCTTACAGTTCATATAAGAGCTGGGGAGAGAAAATTATGGTGTTTAATAATTGCTTGCTGAGAGTACTGTCTTAGAAATCGATGTAAACAAAATATTCGATGTTTTGTTCGGGATTTTCTCGAATTTTTATCTCCGAAACGACAACTCGTAACTATGTGGTCTCGCAGACTTCTTTGTTTTAAATATTGTCCTCTATCCGAATAAATTTTTTAATCTATACCTTACAGATCATATAAGAGCTAGGGAGAGAAATATATGGTATTTCATTGTTGCTTGACAGATGCCATTTAACGAGATACGGGAATAAGTTTATTAAAGTAATTATGTAAAGTGTAAGTTCCAAATGACGGATGCAGTTCAAAATCACAATTGGGCGATAAATTTTAATAAAGATCACTTGGGCTTAATTTAATTAAAATCCGCCCAGCGGTTTAGGAGATGAAAGTGACGACAGACGGACGAGACGTGCCCATAAAGCGTTCTGCTAACATCGCTTCGTTGGTAAACAACGCCTAATACGTGCTGATATGATCACGCTGTCTGTCCGTCTATCTGTGAACAGTCAACTTTTTTGTTTTAAGAGATATTTGGAAAATTCTTTTTGAATTAGACATCTTATCATCACCTCGACATTTTGATTTATCACGACGGAATATGTAAATCCTTAGGATCAAAGTGGAGTGAAACGCTACGGTGACGTCACGCTTAGCAACGGATGGGTGATGGATCTTTACAAGTTGCGGAGCAGCGGTGTGCACCACATAGAGTCCAATAAAAAGGAACTTCTACTTTCTTCGTACATCCAGGTCATGGACAACGTTAGCGTAAGTCCTTTTCTCATTCGTTTGCTTCCCTGTGTTGTGTTTCCCATCGTCAAAAAATCAAACTAATGACATTATCTAATTAAGGCGAAAATTTTCAAATATCCAACGTATAAACGGTATTATATTGATCTAATTTTCGTGTGTATACTTGAATGTAAAATATTATGTTTTTTACAACTCTGGGTTGAATTCAAGATGGGACTACATATTCTGATTGACAAAGTATCTCATTAATAACCATAAAAAAGTTTCGAAAATCAAGTGCGTATTTCGGCTGTAAGCGGTGATTCACCAATGGTAGAATCTGGTTTTTCCAACCTTTTTATGGCTGTTGGATAGACATTGTTGGTCAGTTTGATTTTAGCCATAAGGCGAACTCGAGGGAACGCGGGATTTGTAATATTCTCTCAGGCAAGTAATGGAGATTCTAATTATTAACGTAGAATTTTGCTTATCGATCGTATTTCTTCAAATTTCGCGTAAATACTGGCGTTCTTGCAGTTTTAATCACTCATAACGAGAGTGTTGCCATTTCAACGACTATCGTATTCGGTATAGTCTAGTGCAGAGGTTCCCAAACTGTGGCTCGCGCGCCCCTAAGGCAGGGGCGGCAGAACTATGGCTCGCGAGCCCAAAGTGGCACGTAGAAAAATTTGTTGGGCACACGGCACGACAAAAAATAATGTTTAATACAAATTTTTTATTCATAAAAAATATTGAATAAATATAAATGACGTTGATTTGAACTGCTTTGCAGCTGCACACGTAAGTTTCTGCGCGTGCGCAGTAGCCAGCGGACCATAAGCTGAAGTGTTAACTTGTTATTGTGACGTGCTTTTTGTTTAAGTGCTGGTTGTTTTAGATATTATAAAATTTATTATTCAAATTTAATAATGTCCCGCCAAGATAAGTTTTTAAAATTTCAAGTACTACGTAAAATCACGGATTGTGTATCTAGGATTAATCTTTTGAAATTCATTATTCTTGCTTTATCAATTGACAGTGCAACGAAATTTATACATGTCCTAACCTATAATTTAGTTGTCGTTTATAATAATGACTCAATTTCATTGTTGTAGTTTTGCGTACATTTTTCAAATTAAAACTAATTATATTTATTTTCTTGTCTAATAATTTCTTACCTTCGTTAATATTATTCGTTCAGTGGATCTTGTCCCGCTATATTCTTAAGCTTGTACCCAATAACTCATTTTCACTTTGACATTTATAAAAAAATGTATATATCTACATGAATATTATTGGTATGTCAAGCCATAAGAAGCTAAAAACACAAGACAACACAAATACTAGTTGCAGAAAATCAACATCAACATGGGCACGCATCAATTCTTATATAATAACGTATATGATTTTTTGGCACCCGGCCCAAAAAAGATTCGCCACCCTTGCCTTAGGGGGTGCGCGAGAAGACTCAGGGGGTTCGCGGAAAAAAATCCTTAATGGCGTTTGCGCAGCGTATCTCATTGCGCGGCTTATGTTAATCATTGTCTGCAGTGATGGAACTGGTTCAATTCAAAGAGTATATCTTTCGTACATTTGTTTAACATAGGAATGAGTGTAGAATATATTAAATTTCATTTTAAGATTTCTTAAACGTAACAACGAAATTGAGACAAGCATCTACGCGTAAATTAACAAAATTTATTTTTGCCGAAGAGAGAAATCGAATCTGTGACAAGTTTGCGTGAAATTTTTTTTAGACTCAGACGCAGAATTTTTCAGGTTTTTTTACGATGAGAAATTTTTACTATAACGACTCGCATTGTCGCCGCATTTACGTGTCCAAGTCTGTCGTTAGTTTGGCGCGATATTTTGCTTTGATTACATAGTAACACGTAAGTTATTGAGCAAATGATTACATTATTAAAGCAAAATGATAATTTTAAGTGCCTAAACTTGAATTCTACGACGTATAGGACAATATTTTAATAAGAAACTCGTAATTATTTTTTTATTAAGTGTAATTTAAACGCAAAATTGAAGTATTTTAATTTTCATACATGAAGAGTATGGTTGCCAGAGGTCCCGTATTTCATTGTCTTGTCCCGTTGTCCCGGAAATATCTGTCGGGACATATGAAATATCCCGTATTTACGTCGCCATAGATATTGAATTAAAAAATAATAGTGAAAGCGCCTTTCTTTGTATTTTATAGTTACCTGCTCAGCTAATGTGCTCACATTATGCGTGTCAGTATACCCTTTCCCTCCTTGTAACACTCAACAATAAAAATTCGCAACTCAATTCAAAGTGGGGATATAGAAGCTCATCCTAATTTTTAAAATGTAAGGTTAAAAATGGGGTTACTGGACCTGGAGCAACAGTAGGTTAACATATTCGAACAGTCTTCTGAGGAAGCAAAAGTCGCACAATAATTCTATAATTTCTGTTTGTGGTGCGAACAGAGAGTGTTAAAGACTTTTTTAGTAACTTTGGCATTGAATATCAATCAATCTCCTCACACTAAAAAACACGCTGGCTTTCGTTATCCAATGCAGTAGACAGGATTCTAAAGCTGTATGACGCGTTGAGAAATATTTTTCAATGACCCATTGAGCGAAACATATCTTCACTTGGTTTACAGTCTGATGAGTATTTTCAATAGAAATATCATGCAAATTGAAGGAGGAGAAAACAGTGTTTTTGAAGTATTAACAATTTTGCAGGAGACCGCAGATTGTGTTAAAGAAAATCTGATTTGGCCACCACATAACTTTCTCCATATCTGTAATATTGCTAAAAATTCCAAATTTGGATTTGGATTTTCATGAAAGGGGTTCGCGGAATGAAAATGTTTGGGAGCCACTGCTCTGGTGTCTAGTACGGTGTTTCTCAACCATTTTCATTCCACGGCACATTTACACAAACCAAACAAGTAATGGCGGCACACCAGTGTATCTCTCCCGCTTCTCCCGAAATTCCGCGGCATGTCTGACGGCGCACTACTGTGTCACGGCACACCGGTTGAGAACCACTGGTCTAGTGCATACACGCGTTATTTTTGTCACACAAATACGCGTGATCAATTTAGTTTTCCGTTCGAATGTATTTGTAATATATTTTATAACGCCAAATTATGAAATTTGGGAACACAAAGAGTAACTCATCCGTGTTGATTTTAAAGCTATTAAAGCCAATGTAAGCATTAAATAAATATCATGTGAAAGTGTGCATCCTAAGTTCCGTTTGGATCATTCTGTTATTCCTAAATTAAAATATGTAATGGTCTTTATTTATTTGAAAATTGGAACAGACGTCAGTGGGATTTCGTTCACATTTTCACCATCTGATTCTATTTCTCTCCCTCTCTCTACGGTTCTCGCCGTTCCTCGCCTAACAGTTCAACCACGACTTCATCGCGAGCGTAAAGGAGAGCGAACACGGAGGAAGCGTCAAAGGACGCGTGGACTCGATGACGTTTCTCCTCAAGGTTCTCGTCGATTTAGACAAGATGACCGCAGACGTTAAGGATTTTCGTCTTCACTGCATCGGGTGAGTGAGAAGGCTTCGAAAGAAAATCGCCAGAAAAAAAACTACGTCGTAACCATATTCTAATCCAAGGGACCTTTATAGCAGCGTCGCATATTGTATCTCATTTCCCCGTATTCTAGCGACGTCGCAATCTCAGTTTCCTGATTATAGATTTTAATGAAGATAACATGAAAGCAATTGCTATGAAAGTGTGTAAAGAAAACATTCGAATATTCCTGCAGTTTTTCTTCCATATCAAAATAATCGTGACGACATTATGTCAGTGGTAATGAGTTTTTAAAATTTTAAAAAATACAACGGAGCACAATAAGTAGTTTTTTACAGCGACTTCCAACTCGTATGAATTGACAACCATATCGATCACGACATTTTACTCCGTTTACATGTCCTTACGTCTACATCTACACAGGGGCGGCCCGAGGAATTTTGGAGCCCCGGGGGAGATAGCATTCCAGCGCCCCCATCCCCTCCGTTAAATCTTTGTTGGGATATTTACCAAGTACATGTTTATTTATTCATCGCTCTGTAAAAATTATTGATGGCGAAAAATTAAAAGGAATGCGATCAAGATTATAGCCTGTTCGTCGATATAAATTGGTATCTAATATTTATACAATTGCAAAACTTAGACGCTCCGGGCAGCCACCCAGCTCGCCCTGCATCTACATAGTATTCAACAATTCACCAGAAAGATGGATGACAGGGGTGCAATGCACCACACAATGCTTGTAAGATTATCTCTCCTGATTGTCTAAGGCAGTGGTTTCCAAGCTACGGTCCGCTGGCCACATCCAGCTCGCCATGACTTTAGCAATTAAAAGACACAATGTAACATAAAATTAAAAACTATAAAAACAATATATTTCGTCTTCACTCATTTTCATAATAGTTGCATGCGTACGTTTAAAACGAATCAGGTAATATTGAGCCACAACTAAATACTTTAATTTTCTTAAATTATTCTTAGTCTATTTTCGCTGTGTGTTACGCGATGAGTGCGGAAATGGATTATGTGACCTTCGAGCAGAAACGTTAGGGTACCACTGATATAAGGAATAAAAGAACGCTGATATCTTTCTGTCTTACAACTAATCTTACATGTTTTATCTTCTTTATTGTTTATTCCAATAAAGGACGAGGCTTCAATCGTTTCTCCAGCGATACCATATGCAAATTCAAATTAAGTAACGCTGTGATTTGAGTCATATTTCTTCACGAACCCCTCTAATTTGAGCTGTACTTTTTCTAACTCGAGCTTTTATAAAGAAATGAAATAAAAATTTTACAATGTAACTATGGAATTTGAACAAATATGTATCAGATCCAAGAAAAGTTAATGTCCGCATTTATTAAATTTCAACTGAAAAGGAAACTCGTAGTTAAGTTCTAAAATAGGTATTATAATTGATATATGGATATATGGAATGTTTTAAATTAATAATGTTTTACATTTTTTGGATTACAACTGTATTAATCGTTATCCATCGAATTCTATTCGTATTTCTTTTCCAGTGCGACTGACATAGAGGTGAAATGTTCCAACGCCGATTTAGCTTGGATAGAGAAGGGGATTTCAAAGGTAACGATGGATTTGATCAGAGGTCCAATCATGGAAGACTTGGAATCGGTGCTTCGGCATACAATCGAATTTGCAGCGTCCAAAGCGCTAGTGGACAAATGCATGCCCAAATGGAGCTACGGGAGGAACTACGAGAAGGGAATCGAAACCGCGAACGGCAGCCATGAAAGCCAAACATGCAACGCAACGTTCGTCAACCAAGTGGGAGGCAAAAAGACGGATCATGGTGAGCGAATACCATGTAATACTATGTAATTATACAGGTATATACTGATGCTCCGAATAAGAAAAGTTTTAGGCAATATTTTGCGCTTATAAAATCAATTATTTGCTTAATCTTACTTAATGTCGATTTAATTTCATAGATATCTTGATTGGCATCTTTGCCACATGTGATCAAAATATTATTTTATAAAAAAAATGTTATTTTTTCTTCAAAAACATGAAAAAAAACGCAATTAGGAATTATAGCTCTCACCTCATGGTTTCAGTGAGGAACAGCTCCTATATGACACTCGTTGAGTTTAACAATTCAAAGTTTTCAGAAAAAGTGCTCCTGGTATTCGAATAAATATGGTTTACAATAGCTAAACAATCTCAGCCTCTCTAAAGTCAGAAAATGTTTGATGACGCTATCTATATTATTTATTTGATGCAAACTGTAAACTGAATTCAGAAATTTAGATTTAAATCTTCACTCCATCAGCCTTATTATATCATATATTAATCTCTTTATCAGAAGACCACACTGTAATCAAGCATTCGCCGGTGCCATTTCTCAATACCCCAATGGAGTCTTGGTGAGTAAATTAATTTTTAAAACTTTCCTAAAATGGAACGGATTAGATACAGCTAATGATATTTGGTTCCCTTCAATAAATACGCATATTAGCGGTTCTTTACCAGAAAATTTATACGGTGGCTTTTAGCTCGCTTTAGGATAAGAATCAAATGCCTGAAAATTTTATTTTTGCTTCAAAAATTTATGAGAAAAACAATGGTATATTATAGATCTGTCCCTCCTATGACATTGGTTCTTATGACACGGATTAGTTACAACGCAGTTTGTTTTAATTCGAAATATTCAGATGGTTCTCATTAAAGCGGTTTGGTCGGACCTGGGATTTCAGATTTCAGGTTGCTGAGCGAGGAAGAGGCGTGTTGGGGATCACGATTGCTCCGGTCCAAAGCTCAGACAATCGACAACAACACTCTATTTATGCATATATGTGCATCAGAGAAAGGTTTGGGAATTTAGGATATGAAAGACGGTGCCTGAAGGGTTATGAAACACAATCCTTTCACTATGTAAAGCTAGCTAGCTTCACATAACACTGATTCAAATTACACGGCAATTTCCAGAACACATCGCCCGTGTTATTGGAGGGTCAGGTGTATCTTAAAGATAACATCAAAGTATAGAATTAGATCAAGTGTATTTTGATTAGATTTTCACGAAAATCGTATTTTTTGTTAAAATTAAAAACAAAGTAAATATTGTCTTCTAATTTTAAATCATAGCAATGGTTTCTGTCGAAGCCAAGTTTGCATCTTTATCATTTTCAGCCAATAAAATTACTACTGAATTTATTATTTCTTGCTACATTAATTATGGAGTAAGGTTTAATAGGTACATGTTATCTAAAACTTCTTTACCTTCTTGCCACAGTTTGCGTAATTGCGCGCATAATTCTCATAACAATCCATAAATTTGGTAATGCCTTTTAAGTTATACGTTATTAATAAATGCTTGAAACATTATCATTATCAGGTTCATTTTCAAGAAAATTTTTCAATAGCCTTTTTTTCTACTCACTATTGCACAATTTAAATCAATTTAGTTTTGCTTTCTAATTCTATTATTTATGTAAATATTTTTATTTATACTTTCTTGATTTTTGATCAAAACATAAATTCAGAAGTATAGATCTATGGAATTCATTTTGTGTAAATGAAAATTCATAGTCTAAATTTTTACTTGAACATGATTAGAATATAAATTTGCGTATTTGAAAGTCCATTTGTAAATTATTTTTCTTTTGAGTAATTCAGTCCATTCTGAGCATTGTTTATTGTTGTTTTAATGAATTAGATGGTTTTACGAAGCTCTACTTCTATTTTTTAAAAAAGGTTGAGCTTGACGGTAATATGATACTTTTGAAAAAGAGGAACTCAAATTACCGTAAAAATTAAAAAGAATACTCTCACACACACTTTAGACCAGTGGTGCGCAACCTGTGGCCCTCGACCCTTTCCTAAGTGGCCCGCAGTCCCTTAAGAAAATTCTTAGTTCCTGGTGGGGTTCACCCAGAGGGAAGTACTCAAGAGCTTCAACCCTCTAAAAACTCTAAATTCTCTCCCTTAGTAACCCTATACTGTGTAATTTGTATGAACCAGATGGGTACTTACTCAAGGGTTGAGCCCCACCAAAAGGCAATCCTGGCGGGCGCCTGGTTCTTTGTAAATAGTATAGAGCAGATTTAAAAAAACTGAGAATTTCTCTTTACAAACTCGTGCTTTCGTTATTGAAGGCCAAAGGCGTGGCAGGAAAAAGAAAAAGTTGTAGAATAGAAAGGTTGTGAATTTTCCTTGGGTTGAATGAAATAAATATCCAAACAGGAAGGAAAGACAAAGAAGTGTAACTTTAGGTCTCCGCCTCTGTTATACTAAATTAACCAAAGAAGGGTAGGGTCAACTGAAGTGCACGTATGGGAAAGTGACGAAATGCATAGTCCTATACATGAGGGTCAACGCCAAGCAGTAAGGGATTCGAAACTAATTCTGTATTTATATAGGTCAGTTTGCTTGAAGCTGTTCTCCTTTTCAGTAGCACTATCTGAGTGTTGCATTAGTGTGCATTTAATTTGTGATTCTTTAAAACTAGTGTTGATATTTTGTGTAACGTTATAATTGAAATTTTGGTATTATACTTATAACTGAATCAATTTCGTTATTTTTTTTTCCTGAACGTAATGTTTTAAACCCTCAAAATGAGTTTGCGCAAATCGCTTAAAAGGAAAGCTGTGTTCGTAACCGTGAGTTTAATAGTGAGTGGAAAGAAGAATTTCTTTTTACTTTGGGATTGGATGGTAAACCTGTGTGCCTGGTGTGCTGTAACACAATTAAAATCTAAAAAACATGATCTGAAGAGGCAATATGAGACTAAACAAAGATCAGATTGAAGGACAAAGGATAAAATGTGGCACAAAATTACGCAGTGAATATTTCGTGTATTAAAAAAAAACAATTTCTTTTTAAGAAGTACAGTGATGTATGCGTATCTATGCTTGAGGCATCGTACGAAATTGCTTTTCTGCTTGCTAAAAAAAGGAAGCCATTTTCAGCTGGTGATGAGTTAATAAAACCCAGTCTTGAAATTGATTGGTGGTGATTCGACAATTGAAAAAGTAAGGGATATCTCGCTATCAAGAGAGACCATAACCTGGCGAGTGGAAGAAATCGCGAACGGTGTTGTTAAGCAAATTATAAACCTTGCTTTGGAGTGCAAATACTTTTCAATCGCAATGGACGAATCTATGGACATTTGCGACACTGCACAACTTTGGATTTTTATAAGGGCAGTAAGCGAAGATTTCCACGTAATTGAAGAGCTTCTTAGTCTCGAATCACTCCATAGGACAACAAAAGGTACCGATTTGTTTGAAAAATTAAAATAATCCTTAGAAATAAAGAACCTTGATTACAATAAGCTGGAAAGTTTTTGTATTGATGGCGCACCAGCAATGATAGGGAAAAAGAATGGGCGCACGGATTTACTTGAAAAAGTTTTGAATCGATCTTTGTTATCATATCACTCTATTATACACCAAGAAGCCTTGTGTGGAAAAAGTTTAAAAATGAATGACGTCATGGTTACTGTGGTTAAGTGTGTCAATAAAATTAGAGCAAAATGACTGTATCACCGCCAATTCAAATAATAATGCGAAATGTTGGAAGAAGAATAAGGCGATGTTATTCTGCATGCCGAGGCGCGTTAGCTTTCCAGAGGGAAAGTGTTGCATCGCTTCTGGCTTCTGAAAAATACCATCCAACAATTTTTGGAAGAAAAGGATGAGCTCTATGAGGAAAGAAGAAATTTGAGAGATAACGAGTGGCTAAGCATATTTACCACATATTACTGGTCATCTTAATACTTTAAATATAAAACTGCAAGAGAAAGATAAATTGTTTTTACACCTTTTTAATGGTATAATGCCGTTTAAGATGAAACTCAATATGCTGACATCGCATCTAATGTAAGACAGAGAAGACTGAATCACTTTGAACACCTAAAAATGCAGAGTGACATATTCAAATTTAGCTGTGATAAATATATTGAAAAACTTGATGGACCTTTGAATCTCGTTTCTGCGAATTTGGAGGAGAGGAAAGCAACATTGCACTTTTTACGAATCTGTTTCTATTATCAGATGAAAGGATTAATGATATGAATTCTAAAATTCAAACAGAAATTATGGACTTAAAATTCAATTCCGCACTGAAAAGCAAATTTGATCAACTTCCTGCAGTACCAAATGGAAAAGAAATGATTGAATTTTGGTAAATCCTGCCTCGAGAAAGTTTTCCAAATTTGAGAAACTTTGCGCAGAAATATATGTCGGTTTGCAAGTACGTACATCTGGGAACAAGCGTTTTCGGTGATGAAAGTGATCAAAAACAAACAGAGGTCGCGATTAAAGAATGGTAATCTCCAGAATCTTCTTCTTTTTGCAAAAACTACCTTGACACCGGACATCAACAGCCTAGCTGCAAAATCGCCAAAATTGAGTTCTAAAAAGGCGAGAGTTTTTAAAATCTAAACTTAAAATTTGATCTAACCATCCCCCAGCAGAAAATCCTAGGTGTGTGCCTGCTATAATTATTTGTTTATGCATATGTTTTCAGCACAAATTTCATTACATTCGGAACTATTAAAATATTACGTTTGAAGTTAAAATTATTAGAGAGAATGAACTTCAGAGAAAAGTCATAAAAATGTAGAAAGAGAAACAGGAGGCCGGAGAGTATTTTTCCAAATCCAAGGCAGAAATTCTATCGAGAATAGATATAAATGGATTAGTATTACATATTAAAGAAGCCAATCAATTAATCGTAGTCTAACACAAATATTAATAAAATAAATATAATTGTAAATATATTAATATTATGTTTTAAAAACTTTTCGTGACACTTCGCCAAATCACCCGTGTCTGAGTGGACCGCGGTTAATAAAGGTTGCGCACCACTGCTTTAGACGCACGCGTAGGTTTACGGGATATTATCTTCTCCAAGGTTCCAACAGTCACACACCATACACACCTACTCGCCTACCAAATTCCGCGGATTTTTTTCACATCGCGGCCCACCAAACACTCGGAAAATAATTCTCGCCAGTGACCACCATTCAACCGTCTTCGCAAACAAGTTTGCGGGACGTTACTCCTCGTCAGGGACTATATAAATCGCACAACGAACACACGTGGGTTTAGGAGTTTTTAAACCTATGCAGGGACCCGGTCAAAGACACACAGAGTATTAATCGACGAATACATATTTCGATTCTTTTCATTTTCCCGTGAAGGAAAAATCTTTTCGTGCAAATACGTAAATATCCATTCATTAAACAGAATTATTTTGTACAGTAGTAAAGCATAGATTCCAATGCGTATGCATGCTCAACGGTGTTCCGTATTTACATGTATAGAAAATTGATTATGCATGGGTGATTATACAGGTATTTTGGAGAACAGCTGAAGATAAAAATGAACGAATACATGAACCACTTAATCCGCGAATCGGTCGGCATTATTCTCAACCGAGATCTTAGGAAAGCTAAAATGCCGGACGAAAGGGTCGTCATTAACGCCAAGGTAATTTCATTGGTCTTATTCTGGAATGATATGCTGATTTAATCCTCGAAGGTTCTCGACAAGCATGTGGTTATTGTTTTATGAGAATATCCTAGAAGCTCTGTATATTTTGTAATTTATTATTTTATGATTAGTATCCGCGATCCGCAGTGCGCGCTGGCGACTTGATCCTCAAAAACGTTTGGGTGGAAGATCTGTCCAGTGTGAGTGATGGAGGGATAGACTATTTGACATACAACAAGAAGGAAATAATTTTCGCCTCGCATTTGCAGATTTGGTGGAACTTGCACGTAAGATTACTCGCATAGTATTTTTACTTAGTATTCAACTTCCTGCACTTCATATGCTTAGCGTTATGGCATTACTAATTTGTTATAGCTTTCAGTGGCTTTTTTCTCTTTCATTTACAAGTCAACCTTTTTCTCATTCAATTCTAGTTTAAAAGCGAGTTCACCTTTAATGCATCGAAACCTGTGGCCAAAGGAAATATAGATGGAGAGGCACATACAATGATTTACTTTATCAAGATTCATATACAATATTTGGGTTCGCAGAAGGTGGTACTGGAAAAATTGCAGATGAAATGCTTAGGGTAAGATTGAAACTAATTTGTCAAATACAATCTTATAAGACAATTTAACTGGTCTCATCCGTTTATATTTAATATAAAATTCACAATGAAGGCCTTAAACCCTATAAAATCCATTCTAATATATCGAAAACACTTAAAATATTCCAATAGTCAAATAGTGCTTTTGATATTTCGCTATTGTAAATTTAATTGTACTCGGTACATATACATATAATTTTCTTTAACGATTTCTTTATGCGTATCATTTTACAAACGGTTGTTATTGATATGTTAAAATTAATAGCTTTATAGCTGCAAGGCGTGCATGTTGTTCAATGCCAGGAAGTACACCGGAATTTCGCGTTTTCAGATTTAATTGTGAGAGAACAAAATTAGCGCGGAAACGATTGTATTCTCAGAGATAAAACATTGGCGGAGTTAACAATTTTATAGCAGAAAAAATGCAGTGACATTCTCTTAAAAATATAAAGTAGAAAAACATTCTATTTTAGTTACTTCCATCGAAAACTCATTACACTTATCTTATACGAATTCCTTTGTGTATCCATTTTATTTTGCTTTTCAGCGGTGTCGATGTCAACATCGGAGGACTCACGAATGGCCAAAAATGGATGAAAGCTAGCGTATCAGAAGCTGCAGTGAACATATTCAAGACGTATGTTATTACGGACGTATCGAACATACTTCGACGTTCTCTAGAAGATTCCATATCCAGCAGCAACGTCACAAAATTCATTCCTGAATGGAAATACGAAATGAATGACGGTAACGATCAGATAGGAAAATCTCGTCAGAACTTTCCTATCTGCAACGATACCGAGACCAAAGTCCCTCAACTAGAAACGGCGTTCAAGAGTAAGTCTATATTGTGCCTCTCAAGTGCTGTATATCGATATTTAATGTTGAAAATATTGCAAAGGCCGAGAATAACGAACATTGATGTAATCTTTGGTATTCACAGATGATAAAATTGTTGGCTTCGAAGAAGTCCTCCCACAGATACAGACATTTGCCTTACGTCTGTGAGTTGATATATTATATTTAATTCTGCGATTGTCAGCCTAACGTGGAGCTTTTATAGTTAGTCGTGGTAACATGAATAAAATATTTTGCAGCAACCTGAATGTTTCAAGGAAAGATGTTTTCATTTTACGTGTAAATATATAACAAGTTCCCTACTATCGCGTGGTAATTTTCGAGGTGTTCATTAAATAATAATTTAAAGATTCTATTAATAAAATACCTGCAAACTTTTTATTACTGTGCATACATAAACGCTGTAATATCAATTTTGTTTTAGGTCTTTCCAACAAACACTCAAAAACAATATGAACAGTTATTTAAATGAAATTTGGAATGGCGCCTGGAATATTATTATAAACCGTTACGTGGAACCTAAGCTTAGCAAATATACCAGAGTATTTTCTACAAAGGTGCTTCAATTAATTATTTTTCGTAAAAACAAGTTTAAATCCTAAAACATGCATGAAATTTAAAGTCTGGGAGGTTCCCGGCATGCCTCATCTTTTTTTATTTATTGTTTAGGACAGTCTTGGAGAGATTAGGCAAGTGAACGCGGTTTTCTTCAATGGATCCAGCTCTGGCTTGACATCAACCAATAAATTAGAAATTGTGGATATGGCTTACGGAGAAAATGATACTCTGCTTCTCCTCCTTGTACAACGGATGAATATTTTAGAGGTTTGAAGTCAAAATCACTCAGTCATTTACTATTTATTTATCTATTCAGGCTCGTTAGATGAAATAAAAATAAAATGATCACTATTTTTTTGTTTTCCAACAGCTTAAACTTCATTATAATCTTGCAACTGGTAATGATAGTCACAACGGTACTATTGAAGGAAGAATTGATGCGGCGAATAATATGATCAAATCTCGGTTCTCTTTGAACACGAAAAGATTGTCCATAGAAGATTACGACATTCACTGTGTCGAGTAAGTGAAACAAACATTGTTACCACTGTGGCTAATACATATTTTAACGATCGCATACACGTAGTTTCAATGACATAGTGTATTCTAACATTTGCTGTGTAAAATTAAAGTGGTGGGAATTAAACAAAAAAATTAAAATGTTTGCATCATATTGATATTTAATATAAAGTAAATAATGTACCCAATGTACAATATTAGAATATGAATAACTAATTGACAATAACTTACGTAATAAACTCGTCTCAAATCATAACATTCATTGTATGTATTTTAAACATGGAAAGTTCGAAAAATCTTCCGTAGCTATTCATTTTTAGCTATTTATTTTTTAGATATCAATTGTCGTTTTCCGGCTGCAGTTTGTCGGAAATTCCCCTTTCTTGACCCCTTGTGTCAATGGCCACTCTTCTCTTTATTGATCCACCAACTCTCTTTAGTTGAAAAAAATGAAATTCTCGTTTTAAACGGAACAAAACGAGCATCGCTATATTTGCGACAAAATTAATTTTGACACGTGTATTTACCATATAGCAAGCGCAAACATCAAGTTGACTCTTAATGGTTTTCAGATCGGCTAAAGTGGAAGTACAAGGCCTCGGCGATGAGCACGAGTGGCTGCGAGAGGCTTTGGTGAGGGACGCCACACGCGTGTTCAGCGGAAAGATCGTCGATGGTTTATGGACGCTTATGCGTGACATATTGGCCGAATCTATCCAAACAGTCGACGTGATACAGTACATTCCGGAATGGATGCGCAAAAAGGAACTCTACAGCATAGCGACCGCCAATGGAAGTGGAACGAAGAGATCGGTTGAGGAGGCGAAAGAATGCGCCCCTGTCGGCGGAGATGAGAAAGGTAAGGGTGCGCAACATTTTTTTCTTCTCTCTTTTTAAAGTTGTGAATAATTTAGACGTTGCGGCGTGAATTAGATGCTGTCCATTCAAAAAAATTTTGATGTTCTTGTTTAATTTAACAGGGTTCGATTAAATTAACAATGCTGTTCTATACAATCATTTTAGGCAAGCAAGATTTGGAGTACAGAGGACAGCTTTCCTTTATTCAGACGGTAGCGGAGTGGTGGTGAGGCTTTACCAAATTGACAGCTATGAGGAATCCTTTTAATATTGTTTATTTTTCATTCGCGGTCGTTTCAATTCCCAAATTTGCAGTTTTAGAATAAGGTAGTCTGTACCTCTTTCTCGTGGTATGTTTATGCCTAAAATGTTTTTTTTGCCAATAACGATAGCTCAGTCATTTCATATCAACATTATTAAACTATCTAAGAGGGAAATAAAATTTTCCAGATCCATTCTGACCTTAAAACTTTGAAAGAAAGATAAATAACAATTATTTTTATTTTTCCTCGTGCAATTTTTATAAATAATACAATCACAGTGACTGATAAGATTGATGTAGAATACAGCTCCACGTATAAGATGCCCACAAAAAGACTCTCTGGTTATAACTGCTTTTATTTAATGAAGTTTGTTGTTACGGCATTGTTTTTGCTCTCATAGAACCCGTGAAAGATGGGAGATTTACCGTAAGTGTGATAATATTCAATGTGATCCCCTGGCATTCATTGAAGTTGGCAGACAACGGCCATTTTTTTCTATAATTGCAGAGCATCTTCATTGCTACGGTAAATGTCTTCTTACAATTTTGAATCATGTGCTCCTGTACTTTTAGGAATTTCCGCAAAACGTAATTACAAGGATTCAACTCTGCAGAACACAGTGGTTAGGACGACGTTCTAAAGTAACCAGGAAATCGATTTGAGATGACTCTTTTATGAAAAAATTCATTGATAAAATCCAGAAATGCATTGGTCATTTTGTTCTACACTGCTTCTTGATGTTAGTGCAAGAGGAATCCAATGCTTCAATCTCTTTGATATTCCTCAAAATTAGAAGCCTATCTTCGGGTAAATACTTCCTTAAATAAAAACAATTTAAACTGGAGCGCCTTTTTGCGAATTGCGTAGCAAAACCAATGTCAACACTAAAAAGAAAAATGTATCAGGTGGTTGGCATTTTCTTAAGCATGGAACAGTTTTAATAGCGTCTCTCTAGCCGGTTATTATACATAATTATACATCCAAAAAGCAATATAGAATCATTTTTGGTTTATGTTCCAACTAAATGGAGTAAAAATGGGATAAGTGCAAAATACGTCATTCAAATGCTTGACTGCGCCGATTTTTTTATAGTCAACTAAAATATTTTTTACGTATTTGTATATTTTTACATTTTCATTGTCATTTGCATTTCAGGTCTTTTAACATCCAGATAAAAAACAAAATGCATGGTTATGTGCGTAATTTATGGAGATTCTCGTCCACTTTCCTGGCTGTCAACGATCTCGGAAAGGTGAAGCTGCCAAACATCACTAGAGAGATCAATTCAACAGTAAGCGTCATGCATTTCATATATTTTTCATGTTGCGAGAAGCGATAAGGCCGGAAATATATCTCGTGACAGCTGAATTGCGTTCTTACTACGTAATGTTTATTGGAAAACAATTTTTAATATTTTCACCATATATATATATATATATATATATGCTATGAATATTTTAGGATTCTGACGGATCCAAATTCGACGTGCAGATAAGTTTAGAACAAGGAGCGATTGAAGATATAAGCAACTTCTATGAAGAAACGGACGAGCAATTAGTGTATAATGGGACAGTGATTACACTTATTTCGCAAATAAAGTTTGGCCAGAAAATCGAGGTAAGTAAAACATATAAGACTTCTACTAGCAAAAGTAGGCAGAATTTTCACGTAGATTCGACATCTGATCGATTACAATTTCATTCATTTCCTTAAAAGCTCAGCTATATCCTCGGAGAAATCGTTTACCTCGAGCGTTACACTATCTTCTTCCTCTTCAGCATGACTTTAGTAATAAAATATTATCATATACTTAATGTAAAATTTTACTATGTTTTCGAACTATGGGCAATAAGTTTTGTTATATGTTTATAAATCATTTATCTGGATTGATTGTTAATTTTAACTTGAAATGTATTTATTTTCATAGATCGTTTTGATATTTGACGAGGAACTCTTCATAACCAAACATACGAAGCTCAATTTTATATTTTATAGTTTCATCATTGCTTCAAGGCAAACGTGAGAGACACTCTCCTAGATGGAAATTTAAAAGGAACTGTGGATTCTCTAGCATATGAGTTCAAAGCAACAATTTATTTGGACTCTAAAACTGTAGTACTGGAAGAGATACGCCTGATGTGCATAGGGTATGTAGTTTACTGTAATCTTATGCATACATTTAATGCAATCCCGATTGTTCCTGCCTATTTAGGACTACATTTTAAAGTGGTGCCATTCCTTGGTGATTTATCCTAACCGAATGAACAGAACAAGGACGAAGCAGGACGTGCCAAACGTGCCTTCCTGAGATTCGCGTTCTGCCTTTATATAAAACTCTTAATAACGAGTGCTGTTTCTTTTTCCTGAAAATGCGTTTTTCTAAATATAAAGAATAACTATGCTCCCTAGATTAACTCCACCTATAAATACCAACTGTTCAATCCTGAAAACATTTAAGTCTGACTAGTATAGGGTGACCAGACGTCCCGGTTTTCCGGGATTTTTTCCCGGCTTTTAGAATTTTGTCCCGGTGTCCCGAAATTTTCTTTCGTGGCGCATAAATGTCCCGGTTTTTTTTAAATTGTTAGTGTAATGGTTTACCCAGCAGTTTCTTTATCTCCGTTTGTGCGAAATCGTTTTGAACCTCGAAGTCGATATACCAAATACGACTTCATAAATGGAATTCGCATTTCAAGTGCTGGAAAAACCAATGATTCACGAAAGTTCACCAAGAACAGATTCTACTAAAATAAGTATGACAGCTGGGCATATTTCCCCCTTCCTTCCACTACAGCATCCTGCAGAGCACCTTTCTTTGGGTTAAAAGGCGAAATTCCACACACCGGAAATATTCGCACAATTTTATTGGAACCCAGGTAAAATTTTCGTTTTACGGCCTCCGAGACAGTGGTCGCAATCCGCGTTGCAATCTCCTTTGATGTAACCCAAGGATATTATGCTCTTTCCATTACTAGTTAGTTCAACTTTGCAATTTGTAGTATCGAGAACATACGTCCCGAGGTACCCTTTCTTCCTAGAACACCATTCCCTATCCTCGCTTACCATTTCTTCGGAAAAATTCAAAATGGGATATTTAACGGCCTTGAATTTCCAACATTCTATCTCCGCCCATACTACTTAGTCGCTCAACAGCGGTTTGCTGAAGAAAACTGAGGTCTTCTAGTTCAGTGGTTCTCAAACGGTGGGTCGGGACCCCTTAAGGAGGTCGCAAGAGGATTTTATGTGGGTCGCAAGCACTCTTCGCTAAGACAAGCGATTTTATCCTAGTTTTAAGAGTCACGCAGGTTTTATTTTATTGACATGTTTTGTTAAAAATTTAGTAGCCTATCAATGTGTTTTTTTTATGTATTAAAAACAAATAAGTAATGATATCTCAGTAGTGATTAGTACTTAAAAAAAATTAAACTATATACCACATATTATCTGAATGTTTAAATACACATACGTAGTTGTAAATGAAATAATTTATAGTGCTACCCTTGTATTTATAAAGGTCGTAAAATAAAGAACTCTAATTATTATTTTTCTTGTCATCATACGGAGAAAAAGGGAGTTTTTTTTGCTTCTCGAGTATTCTCGGGGAGGCGCAGCGACCAAACTTACCGACGGAGGAGTCGCCCGAAGAAATTGCCTGAGAACCACTGTTCTAGTTGGCAGAAACAAAGCGGCGTTTACGTAAGGTGACCAGATTTTCAAACATTGAAAGGAGTACGCTAGGACAGGGGCGTCGAATCTTAACTCCTCCTCCCTCCCCCCCTCCCCCCACCCAACAGAATATTTTACCTTTTTAGGCGTTCTTTACACAAGTATAAAAGTACTCCTTATGGTCAAGTCTTGTTTGTCCGCATGTTTCATCTCAGAAACTACTACTAAGAAAATGACATAAATAGTTTACGTGACCTAACCGGGAGTGCCACTTTACTGGTGACAAAAAAGCAACTTTTCTTTATATATCGTACAATATCACTTATAACAAAAAAGTCTTTAGACATCTTTGTATAACTAGTGAAATAACATGTTTTGTTTATTGAAGGGGTAGCCGATTTCAAGAAAATCATTCGAGAAAGTCGTAAATCACTTTGGAATTTGCGTCATCATCTGGTCCTAATGATGACGCAAAGCATCCCAATCTAGATCGAATCCCTAATAAAAGTATTGTAGGAATTTATTAAGTTACTTTATTTCTGAATTATGGATTTCTACAAAGTAACGACCGAAACAATTGACTATAATGCATTGCGAGTTTGAAAAGGAGTACAGAAATACCCCACACAACGAATGTTCGTTTAATGAATATTCGCTATAGCGTATGCTATAAATTACCGCAAAAATTCGTTGAACGATTGTCAGACTCGTTATAACGAATGCAATGTTTTTCGTTCGTAGCGAAATTTACCGAATATTCAGAGCGAATCTCATATGGAATGGATACGAGCGAATTAGCTAAAACGCACATACAGTTTGCCCCATATATGTACAATGTTGCAAAATTTAGTCAACCAACAGAGTGCAACATTTTGTACGAGTACTATTGTAGGCTATGAAGTGTCATTCGGTGGTCAACCCTGGAATGGTGAATACGTGCCGATTTTTTGTGCTAGTCTGTTGAAAACTTGACTCTCTTAACAATTAAAAATGAGTGGGAAAAGAAAAGCAAGTAGCAGTGAAGTGAATTATTCTGCTAATAAACGAAGGTGTATCACATTAGATATGAAATAAGAGGTTTTGCGGCGGTTCAATGTTGGTGAAAAGCTAAATGTGGTTTATAAGGCTTTAGACCTTCCTCATTTTACTCTGTGCACCGTTCACAAGAATAAGGATTCAATTTGGGCAAGTGCACAATCCGTTGCAAATATAATGGAAATACGTGCTTCGCTTAACGAATATTCACTGAACGAATGATTTTTGTGTAACGTATGCCGTTCGTTAAGCGGGGTATTGCTGTACATGATTTTTCAGGAGTACAAAGTCACTGAAAGAAGTACGTCTTGTCATCTTAGTTTACAGCATTTCTCTATGACAAACTGAACAAGAGAAAAAACTGTATATAAAAGATTTCTCTCCATTTCTTCCCTCCAAGTACACCCGCAATTCTGATGAGCTTTTCTTAAGGCGACTATAGCTCCTATGTACCGTCTAGCTCAAGAAGATTCAATAGATATTCGTGCACGAGTAAAACTATTTGGCTGCTTTGCCGCCGCATCTAGCTCAAACATTGAGGGTTTCTCGTTTCAACTGTAAAATGTACATCAACTATAGTATGTTTCTCGTCTTATGAAGCTTGACCTTCACATTGCAAGTAGCCAATGAGAACCTTTTCCCTCTCCCCTTCTTCCCTTTTCCCTCTCCCCCGTCACCCGCGGCTTTCGAAATGCATGGAAAAACCTAACAGCATTGCCAGATATCCGCTCTTGAAATGATCTGCTTGCGAATGAAAGGCGACGCGTCGCAGAAAAACTTACGGTCATTGTTTATTACTACCGGCCATTTTCCATTGCGTTAAAATTATAACAAGGTGCAAAGTGAAAGCGATAAAGAGATCGCAACGGAAGCGTGAACGCAGTAGAGCTGGCAACATAGTCGACTAAGAGCGATGTGAACAGAACGATGGCGAGAGAGAGACTGAGCTTCTCCCCTCTCCGTCGCCCGTTACTCGAGCGTTGATTGGACGCAGAAATAGTCACTCACAGAGAATTTCAAGGTCAAGCTTCATAAGACGAGAAACATACTATAGGCGATCACTATATATAGCTCTGAAGCCGTTTAAAAAGTAAAAATTTAAATAAACTCACTTGACTAAATTAAAACCCACAGATGCCTGAATACAAATGAAATATTTTTATGTTACAGAGATTTGGAGACGAAGGTCGAAGGCATAAGCGACGAATTCGCTTGGTTGGAGGACACTATATCGGAAGTGGGGATCCAGGAATTCCTCGGACCTAACCTGGATGATGTGGAGAAGATAATACGCATCGCCTTTACGAATGCAATCTCAAAAATCGACATAGGACCACACCGTTACCTTCCAGAGTGGAATTATGCGCATATCTATGGGCCTAAACAAATTATGAGCGAAATCGACTTCCTAAAGTGCGAGCATTCCGTAAAAGATAAATCCAGAAATGCTTGAGGAAACAGCTTCGATGTCTCCGAAGCAAAATTAAGGAAACGCATGGAAGGATTATTTTATTGAGAGCTCCTTGAAAATATTTTCTGAAATGTGTGCAGCTTCGAATAAATAAAAATTTCTCTTTAAAGCTAATCTTTGTTAATTCTTCGATCTTTATGCGAAAGATCGACTGTTGGTTTACATCCATAGCGGAACCCACACATCGTTTTTGGTATTTATACATAAATTTTTAAATGACTCCTTCCTGATTCTTACACTTTACTCATAAGGTAATTTATTCGTTCGATCGCCTGTGAATTAAAGCGCTTCGATGCTACGCAAGCCGGAATTCTTTGGCGTAAAAATTGAGTTATTCTGATTATTTTAATGAAAAGGTATCTATATCTAGCAAATTTTAACGAAACTTGCAATACATTCAAGTATCTTAGATTGATTAATTAAGTCCTATAGACACATAGCTTTAAAATATCACCATGCTTGTTTTTAGTTACCATAAAAATTGTTGGATTTTTATTTCCAGTGCAATCATGAAATAATTTTGTAAAAAGGCTGCCACAATTGGGTGAGAAAGACTTTTGAAATTGCCATAATTGGGGTGCATTTTCCCTGATGTGAGCAATGGCGTTATGCACCTACATACCTGTTGCTGTTTAAGGAATTTTGGCAACAAAGTAAATATATGTAGTGGCTATTTCTAGAACCAACGACTTGTCGATTACATCGCCTAGCGAATTACCATATTCAAAGAAGATAAAATTATGCTCAGTAGGAATGATAGAAAACCCTAGAGGGAGTTGACCGTTTGACTACATAATCACGGAATAATATAATACCTATTCATGGTGAGATTTTGAAAAAACTTTAATTGTAATTTTTATTACAACTAATTTTTTTAGAGTAGTTCAATGTAAACCTTCAATTAGTTTACCCTTTCGTCACTCAAATTTGGGATTAAATGCCAAATAAATTTTCCGCATGGCCATGTTCAACTCTAGAAAAGTATTAGAAAATATATGTATATGAAACCATATCTATTAATTATTATTAAGTGTTTATTTGTGGATTACGATAATTAGGAAGTCACTTTTCTCCCTAAAATTTTGAAACTGACTAGCTATTCATTGCACTACCCATTAGATACCCATTGCGCGTAGGCAAGAGGGAATTAGCAGGTCGTTAAAAAAACCACATCTAATATATTATAACTAGGGCATGAATTTTTCGGGTTTAACCCAATTTTTCCACTCCGATTACGATTTAGTCATTTCGGGTTAAACCCGTTAAAACCCAAAATTTAAATAAAAAAATGTAAATTTAAAAATTTAGTGCATACAAAGTTTTTTTTATTAATTTTAATTGTGTAAAACCACAAGCAATTAAAATTGTCTCAAAAGTAATGAAATGTTTTATTACCTTCGTTATATTTCAAAAATAATTTTTTATTCACAATGGTATTTTCAGGTAGTTATTTCGCGACTTTTCTAATTTTTCCGACATTTTCTCTGATTGTGGCGACAAGAATTTGTTATGCTGAGTAATTAAGATGGTCGAAAGGTCATAAAAATAGTAAGACGTACTGAAAGTATTGCTTCACGTGGGCATCCCGAAAACCGCTATCCCTACAAGAAGGGTCACAGCGGCACCACCGTTGTAGATACAATGTATATACGTTGTAGTACATACTATGCGGATGCAATGTATTTGTTTTGATTTTGAGTGGTTTCGCGAGAGCGAGCAAGTGTTACTTTCCGCGAACATTGAAAATTGCTACATTAATTTCTGCACGAATGCATGAAATTGAGAACATGGAACCCGCTAATATGGAGGGATTACTGTATGTTATAATTCTGTTTGTTGTCTAGTTCGTTGTTCTAAACTTTCTCGTGCAGCGTTGATTGTCAGGTGGTGAAGAGATTATTTTTTCGATACAGTTCGGGGGACCTCAATTTTGTAGAATTTTGTTATATTTTTGTTTGTTATCATGTTTGTTGTTCTAAACTTTCTCCTGACGGAAATAAAAACTTTATCTAGTGACATTGCAGTGTAGATTGTCAGATTGTGAAGAGATTTTTTTGTAATTATATATAAATATAACATTAAATAAGTAAAGATAGAGACTACGGCGAAATTGAATAGAAATTAACGGTCAAGGAGTTAATTTCTATTTAACAAATATAACATTTTTATTAGATTTTTTAAAATATGGGTAGGAAACGGAAAAGTGCTTCGGATTGGATATCAGATTATCCAGGTTTTAAAGTGTTTAAACCAGAAGGTAATGGTGAAGAAAAAGTCATTGTATGCAGATATTGCTGTTTAAAAATTTTTGTGGATGTTGCTAAAAAAACCCTATGACAATATTAATTCTTTAAATTATACTCGAATTTATAAAATTTTATAGGTTTTTTTTATTGAAATGAACCAGAATTTGGCAGAAAAAATAAAACCCGAATTGATTTTTTTAACCCGAGAAATTCACTCTAATTAAAACCAATGTCCCTGCCTGCCTCGAGTGATGTCACCTCCCGGCATGAACGCAAATAAATCGAGAACGGTCGGTTCGATTTCGACGAATATTTCGCCAGAATACTCCTGCGGGTTTTAAGTGGGTAGTCGTCTCCAGAAAAGGCATGGTTTCGATACCTGGATAGTTTTCGTTTTTGCATTTGATTAACACGTAATCGGCTGGAATACGTGTAGGCATTTAGTATTTAACATTTCAAAATATCATACGATCGAGACTTTGACTCGAGATTTTTACCATTTCACCTAAAAATAAAGGAAGATTCTTATTCTTACCGTCGATTTGGTATTTCATGAAGAAGGTTGCTAGGGTAGCTGGCATTGTTGAGCTCGATTTTTTTGCATTGTTGGACTTGGATTTCAAGTGCATTTGCACTAAGCTTACAATGAAACAAACGCATGGACAAAAACTCGATTAAAAATTTATGTGAAAAGTTGAGTGTAAATAGTATAAAACAAATGAAACATAGCGAAGAAACTTGAAGTCAAAAACGACTCCATTGCATTGTAGTAATGGACAACTAAACATTTCAAATAGCAAGATATTTTACGTGTACATAAAAAAGATAATTTCGTTTGCAAATTTTATTGTGCAGTTTAAAGCAAATTACTGTATTGATAATGTTTGTGATTAATTTCTTTCGATAATTAAGCAAGATATTTGACGCGTGGCCGGTGCATTTATAGTGATAAATTATTATTAAACAAACCACAGAACATACGATTTGCTGTACCATCAGAAATAGCGAACAAAACAAAAATGTACCGGTAAGTGTTAGTCTAAATCATGTATCTGTTTTTGGTTATGAAAACGGTGTGAGCTATATGATTATTTTGAGAGGGGCAATAAAAGTGATTAAACGAAAAACACCGTGTCACAATTCTTGGTCATAGGAACTATCGCATAGGGTCACTTCACGCAAGGTTCCCGAATTGTTTTCAGGAAGTACTGCAACGAGCCTATAGTGTTATATTTATAGTTCCTGCGGTCTTTTTTGTGTAACGCTACACCCTCTCGCTATAAAAATGCGATTTACTAGATCAAGGATCAAGATTCACATATTTTAAGGTGATGACGAAAACATTTCGAAAAAATTCCTAGGTTAGCCTCCAAGGAAGACATTTCCATTTCCCATAAAATAATACGTGAATATCGACTTTATTACGTGCAGGCTTTTATTCTTTTTGAGATAAATATTAGAAAAAATTAACCTACGAGCTTCGGATCTGAACCATGTTAAAGAAAGAATTATAAAGTTTCTTCTTTTTCCGGCTACGAATCTAAATCGCTCATGTTAAACGTTTAATTAACATATTTTGGAGAAATTGTGCCATTTTAAAGCCCCGTATAGTCTAATCTCGTCCGAACGGGATGTCGCCTTGCCTACCAATTACGTTGTTAGACTTCTAACGAAATCCTATTGTTATTTCAATCCTTAAGGCGAGTTTAGACTGGCAAGATACTTGCGACAGATCTCGCGCGAGGGGCTCGCAATTGTGTTTACACTGTCGACAAATATCGCCGCGATTTAGCTGTCACGCGAGTTCTCAACTCTCCGAATCGCGCAATTTCTCGCCTCGGCGTTTACATTAGCTATCTATCACTCTTTCACAAACATGCCTGCAAGACGAAGTTCGTGGTGCTGCTGCTTTTTTTTAGTTATTTCGAAGTATATTGAAAATAAAAAGAAGATAAAAAGAGAACGGTTGGTGCGAGATTGGATTTTAAAAAGAGAGGAATTCGGAAGATACAAAAATTTACTATCTGAATTAAGGATGGAAGAAGTTGGAAGGCAATTTAGGAACTTTTTACGGATGTCGGCGGTTGATCTTGAAGAATTGTTGCTACTAGCGGGATCAAATATACAGAAGCAAATACACATTTACGTGCTTCAATTACTCCTAGTGAACGTTTGATAGTTACACTAAGGTTCTTGGCCAGCGGTAAGTAGGTAGAATTTTTTTTTTAGTTTCGTTTTTATTTTTGCCTCACATAGATTTTAGCAGGTTAAAATTTCATAAGAACGCCTTTATTTATTTCGTAGTTGATTCGTATCATTCATTAATTTACCTGTTCAGAATACCAGCTTGCACCAATGGTAGTTTCATCCCTGAATTTGTTCTGAAATATACACATTATTAAAGGACCAGTATATCAAGGCAAGTATTTTTTTCGTATACTGTTATCAAAAGCATGGTTTCCTCACTTGACCACATCTTATTCCCTGCCATAATAACGACGCACTCGCAGGTCCACTCGCAAAAATATCCGATCAGTTTCGAATTAATGTGAGAAGTGTCTGGCGAGAACTCGCTTTGTCTCGCACCAGTCGTCTCGCGGCGGTGTTTACATTACCGATTCCACTGTCTGGCAGTAACTCGCGCGATTTTTCTCGCCAGTCTATACGAGGCTTAAGGGTGTGAGCGTCCTTGGAATGCTTTTAATACGACAGAGAGAGAGAGAGAAGAAAGGAGACGGAAATGATTTTCATAAAAACTAAAGTAAAAACATTCGTAAATTATTATATTGCATATATATTCAATATAATATAAGAATATACGACAGACAACTGAAGGCGAAGTTTTGAAACTGTACTTTTTGAAAATGGTTTATTTATGGAACTGTTTTAAAAAATGTATCTAGAGTAATGGATGTCAGTCAAGAAACACTTGAAGAGAAATATTTTGAAATTTCGATTTTGATTATAATTTCGACTTGTCATATGACGGTCTATTACCTAGTAATTGTATATTTCTTTATGAACTTTTCAAATTCATGAACTAAGCACTCACTTTGCGCATATTTTCACAATATATCGTAATATTTTTAATATGACCGCCAGTCTTCCAGTTTTGAGTCAGGTGGGATGTTTGCCATTTGGTAACAAAACACTATCGATAATAATTTTCAGTAGGATGCCGTACGTGTTGTTACGTTGTGGGATATCGTTCTGCCTATATGAATTAGTGCTGCGTATTTTTGTGTTATAGAAGTGCCATTTAAAAGTATGTGTTAGAAAGTTAGAGAAATAGTGAAATTTAACGTGGTTGAAATATTGTATGTAAACATCTTTGCTGATGAAATTCAACAACACTGCAGGACTGGCAAGCAGGTAATGTATATATACGTTATTCGGTGTAATGCATGATGTCATACCTATTGTATATTACAGTTATCATAATTTCGTATTAAGTGTTTTGTTTACAATTACTTTCTGTAAATTTTTCCTTGCTTTTGTTAGCTTCTTATGTATAGTGATTATACATGACGCTACAAGGGCGCCATAATTACCCATCTACATTGGATTGCTGGAATTAGACTTGCGAATCATCTCGGATTGGGAAAAAATTGTAGCTTTTTGTAGCGGTAAATAAAATGAGTCAAGGTAAAGAATCCATTAAAAATTCTTTTAAAATTAAAGAAAAAAATCTCGAACAAGTTCGAGATCGCGGTAGAAGCATGAGAATTTCTCAAGAAAAAAGCAAGTGCGAAATTCTCGAAAACGAAGACAAAAATAAACAGTCGAGATCGGAAAAGGCTCCAGCGAAACCCCAAGCTTCCCAAGGTAAGATTGTGTTGAACTTGTCAGTATGGCATTATACCACTAACCTACGAAGTAATATAAGAGCTATAGTTTAATGCGTAGAATGTTAATTTTAGTTCTTTCTATTATAATTTCAATTTATTAAATTTTCTAAAAAAACTCCTTCGATTATCTTAAATGTGAATGTTAGTCGTGGTATGTCACGATAGTTTGCAGTATATTTTATACATTCATATTTCATTATTTTACTTCATCATAAATCAAGTTACATTCTGAATTTTCTGTATTTGTTACTCGTTGGTTTCAATTTATCAATTTTTTTTACAAATTTGCGAACCTGCTAAATGTTAACACCAGCGGTTACAGCGAATGTATTTATGAAGATATTGTCAAAATCGCTTCAATTGGTTGTCATAATCTCATACCTGAATTACATCCTTGCTGATTTTGAACTTAGGACTTGCTTTTCGAAGCAGTTAATGTTATTTTAAAGGAATGATTGGCAATTTCTAAAAAATTTTAACTAATACATTAAGACCAATTATTATTGTAGGGAAGTTGGCATCTTTCAAATTTTGGTTTAACTCTTCGTATTTAAAAATACAAAATTACCAATTTTTATATATTGAAATAAAGTAAGCTTTTCTTGCCTCGTTTTTAAATTTTGGGCGTCTGTTGCTTAGGGAAATCCTTGTGATTATTTAGAGGCGTAGGAATTGTAGCCGATTTTCAAATTTTTATGCCAAAAATATTGAGTATTTCATATTCATTTGTTTACTGCCGAGGTTGTTATGCATACAACATAGCGCCTTTTACTGCTTGGGTTAGGTTTTGCAAGTTAAGCTTTGTAAAAGAATTTGCATTTCGTGTTAGGGGTGTAACTGAAAGGAGGTAGGTTGATATTACTGTTGTTCAGCCAGGAATAAATGGCCGCGTGGCTATATCTGTTCGTCGAACTATTTTTTTATCAGTCCTGAATTTCCATTCCATTATACTGGTGCTTGAAAGATAGCTGTTTTGCTTATTCTACGGCGTGTGTTGGTTTTTACAATATTTTTGTGAACGTTTATACTCCAAATTAAAGTTTAGCTGTATATTCTTCCTATTCTTGTCTCAAAAAGTTCTGCATTTATTTTTTATGAGTTCGGAAAAAACACGAAACTGTGGCAGATTTGTATATTATGATGTAAACTCCACTGCTAGAAAAAAATGCTGTGAATGAACTCGTTGTGACCGTAATAATTGGCGTATTTTGTAAAAGATAGAGTGTTTGTTTCATCTTCGTTAGAATCAATTTCATTTGACAGTCATTGACTCGTAAGTTAATAATTGTGGTTGAAACGGACTCGTATTTTATAAAAATTTGTTTCTGCAGCACAGGGCTTTTCGTACCTAGTAGAGACATTTTGTATTGTCCAATGAGGTTAGGTAAAGCATTTTTTTTTTACTCCATTGACATTTTATACTCATGACTAATTTAAGGACGACTTCAGAATTGAGGCAAAGACCCCTAATCACTAATGTTTTTAGGTGTAACACTTGAAGGTTACTTAGCTCAGAAATGCTACTGCTAACTTTGAATTCGACATTCCTTACAAAGCAAGTGATATTTAATGCCAGATATTCTTGATGACCATAGGGAGATTAGAATTAGTGTGTAGGAAATTACCACTCATTGTTTTTCACATCTTGCAACTAATGTTGGACACCTTTTCTCCTTATAATTATTGTCCTGATTTGTGATGCATGTAAAATTATAAAAACTAGTAATCTTCGCAAAATAATGCCCATCTCCAATTTCAAAGTGTATTTAGTGTGATCTTTGTCTGCTAACTTGAGTGCCTCTCTGTTCATGAATGGGCAGGGACAAGTTTTGGATGTTGATATGTGGCCAAAGTTTAGATGTTATGGGCAATTAATTAAATTTTATTGGGGCCAAAAGTATAAATGAATTTTTGGGTTTTAATAATCACTATAGCGAATTCTCATTATATTTGGGTATATAATTTAAGTGCTGAAATGGCAGTTGATATTAGTTTATTTTGATTTTTAATTATTTCTTTAGATTACTTAATATAACTGCAATTTTCCTATTCCATAATGATACCATAGACAGTTATTTCTGTTGAATATTTTTCTGTTATTCAGAGTTGATATTGTATTTTATATTCTTTAATTGTTGCGCATTGCATTTTTCATGGTTAATGTAAAATTAAATCATTGGAGTCTATTGTTTCTTTGATGTGTGGTCATTTTCAAAAAGTAATTATAATTTTATATTTTAATTATTGCCATTAAGACACATCTACCTCAACAAGTTCCAAACTTGATGTAAGAAAAAAATCTGCATTTACTCATGAAGACAATACAACCTCTACAAAAGAGGAAAGAAAGAAAGAGGCTGGTGGAAAAGTTGAAGAAGAGGCTGGTGTAAACAGATTGAGTAAAAGAGTCAGGAAGGGAGACAAAGTATCAGAGGTAATACTACATCTCTCTCTTGATTTTTCCCCATTATAATTCTTACTTATTAAAAAATTTGTTGCTTTCCAATTACAACTTTTTCATTGTAAACATCCTGTAATGTTGGCATATAAGTTAATACATCTGTTAATCTCCTTTGGATGCCATTAATTTATTAAATAAAGTAAAAAGGTCATTCATTACATTTGTAGGGGAATTTTAGGTAAAATAGTCACACCAGAAATCTCTTGTGGGCATCCGCTTGTGCTGAGCTCCATTAGTAAACTAACATCTATCATACATTCCAGAGGTCTTAGTTAGTTTGATGTCAATGTTAATGAACATCTAGCTTTAGTTTATGTTGGAATATCATATTCCTATTAAATTGCTCTTTTACAATCAAAAAGTAAAATCAGTAATAATAAATGCAGTTGATGTGGAATTATTTACGAGTGTAGTTTCATGATTTTTTGTTTTCTTTGCTTGTCTCAAGTCTTTGTGCCCACATTCAACAGATACTGTTGCAGCCATTGCTGTCAATATAAATGCCTTATTTTTAGTGTGGTGCTTGATGTGTAGCCTAACAGAAAAATGATTCAGTTGAAACTTCCTAAGGTTAGGAAATTTTAAAGGATTTCAAATCAATATAATTTTAGAAGAAATATTTTTGTCAAGATATACTAATTTTAAAGATGTTCTCTTTGGTATCATGCATTATTAAATATTGTTAATGGAATCCATCCAAAAATATGCATAGATACACAGTATCTGTAATCATGTTTATTTCATAAGGTTCAGAGACAATTTTTTGAGTTGTTTCACATTTGGTATTGTAATGTAATTTTTAGTCGTTTTAAAAAAATCTGCGTATGTGTTTGGTTTGTCCATCTGTCTGATGCGCCAACTCCTAAACAAAAGGATATAGAGACTTTGATTTTTTGCCAATCAATTTAGTAATCTGTCTAGCTGTGCACTATTTCTTGTGGAGATCTGTCTGCTGACCTGATTTATGCAACATCTAACTTCCAGGAGGATAAGGAGCGACCAGCTAATAGTGCTGGTTTCCGATCACATGCTTCTTCAGGTTGCCATGAAGAATCAGTGAGAAACTTAAGGTCCAAAATAGACTTCACCCCTGGAGCAAGATTAGAAGCACGGGACTTCACAGAAAGATGGTAACAAGCTAGTACCTATATCTGTATTTTAATTTAAAGTAGTTTAATTATTGCAGATGTCTTTACTTAACCAGAAATATTGCCTGCCAACAGTAAAAATTGTAAAATATAGTGAAATCTCTTTAGTTTAAAGTTGAAAAGATCAAATAATCATTCCTACAGATTGTTGACATTCGAACATTCCAAACTCAAAGATATATCAACCCTGCTTATTATCTGCGGTTTAGACTTTAAATGTGTACTGAAGAATTGCTACATCTCTTATGTCAATAATAAATTGACTAGCCAACAGTTCACTAATTGGACTGAAAATGCATGCTTAACAGTTGACTTATGCTGATGTGCATTTAAATTCCCTTCATAACCTGCTGTGGATTTTAATGCCCCGAGTTTTGCTAAATTCTCTAACTTCATATTATGTTAATTCACTTACTTACAAAATATAGATGATAAATTATTCAAATAAAATCATTTAAAGAAAAAAACACGTTCTCTATAGCAATTATTTAACAATAATTATTTTCCTTCTGTGCAAGATGTATGCAAAAACCGAAATACAATTAAAAACATTGTTACCTAATGAATCACTGAAAACGATGTTAAATCTCAATAGGTTTCGAATGTCCTTTCCATTAGAAATGGTGTGGGACAAATCCTTCTAATTGATGTCAGATAATTTCAGATCCCTCCATTGTCTTTTTCTCTCTTGGTCGTTCATAATTCTTGAGAGCCATGCATATTTACAATGATGAAGTTTGTATTTGGGATTAATTTACTAGCATAATAGAATCACTGGCTTGGGTCTGTAACCAGAATTCTCAAGTGGCAAGCCTTCTTAAGTATAAAGTTCTTTCTTTTTTTCGATGAGTAAATTCCACAGGGTTGAGCCTGACCTCATTCTTGATACTTCTTAAGTATGTTTACAGTTGCAAATGAAAACTTAGAAGTAAAGATAAGCTGTCCAGAATGGGCGAGAGTTATTGTGGTTCCATTAGGAACTGCATAATCTTTTAAATTTCAACATTACTATATTTTGATCATAGGTGAAGCAGTGCTTGTATTTATATATAGCACTTTTTCAGATAGTACACAACAGTGCAGTACAGACACCTTTTTCAAAAAATAAAAAATCCAACACTTAAAAAATTATTCATTTCAGCATTATTGGAAAATGATCCTACGTTGATTGATAAAGTGTATAAGACAGTATAGGTCAGTGATGGCAAACATTTTCTAGCACACATGCCAAAATTACCTTAAGAGAAAATTTGCCTGTTGGCACCTATCATTAAAAAATTTATCTGTGTGTATTCGTATAATATAGTGCATAGTATGTCTTTTTACACACAGGAAGACATACATACTAAATGATTCAAATGATGTATCGACAGCAAAGTAAGAAATATAGTTTTTTCATTTTTATCAAATTCTTTGTGCAAATCCCGCATCTTCAAGACTTTACAAATAATATTAAATGCTAATGAAAATGGATTGCATTAATGGATAATGTTGACAGAGTTATATTTGGTGGAGGTGGCACTCTATTTAAAAGAAACAAATTAGGTATCTCGTGAAAATTGTTATACATAAAAATGATTTAATAAATTATGTAAATTAAGTAATGAAGAAGATGAATGACATGAACGGAGTGAACCAAGACATCAACTTCTGTTTGTCAAATTCCAGTTAAAAACTTATCAGATATTAACAATATAATAAAAATGACAAATACTAAATTTTGTCGTGATGTCGGGCAGATAAGGCCGCCAGCGAGTAATCATAATATATATTGATGGTACATCTTGTATACGATGCCTCTCTTTCGCATAATTTTAATACCAGCATTTATTAGATTTCTGGGGTCATTTTTGTCATGTCTCTGTATTAGCGAGTTGCACATTTTATTCCTTATTTCATTTTGTGGCGTGCCAACCAAAAACGTTCCGCGTGCCACCCTTGGCACGCATGCCATAGGTTCACCATCACTGGTATAGGGCATCTCATCCCCATCCCTTTTAATCCTTTTGCTACTAGGTTATATTTTAGATCAGCTTTCAATTTTTTAGCATGTTTTCTTAAAAGCAAAAACATGCCATATGTCTATGGACAATCAATTTTTTTCTTTTAAGAGATATTTGGAAAATTATTTTTGAATTAAATAACTGTCATCAATCTATAAATTTTCCATTGATTGAATTTTCCAAATACAGCAAAACCTCATTATTTCGAAGTTCGAGGGACCAAAAAAATGTGACTTCAAAGTGTCCAGGTTCGAAATATATGAGCTGTTATAAAAATTGAACTTTCTTATGATCCACTATTTGGACAGCAAAATCACAATACAGAATCATATCTATCCATTCTACTACAAATGAATTGGCCTTACAAGTTAGTACACATGATGAATTCGAACAGAGCTGAAGTGAACACTTAAGTTCATGATTCACGATCACCACTGAGTGTGAATAATAGGCTTGAGTGAACATCCCAAATTTCTTATTGTGTATTTCAAGTTACTCTTATACGCCACATTTTGGAAGAAAATATGTTCAACCGCGCATCCAAAAGATGACAGAAATGCGTGCTTAAAAGACATGGAAAACGCTTGTATGAAATATTTTATAGATAATAGATAGGAATCTTCACGAAGTAATTCTCTCCAATTTCATTCAAGCTTTCCATGCCATCAGTATGGTCAAAAATTATCTTTTATGGAATTTTAGTGCTATTGAGCTATTAGTGTTGAAGTTTCAGGGTTTCTACCATTGTTACACAGCTGTAATAAAATATATGTTCTCTCAAAATACCTTGGTCATTTTTTTATGACAGCTGATGATTTTACAATTACTTACGAATTCTCTTCTGCCATATGTACTCAGCACATTCTCCTTTTGCATGCGCTAGTTGGATTCTCAAGTTGCTCCTTTAATATGGGCGACTGTTGATAAGGGAATTTCTGTCCATAAATTGTCATGCTGGCAAGAGAGAGGGGTCAAGCTTAGCGTAGCAGACCGTGTTTAACTCTTTTAATCCCATGCTATTTTTTCGTGTATTGCCCCTAAATAACCACACATATTTGAGGTATTTTTTCAAAAAATCACAGTAGCTATACATTTTTATTTAGGTTGTTGAAAATGTTCAAGTCAATGCAGTACATATAACAGTTTTTTCTGAAGCTATCGGTTTGTAGTAAATGAGATTATCAAATTTATAAAAATTAACTTTTCTTACATTTAAATAGTTATTTTATCGCTTTAAATAATGAACTAAGAAATCCGGTCACGCTCAACTAATATGAACTATTTATGACTGACTGTAGTGCTATTTTTAACAAACTTTCCGAGTAGGTAGAAGATTGAAATTTGGTGGGAACATTTGATTTTTATAGTAAAAGCCATTTATGAAAAAAATCTCCAAAAAAGATCCGGGTTGAACTCCAGTAGATAATTTGTTTCCGATAAGATAACGCGTAAAAATTTATTTTTTACTTACAGGCTTTTACAAATTAAAATTAGAAAGAATTGATCTATGATCTTTAGACCTGAACCATTTTAATGAAAAATAACTACTATTAGAAGTTGCTTGAGTAATACGTTTAAATCATTCTCATTAGTAAAATTTAAGCTTTTTAACAATATGTATCCTTGCCAACTGTGTCATTGCTAAACCTCGAGATTTTATTGTCATCTCAATCCTTCTACTATATAAGTAAGGAAAGCATGCTTTGAATGCTTTAATAGGTGAGAGACAGAGGAGAGAGAGGAAGAAAAAAGGAGAGACAGGAGGAGAGAAAAGAGAGAACGAGGGGGACAGAGAAGGAGGGAGAGGGAGAGATATATAATGTTCCTTATTAGGGCAAGATTGAGACTAGGATGTCTATTTTTCCAGAGAAGGAGAGAGAGGGAGGGGGAAATTGTGAGGAAGAGAGAGGGAGGGAGGCAGAGAAGGGGAGAGATGGATAGGTAATGGTCTTTATTAGGCTGATACTGTGACTAGGAAGTCTATTTTTCTAGAGAAGGAGAGATGGGGAGAGAGGAAGATAGGGGAGAGAAAGAGAGAAAAGGAGGAAGAATGGGATGTCTTAAATTGAATACTTAATCCTTCCATACTCGTCATATTTGACAGGCAATTATGCTAGTTACTATTATAAAGAGTATAGTATTTTTAAAAAACAGACCATTTTATTTTAGTTAATAACTTATATAAAAAATACTTTGTGAAATGTTACTGACATCCATATTTCTTAGCACTTGTGTTTTGCAGACAAACTTTCTCCGAGACATCAAACTCATAAGTTATTTATTGTAGGGCTGAATTATAAAACCGTAAATAAAAAATTACCATTACATTATGACCCTCTCTAATTACCAGGAGTAAAGTGGAATTACATGTTAGTAAAATAGAATACTACAACAGATTCAATGCTTGAGTAAGCTGATGGACTTAGTTCATTTCATTTATAATGCAATAACACTTAGTATGCATTAGCTAATAAACAGTTGCAAACAACAAATATTACATAAGTGAAATTGAGATTTAAATACCTTTATATTTCTTAGGCTCTCAAAATGCTGATCTTTAAGCTTTGCTTAGCTTCATTTTGTTGTTGCCTCGAAACCTTGCTCGAAACAATCACAATGGCACTATGCTGTGAGACCGACTGCTGATTTCAAGGTGGTCACAAATGTTACAAGAGCATTCAAGTCATGTGACAATCTACATTAGGAATATTACATTGTGCTCTTTCTTTTGTGTCATTGTGGGAAAACCAGTTATTTTTGGCCATTGCTTTTTCCTGAGAAAAACACAGGCATGGTCTGTTAGGAGACAAAATTCAATATAACTTCATATAATGTTATTTAAATACTGTATCATTTACAGAAATTCCACGGTCTTTACTGAAGCATATTACTTCTTCATAAGAAAAATTAAAGGTTGAGTAACAGGGCAAAGAATCCAAAGGTCATCATAATCGCAGGTCATCACTTCTTCACGGGAAGGTTTGGGAGATAGGAAGCTAGTGATCATGAGGATTGAGATAATAGGGGTTCTTGCAACTTCTCTTTATTTCAGCTTGGTTCTTGAATTTCACTATCTGCTTGAGAATGTGAGCATTCACACTAAACTATTTGCTCTGAGAGGCACACCGAGAGCATAAACAAAACTTCTCAAGGATAAAATGGTTCATTTATTTGTATCATCTACAAGCTTTATTTGGGGCACTACGTGTATTTCGTGTGCAAGAAATTGAGAACAAAAACATGATGTGATGCCTTTCACTTTCACTTACAAAAGGGGTAGAGGTTTTGAATTAAACAAACTGTTCGTGAGTCACCAGACCAGATCATGACTTCGAATTCCATTTTAGACGTATTTCGAATAATCCGTACTAAAGAGTACACAAAATCCTATGGTATTGGCCAGGGACTGATCTTAGCTTTGAATTACAGCCTATTTTGAATTATCCAAGATCAAAATAACAGGGTTTTACTGTAGTTCATAGATTTTCCACCAGGCAGCCTCGAAATTGTTAAATTCAAAACTTTGAAATAGTATTGTAGCCAAATTACTGAAGCTAGAGGAGTGAAGTTTTCACATATGGGAAGGTCCAATAAGGAATTACATTCCAGTGGTGCAGGTTGACCTATCCCATAAGGGGGAGACAAACCAAAACTCAGATAGATTTTGAGAAAACATGCTTTAGCAAGGGTATCTTACTTGTTTGTTTGAAAAAAAATAAATTTTGAAGCCCTATGGTTAAAAAGAATGAAAAAGGAGAAACCTCCTTATAACCATATAAATTAAAAGATTAAAAAAGAAGTACACAAATACACACCGGTTTAGGGGAAATTACTCCACGCCAGGAACTGAACACACACACTCCGCATGTAAAATTGTACTTCTTTTTTAAAAAGAAGTACAATTTTGTTTGTGTGATTTATGCGAGTGTAAACAAGGATCCCTGGTGTGGAGTAGTTCCCCTAAACCTGGAGTGGGTGAGTGTTCAGTCCCTGGCATGGAGTAATTTCCCCTAAACTGGTGTTTATTTGTGTATTTCTTTTTAATTTTTATGGTTATAAGGAGGTTTCTCCTTTTTTGTTTTTTTGCTTTATTCTGAATTTATTAAACCATCTAAATAACTAGTGTTTTTATTGAAAATAGTATTTTTAATTTGTGCAGCCTTTTGTGAATAATTCTCTTGATGCACATATTGTATTATAAAAACCTTAACAAGATAAAATTTAAAAAAATATCCCAGAAAAAAAGAAATAAAAATGTGTTTTAAATTTGGAAACTTATGAAATTTTGCAGCTGAGCTGTTTGTTTTTATTTCAGAGGTGTTTATAAATTATCTTGCACAGATCAGAACACCTTATATGTATATAGGATAAGGCAGGCATTTGATACCTTTGAAGCAGTCAGGATTCTAATATTTTGCAATCAAAATGGCTACAGCTTCTTGCTGCCATTTGAATTGCTACGATGCAGTATTGTAACTTTCTTTGCTCTTCTTTCCTCCTCTGCATATTTTATTTTTCAATGCAGGTATGCTATCTAGTAGGAGGTTTTAGAACAATCCACATTCATTAAAAGTGTTCTTTGGCAAATATTTCTCCAAGATGGCCTCAGACTTTGTCACCATCTTTCTGCAGATTCAATAAACGTTGATGATACTTCACCACTCACACATAGTGATATGGTATTGTCCCAATGCAGAAATCTTTGCAACCACCCATTTGAACATTTAAAATCTATGCCTAATGTTAGTGCTTTTTCTTTCACAGTAGGTCCAGATAGACATTGTTTTCTTTACATTGGAAAAACCACTTTGCTCTCAAATTCAGCTTGTTTTGCACCTCGAATTCTCTTGCTACACTCAATTTCTTTCTTATTCTTTGCTTGTTTTTCAATCACATGATTTTTCTGAGAGTTAAGAGTGGAATATCATGTTGTTTAGCAATTTCTCTTTTTAATTTCTTCACTTAACCCTTTAAATCCCACATTTTTTGGCTGGTTCTAATGTCATATCCCGGTATTGATGTAGAAATCTACCATACATAGAAGTAGAGCATTAGGAGCCATCTAGCATCAGAAAGGATTAACACCAAGACCTGAGCAAATTCAAGTGTGAGATATTGGGAAAATCTTCTAGTTATCTTGGTTGTAGGACACCAGACGACATCTTGCCCTTCAAGTATACTTGGTCATGGGATTTAAAGGACTAATCAACCTCCAAAATCACTTCCGACTTTTCCAAAATTTTCAAATCATCATAATTTCATTTTGTCGTCATGTCTCCTACTCTTCTCACATACAGCTTTACTACTGTGCCGCCAGTTGATCTTGAGAGAGACATAAGGGCAACCATCCCCTCTTGAGGTCTGTGAGAGCTATTGGCTCAGTGATGTCAATCCAGCATACGTATGAGCATCGCAAAATTGTCATCAGACAACTGATTGGCTAAGAGTGCTTTTATTATAACTTTACCTGTAAGGGATCATGCTATATAAGTGACCAATTTGAAGATGTCAGTGGCATCTAATATTCTTCTAAAAATTTCAAACATTTTTTTAATATTGGGGAAAAATAAATGTAGAATGTAATATAGTGGATCAACAGTAGCTATATCATTTGCTTGGAGGAAGAATTTAGTGAGAATCCAAGGTTTAGGATTTCTCACAAAATTGTCTCTGCAAAAGTGCTAAGGTATGAACACACAATGATGGAAATTATATGAACATGACTGTCCTTATGTTAGTGTGAATCAGGGTTACTGCCCCGGGCCCTGCAGTTTGGGTTTCCCCACTCTTTGATGTCTCTGCAAGAAAAGTCTTAAGTTTAATTTACTGGTTGATCTAAAATGTCAATTTGCCCCTGGCAAATATGTTCTAATGCCGCCCTTTCACTCTTAATGAAGATTAGCGATATACATTGTACTTGCTACAATTTTCACTTGTCATTGAATTTTAAGTACTTGAGTTCTATTGGGGCAAATCTGAAATTGAATGATTGCAGTGATTGCAATTTTAACAAACAAAGTCATTTTGCATTATGTGCAAACATTTTTTTATACATTCATTAGGGTTAGACATTGTGTAGAACAGCGGAATTCAAATCAATAGACACATAAAAGACTGGATTAAATTTTCAACTCTAACAGCATTGTATGGTGAGCTTTAGTTAGAAAAAGTACCTGGTGATATTTTTGAAGTAAACAAATTGTTCATTAGTCACTGGACCTCATCCTGGCTTAAATTTTCATCGTAAAAGTATATTTGAATATTAAACTCGGTGGTCATAATGTTGAATTCGGCCATATTTTGAACTATCACATATCTCACTAATGAGGTTTTACTGTATTTTGAAAATCTGTGGGAAAATTCACATGGCATTCATTATTATTATTTTTAAAGTCATTTTCACTGCAATTTGGAATGAACTTCTTATATAATGTTATATAAACTATAAAATTTATTCAAATGAGTTCATTTTTGGTAAAATCTGCATTGAATGATTTTGTCTAAGACTGCTTCATATTACATTTATTTTTAGCTCTTTTCTAGATTGAACTGACTTTTAATGGCAGTATAATTTCTAATTATCCCAGTGTGTATCCATAAGAATGATATTATTGATTACAGAAACATTACGCAATATCAAAAGATTGCCTAATTCTGTTATATACTTTTGAATTTTGTATAAATATAATATTTGATTTTCTTAAAATTAAAAAAAAACGCATTTGAAATCACTTTTTATGAATTATAACTCATTGTTTAAAACAATGAGATGACTTGAACCTGTCAAAATACTGAGAGTCTTAACTGAATTCAAGGTATGCTGCCAAGGTTGTAGAAGTTGATTGGGAGGAAGAAGAAGTTTTAGTTCACTTTGAAAAGTGGTCATCTCGGTTTGACGAGTGGATTTCAATGGACAGCCCAAGGTTGCGACCCCCGACACTACCTTCTAGCAGGTAGGATATTACACCTGTTATTCGATGTGCATTAACTGACGAAATGTACTTTTATTGATCTCTATCGTGCTGTGCGCATAAACACAAGCTGTCGGAATTCTTATTGTTTTACAGAATGCCACAAATGGTAGATAAGGCTAGTGCAGTGAAATGGTAATGAATGGTTGTTTTTTAAGAGATATAATAAACTAGTAAACTTAGGAATATTTCTGAAACTTCTTTTCTAATAATTCATATCTAGGCAGAATGTTTGTAAGTAGTAAGGTCATCTTTAGTAATTTTGGCTTAAGTGTGCATTTTACTGCTACAGTAGTATGTATGTTAAGTGAGACTTTCAGTTGCATGTTGGCAATAGATACATGTAATTTAATCTAAAATTTTCAATTTTTGAACATTTTAAATGTAGGTTTTAAAAAACTATTTTTAATATAAATTTTTTATCATTTCAGTTTGAAAAATCTTATTACTGCAATATATACCTATTTATAAGACAAGATTTTTTCCTATTTTTAGCATTTTAGAGTTATAAAACAGCTCGACATTCGTCAACGTTTTTACTTCAAGGTGAAAATTGACTTCTGTAACAGCTTTTGGAAATCTGTTTATAGCTGTGAAAAGTAGGGTCAGGAAATTTGTTATCATTCAGTGTGATCTAGCTGAGTGTGACATTAACCAAGCAGAATAGCATCTCTTAAAATTGTAGTCTTTTAGAAGTTCAGGCCATCAGAACTGAATACATGAGGTGCTTGTTTGATAAACATTGCAGCATTTGGTTTAAAATTTCCTAAATATTTACAACTAGTGTATCAAATATGGCAGGTATGCGTGAGTTATTGCATTCCACAATGTTTCATATGAGCTGCATCCTCCTCCCTTCCTTCCTAAAAAATGTGCTTCTTGCATAAATAAGCTATCATCTAACTTTTAGTTCCTAAGTAAAAATGCAAAACAATTAAATAAACAGTTTCCTAACTATGGCATTTGAACTAAACTAAACAATCTGTCCTTGCACATTTTAACACTTTTGGAAATACAGAGCAGGCACTATATGCTATGTTGTCACATTCATAACAGTATAATGTACGTATATTATACAACAACCTTGCTAACAAACAAAGCCTTTTTTGAATGTATGTTAATTTTTTTAATTCAACTCAATATGACGGGTAAAAACCTTATTAATGCCAATTTTTAATCATTTTTCTAAATTGAAGTCCGTTATTTATTGTTGGAAAATATAAAAGTACATTCATTGGTGTAAGTTCCTCCAATGGACTCACTAAAATCATGTTATCTGTAGTATAATTGGTTACTAGAAAACTATATGGTGAAATCAAGATAAGCACAATGTAATTAAACATATATAATTCACAAATCAAATACATACTTGATAATTGCCCCTTAGTTGTCAAACTAGCTTGTATTTTGTAGTTTCTGTTAATAGCAAAATTGTTTACATTCATTGCTATGAAAATGACATTAGTCATTATCATAAATTGACTCAGAAATCAACAGTATAAAAATCGTATTTTGCTTGGACTAGCCCATATATAATGTGAGGTATCAATTTAAAAAAATATGTATGTAGAGGACAATGTTTGTCACAAATAAGTCCACAACAGCACATATCTATGACTTATAGTTTCCAAGATAAAATATTGATAATGCCCAGACAAATCCTGTCAATGCATATCTTATGAGAAACAGTTATTGTACAGGGATGTAAAAAATCTCATAGAAATTTAAGTACAGTCGAGCACCAATAGTCCGGAATTCCGTAATCCAGGAACACCCGAAGTCCGGCAGTATTCGTGAAAAGCACTAATTCGGGAAATCTAAAAAATTCGTGTGTCAGTGATTCTCAAACCTCTTGGTACCGCAGACCACTCCGGCGGAGAATTATACCCTCCTGGGCCAGAAATAGGTTAAATTTTCATGTAGTTAATGAAAGTGATTGAGAGTACTAATCGAATTGATACATATTATCCAATTTTAACAAATTATCCGCTTATGTTATGCACATTTTGGTTTGCAGACCACACCTCAAGAAGTGTGTGAAACTGCTACATTTATTTAATAAACTGGCCGCCCTCTCATATGTTGAGTGGCATGCGTGTTTTATTGTGGCAGAGAGCTACTTATTGCGGTGAACTTCATTAAAGCTAATGGTTCTAATAACTAGAGTATATTTACCTCTAATCATGTCGACTTAGAGCAGTTGTGATAATGGCAGAGCAGTAAAGCGCCGGCATAAAACATCAATCACAGAGAAAGTGGAAGTGTTAAAAAAACTAGATGCCGGTACATCAGTGAAGCGCTTGTGTGAGATTTACTGCGTTAGATCTTTGACCATATATGATATTAAGAAGCAGAAGGAAAAAATAATTAAGTTCTTTGCTGAAAGTGACACGAAGAAAGGGAGGAAACCAGAAGGACTATGAAAGAAGGATTAAGCAATGATTTAGATTGTGTGCTTATGCAGTGGTTTAGATTGCACAGACGTGAAGGACTAAGTATTTCCGGTACAATGTTAATGGAACAGGCTAAACTTTTTCATTCAGAAATGAAGCTTACCTATAAATGTGATTATACAACAGGTTGACTCCAAAAATTTAAGAAAAGGTATAGTATATTGCTGTGCACTGTGGCAGGTGAAAAACTTTCGGCTGATAAGGAAGCTGCAGACGAGTTCATTGAAGAGTTTTCAAAGTTGGTGCTTGATAAGAACTTAAGCCCTGAGCAAGTGTACAATGCTGATGAAACAACATTATTTTGGTGTTGCATGCCTAAAAAAACATTAGCTTGTGAAGATGAAGAAGTGCACTCTGGACTGAAGGATTGCAAGGACAGAGTGACGGTGCAGCAGGCATGCTCAAGTTAAAAATTTTGGTACTAAGGAAAACCATGCGACCAGGGGCTTTTTAATGGTGTTAAAGTGCTCCCAGTTTTATACTGTGCGAACAAACGTGGCTGGATGACGAGCAAAATTACAATGGATTAGTTCGAAAATCATTTTGTAACCGAATCTTGGCATCACTGTAACAATATAGGTTTAGATCCTAAATAAAAAATATTACTCATATTAGATAATTTTTCAGCTCACCCTAAGGTAGAACTTATGGTCAAAGGCAATGTGTCTGTGATTTTTCTCCCTCCAGACTGCATCTCTCTAATACAGCCTCAAGATCAAGCATATTAGATCACTGAAGTGTCAGTATAGATCTAATTACATGAGACAGTTTCTCGGTGGTCTAAATTCAGGGAAATCAATCACGGAAATAATAAAAGAATGCAATCTAAAAGGTGTAATTTGCGCACTTTCTTGTGCATGGGAAAGTATTCCAAAATCCATTTTTAAAAATGCATGGTTTAACTTATGGCCTGCTTTAAGTTTTCATGATGATGAAATCCCAATTTCAGATTTCAAAGGCTTCCAAATTTCACAAGAAAAACGTATGATGATGGAGTTGCTTAACTATGCAAAAGGTATCAATAACTCTCGAGTTTAAGATCATGGAAAATTTAGAAGAATGAATAGATATTGACCAAGATATTCCAGTTGTGCATCATTTTACAGACCAGGAGATAGTAGAAATGGTGCAGAACAACAACAAAAGTAAAAGTGAAGCCGAAGATGATAAAACTTAAGTTATTCGAGAAAGGATATCCATTGATGATTGTATTTATCATGCAAATCGGCTCATAGTAGGATTAGAACTGCATAGTTTTATCACTGAGCAGTAAATCATGAACATTTACATGCTGCAAAGTCAATTTGTCCGTGGAAAAAACAAATAACATGAATCAAGCACATTTAACAGATATGTTTAAAAAGTTATCAAAGGCTAGTGACATGGAAAATCCAAAAGCTTCCACTTCAGTCTGCCGTGACGTAATACCTGATGCCACACCTAGCAGTAGCCGAGATGGATCAGCTGTTCACAACAAAACCAAACGCGACAGTTTAAATGGTGCTTAATTCCAAGCGGTGTCTTCCTTTTCATTAAAATAGGATTATTTTATATTTTCTCGTGCCACAATTGTTGGTAATAACTTTGAAACAGAAAAAATTCTGCTATGACCAGGAATCGAACCCGGGTCTTCCACTTGCCGGGCAGATATTCTACCACTGAACTACCATAACAGATAATCTTTCCTGTTTATGAACGCGGGTGTTTTTCTTAGTTGGGTCCGGGCTAGCCAAGCTAGTATCAACCAGCCCCAACGGACGTCCTCCAAGAGAATACAATTGTATTTAACTATCTACTTTATATATGTGTACAGCTTTGTATAACATAGAAATTCGTTGTTTTGCTAAGTTTATTTCATGATCACTTCATGTGCAGTTTGCAATATGTACCTACGTTAAATGTTTATATTTCCAAATTCGCAAACATAATATTCTGCATTATTTCTGATATCCATGTGTAATAATTGAAAAACTTAACAAAACTTGTTAAAACATCGGCTATTTGATTGAAAATACATATAAATCTAAAAAAAACTACACGTTACCGAACACCACCCATGGTCTGGAAAAATCTGTGGTCCGGCATAACCCATATCCCGATGGTTCTGGATTAAAGGTGCTCCACTGTATATAGAGTGTTTGGTAGAAATTGATATCAATCTAAAGTTGCAAAATCTTGCTATTTGTTGTTGCATAACTTAACTTCTGATACTGGATATAGCCAGTAAGCTCCAACAATTAGAAAATAAAAAGGAGTGTTACTATGACTTACTAAGCGTAAAATGTTTACAATTTTCGCTGGTAGATGATGTGGTGGCAGCTAAAAAATTATTTTTTAAGATATCTCTTAAACGCATTATAAGGGAAAATATTTCAAACAAAGGTTGTAGAAAATTAAATTTCCTACCACTTTTATTCCAGTACCTTTTTACATTAATCAAATATTAAAGAAAATATTTTTTTTTAATCTGATGTGGCCATCACATGCTTTCTTCATACCTAGGGTTGCCAGATTTTGATGGTACGAGACAACAAAGTTCTCCAATAAAATACAGGACAAATACGGAACACTTAAAAAAATCTGAAACTATCTATTCTTGGGCTTTAAAATATTTATAGCTGCATTCCTTATTTAAAGTAAAAAAAATTAACAAAAAAAAACAATTTAAAACTTGATGCATATGCTGTAAAATTAATTTATGACTTCAGATACGTAACATACAAAAATTTGAATTGAATTTTCAGTTTACAAAGGTTTTTATTTCAAAAAAGATTTCTTTTATAACCATAAACGTGCTCTGAATGATGTCCAGTTATACATAATTTTTACATTTTTCCACATTTTAGTTCAGTTTCGGACTATGCAAAAATCCGTTCATGCTTATTGCCTCTTCAGGGTGGTTGGCAGATTATTTAATTATTTTCAAAAAGGGATATTAAAAAATAAATACACAATGACTTACATTTAGAGTGTTTACATTAGCATTTTACATTATAAGATGAATTATAAAGATGTCAAATCTTTAATAATTCCTAGTTGACTTACATTTAGTAAAGTTTTATTGGAATTTAACATTAATTAAAAAAATAACTTTAATAATTATTTTTAAATTTTACAAATTAATATTTTCTGATGATTTTGCATCTCTCTGTAATTGTTCATTTTGAAGTACCTATATATTGATAAAACTCATTGCACGACATATTTAAATTTACTAAACTCTGTAAAATTGATTCCACTGTAGATATATTCAGTCTGTTCCTCTCTTGGCTATTAAGGAGCATTGTGTGTTGGAATACTGAATACATACTCGCAGACAAATAGTAATAATTGTTCGTAAGATTCGATTTTCTGTAGAATATCTGACCACTTCACATGGCAAAGTTTCTTATTCCAATCTTCCATATTTGACTGGAGGTTTTGTTCAATGATTTTCTTCAAAATTGTCCAATGATTAAACAACAGAGTACTATAATTTACTCTTAGTCCTTTTTTGTTGAGATAGGTGCAGGTTTCTTCGAGTTGATTCCATGTTGGAACTTTAATAAGTGACATCCATGCGAAAGTGTTCAAGGGTTTCATAGGTGAAATCCATTTCATAAGGTAATCATAACAGGTCTAATAGAACAATTCTACTTCCGACTAGAACTTATTTTACATGTATTCAGAATTATTATCCCTACAAATAGTTGACTTTACACTTAACCGCAAAAAATTTTCTTCCATTTTTCTTTCACACAATCTGCGGTCTCCTGTAAAATTGTTAATACTTCAACAACACATTTTTCTTCTCCTTCAATTTGCATGATTTTACTATTGAAAATACTCATCAGAGTTTAAACCAAGTGAAGATATGCTTCGCTCAATGGATCGTTGAAAAATATTTCCAGGATTTTAGAAATGTTTCTTTAGATAGAAAGTATGCTCTCAACATGTCATACAGCTTTAGACTCCTGTCTACTGCATTGGATAATGAAAGCCAGCGTGTTTTCAAGTGCGAAAGGTTTGCTTGATATTTACCAAAGCCTTTAAGACCCTCTGTTCACACAACAAACAGATTTAAAGAATTCTTGTGTGACTTTTGTTTCCTCAGATGACTCAGTAGGAATATGTTAACCTTCTGTTGTCCCAGGTCCAGTTATCCCATCTTTAACCTTAGATTTTAAAAATTAGAATGGGCTACTACATCCCTACTTTGAATTGAGTTGCAAATTTTTATTGTTGAGTGTTACAAGGAGGGAAAGTGTATACTGACATGCATAATGTGAGCCCATAAGCTGAGCGGGTTACTATAAAATACAAAGTAAAGCACTTTTACTGTTTTTCTAATTCAACATCAATGGCGACATAAATACAGAACATTTCCTATGTCCCGACAGACATTTCAGGGACAAGGCAAGACATCTGGCAACCCTATCCATACCTGTAATATTTCCACAAATTCCAAATAGGTTACATAATAATAAATATTTTAAGAAACTGTGAGAAAATGTTCGACTTTACAAAGAACAGAAATAAACTCAAACATACCATTCTGATATTAGATATCTTCACAAAGCTCCAACAATAAAAAAAATAAAAAGGAGTACTACTAAGACATAACTAAGCATCAATTGTTAACAATAGTCGTTGGTAGGTGGCATGGTGGTGGAAGCTAAAAATATAAAATATCTCTTATGGGAAAATGTTTCAAACAAAGGTTGTAGAAAATTAAATTTCCTACAATTTTTATTCCAATACATTTTTACATTTATCAAATATTAAAGCAAATATTTCAAAATAACGGATGTGACAAGAGTAAACACCCACTTCTGGTTGACCGATTTTTACCAAAAACTAATCAGTTCTTGTGACATTTATAAAAATGCTAAATATAAAATTTTGCATTGACCTGATTAATAGTTTTTGAGTTAGAGCACCCACAAAAAAACACACACATACACACACAGACAGACATCATCGGGGAAATGGTCAAAACGTGTACAGGAGACCTCAAAACGTGTATTTACCTTGAATTCGATTTTTTTCATGAAAACAATACTTTCCCCTATACTACGTATGGAGAAAGTAATTAATTATCTAGTTACAATACAATCAGTGATAAAGGTAACTTGGGCCTTTGACTAACCAGATGCATATTGAAGACGTAGTCAAAAATATGTTAGTACGAAGGCTTCCACGGCGTATTTTTCACATGGTGGTGATTTCCGGGATTCTGCGGTGTTAATCCATTTCCTGGACAATATTTCGCCGACGTTCCAGTCGGCTTCTTCAGGTCCGAAGTCTTCGGACCTGAAGAAGCCGACTGGAACGTCGGCGAAATATTGTCCAGGAAATGGATCAACACGGCAGAATCCTGGAAATCACCACCATGTCAAAAATATGTGTTGCTCTTCCGACAAAATTAGAATTGGTATCAAAGACAAACGAGTATTTCATTACTAAATTCATCCTAGCTGCTCCTCTATAACTGTATTACTTGTGCATTATTGTTAATCTTCATCTATTTTAACGCAATTTTAGATCTTTTGACGAGCAAATGAAAATTATTCTCAAAGAGTTCCTGGATGGAGTGAAGAACGACGCGAGGAATTTGCTAAGAATTTGCAATCTGCAAAGAGCAAAGCTGCCAGATACAGTCACATACACACTGACATCATCGAGAAAATGGTCAAAACCTCAAAAGGTGTATTTCCGTTGAAATCTCGAAATCGATTTTTTTCATGAAAACAATACTTTCCCCTATACTATGTATGAAGAAAGTAAAAAATACACTAAACAGCAGCAGAACACATGCCATCTGCATGTAGAATACAACACTAATAGGTCACCAGAGAGGAAAGTCGAGCAGCTTTCATTTCTATATATAACATAAAATATGGGTGGTAAATTTATTATTCAGAATGTTATGCTGTGATATTTTTGTCAGTTGACAATGTTTTTCCAGCATTACAATTTGCTTCTTCAGGTCAAAGAATCATTTTTACCTTGGAATGAGGTATAAGCCTTCTGAAGCTGAAGAAACAGACTTTGCTGCAGCACAAAAATTTCATGCTACTGAACATAATATATAACATAATAAAACAGTAGTCACCTAACTTGTTGGTAAAGCTGCTGGACAAAGCTTTTGATAACAAATCAGCTGGCCATATGCTACATCTAAAATAATTGACATGGCCATGAGAAATTTATTTAGCTAATTTTGGAACTTCGTGAAATATATATCATTCACCATAATTTAAAACAAACATATTGCATCATCAGCTGATAGATTAATTGAAAATGAAAGAGAGCTACCAAGAAATGAAGAAGATTGCAGCAAGCCAAGAGTATGTGGAGAACTTAATAAAATTATCATGGACATGTCTACAGACACAGTACCTATGATGTTTTTAAAAGTATCATTAAGGTTTCAATAACATTTTCTAATGCCACATTAATGAAAATTGGCAATATACAAAGTACTTTCTATGATTTTTAATTACCATGGAATGTAATTAGCTTGAATCTCTTAAATTACCATATTTTTCGGGCTATAAGATGTATCCTGTTTTTTAGAAGATTTTTCAGGAAAAAAGTATTTTGGTTCACCAAGTCATTTATGAAGGGTCATGTCTTGTATCATTTCTAGCCATGATTAAGTCTGTATCTGGTAACATTTACAGAAAATATTACGGTGTGATAATAGTTAAATATAACATTTTAGATCAACTTAATTCATGAAAATAAATAGGGATGATCTAATACATAAATAATTACTTTGAAACTTGTATAGCTAAATGTGCCCTGCACGAACTTGGCAGTCATATTAATTAGGCCAGGGGTTCCCAAATCGTGGGACATGGCCCACTGGTGGGCCACAGAGACTGCCCAATTCTTGTCTTTTTTTTCGTGACAGGCATATGGCCACACCATTTTCGAGTTGTACCAGACAAAGTTGGCAGAACACGGTATGACTCATGCAACTTGCATGAGTCATGTCGTCTTCTGTGTAGTGTTTGGTTTCTGGCAGTTGCTGACAACTTATTCACTTGTGTTTTGTGGTGCGCTTGAGTCAGACATTAGGCCATGACATGCCAGACCAAAAGCCAGTTGGGCAAAAATTTGGGAAACACTGAATTAGGCTCACAGAGTGCGCCGCACATGTTGGACGTATAAATACCCTTTACCGATAGTACTAAATAGTACTAAAACTTAAATGCAAAATGATATTTTAATATAATGGGATAAATAATAAATGGGATGCATATGTAATAACGATACATATGCTCAACTAGTCCTTTTTCTTCTTTAACTCTTTTTGCCTCGTACATAACGATTTTGATCAATGCAGCAATACCGAGATTCCTCTGTTCTACTATCCATCACTTCCTCTTCTAGTTGTGGCTATTTTGGACCAAGGGTGTGAAGGCTATGTTTCTTTTTTCTAATCACATTCAGTTCTTTCTCGTTTTCTCTAATCATGGATCATTTTTTCTGCGAGAGGCACCGAAATGATGTGCTGCTGCTCGGTTTCCGAGCATTTTTGTGTATTGAATCACCTCAAGCTTATAGGTATTAGTGTAGGCATATCTTTTCATTCCTGTATCCATTGTGTTCTCAATAAATGACATTATTTATCTTAGATATGTATAAAATATGTATGACATTTACATGAATTCTAATGTTCCATGACATTAGTCACACTATACATTGGGCTCATTAGGAACTAAAACACATCAATAACATTGCTAATGCACCAAAATTGTAATCAATATGAGCGAACATGTAATAAAGTTCAATGATGAAATTGCATTGTCAGTATTCACAATGCATAAAGTTTTACTGTATACATTAACAATTTTTTCGCTGTTATTTATTTATAATGTATATTTTAATGTTTTCATGTTGAATGACTCATTTATTCCATTTTGGGGATCAGTAGATCAATGAGTGTAATACTGAAAACAGTAATAATCTTACCTTCAGTCTATGAGACGTAGGCTGGTTTTGGGAGTAATTTTTCTGGAAAAAAGTGTCTTATAGCCCGAAAAACACAGTACTTTCAGCTTAGGAATTATTTATTTCAAGTATCATTTCATATTTACTATCATTAGGAGCAGCACATTCCTCAAACAACTTCATTATTATATTTTGCATGAGTGTGCATGTGCCTGTAATTGCTAGAAAAGATTTATTTATTTATTTTAGCTAAAGGTTACAAATATGTAGCCTTTGTACTGCATGTTTATTAATTAATCATTAAGCGTTTATAAAATGTGGAGTTGTCATTCTAACACAATAGACTGATTATTAAGGGTTTAGATTGGCATAAAGATAATATCTATGGAATGCAATGTGAGCCAAGGCAGTTTTTGTTTTCATTGAGCTTATTTTAAGTGAATATAGCATAATTTACATATGAATAAGATGGAAAGAGAGGTCCTTTAATCTGTTTTGTTAATTTTTTAATTTTTTTTAAATACAAAGTAGATTACCTTCACTTATATTCTAATTTCTTCTGCCAAGTTTTCAGCATATTTTATGGAAAAATTGTACAAACTTGCCATTATACAATTATATTTGTACTAGTTATGTTTTTCCAAAGAAATTCTATATTGCAATTGCTGTAAACATTTTACATGGCATGATTTAGCACAAATCATATAGTAAACAGAATAAAAAATTTGAATCTTACACGAGGAAAAATATTTCTGTGGTAATGCCTTAAGTGAGTTTAGCAATAGTTGAGAAATTATTATTAATTACATTTATAAATAATTAATATTTTTGTCTATTTAACATAGTGAACAGACTTGTTTTGTATTTGAATAAAGAGGTTGATTGATTTTGTAAATTGTATTTTTTTGTAAATAACTATTATAGTTTGTGTAAATCCCTTTATGTAATTAGTTTTGTCACACAAATTATATATTCTTTACATTTAAATTTTAATACATAATGGCTGTGATATGATGAACAAGAGTTCAAATTTGATATTTTGTTTTTATTGGAATCTAATTTTAAATCCTTGGAGACATGTTACTAAGGTGAATTGTTTTACTGGAAAAGACTCCTAGTAAATAACTTTCTTTTGTTTAATTTTTTCATAAATGTAAGTTTTTGCTATTATTGGCTTACTTTAGTGTTATAGTTCCAAATTTTCTATTTGAAGTGTTTTGTACTTTGAATATTTTCAATTGATAAAAGTTTGCAATTTCTGTATTATTATTTTAAGCATTTCATGAACAAATATAATGAAAATTTTGTATTTTCCACAGCTGTGGCAAATACAAAGTTTTGATTTTATTTGTTCATCATGGGACAGTTCCACAAGGTAACATCCATCACCATGAATTTTATTTTAATTTATATATGTTGAATGTGAAATTATTGTAATTTTTTGCAACTTGATTATGGTATTATGTAATAATATGATACTGGGTTATAATGAGATTCTTTTCATTTCTCCTCACAGCTCGAAGGCCAAAACCAATCAATTCAAGGAGGGTGATAAGGTTATGGCCTTTTGGCTTGATCGCCAAAAATATCCTGCTAAAGTATTGAAAGTTCTTCCTAATGGTAAGTTTTGTTTTATGTCTGTGTTCACTAAAAGTGTTTGGTTTATAAAATAGTTCACTTTAATGTTCAAATTACCTGATAATTGTACTTATCTCATTGTTGCATCAGTTGTTTGTTTTAATTTATAACAATGCAATTGCTAACAGTTTTGAATAAATCATATTTTCAGATAATTATGAAATAATGTTTTTTGATGGTTATTCAAAAACTATAACTGGAAAACGAATGGTTAAAGCTACAGAAAAAGAAATAGAGAAAGCTAAGAAGGTAAGCAAGCAATTTAACTTAACACCTTGGAAGTTTATTTTTAAATCTTTAATTGTTCTTATGTATCTGAAATCAAATGTCCAAAATTTTTGGATAAATAAAGTTGTTTTTATTGTCATCATCACTTTGTTGATTTGTCTTTCTAAAATTCTCATTTCTACAATTAGTAATTACATTAATGCATGGATGCATTTTATTTTTAATACCATCGGATATTTTAAAATTTCTAAATTATTTTTTTTATTATTAGCACATTTTTACAAATTTCAGAAAATGTGATTCTCTTCTAATATTCTTTGCAGGAGTTGCCAACACCTGCTTTACATGGTAAACAGGAGGGTAGCTCGACTATTGTAGCTACAAGTATCTTTTCAGAGACAGATATTGGTACTAAGGAAGACAGGAGAAGACGAAAAAGGAAACTAAATGTTGCAGGGCTATTCTCCAAAAGCTATCGCCAAAGTGCACATAAAAAAGAGGTCGAGGATGTAAAAAAAGCATTGGATGAAAGCCTAAAAATGCAAGAAAATGTCCCTCAAGTTGCAGATAAAACAGAAAGCAAAGTCGACTCACAAAATGATGAAGAAAGTCCTGAGGAAGGTCGTTTGGTTTATGACAGTGAAGATGAAGCAGAGGTGCTTGAGTCTTTTATTATTATTTTAATGATGATTTGGCAATCCCTTAAATTAGGTCTATTGATCTGAAAAAAATTCTCTTAAATTAAATGGTAAACTGGTACTTATTTATCGCTCTTAGTAGCTTAACCTATAGCTGTCTGATGGTGCCTTTGGTTAAAAAAATTTTATCTCTAACATAGGCGTTTCAAATTTTACTTTACTAGGGTGATTTCAGAAAATGATTTTATGCATTACACATATCTCATATAACATATTTTAAGAAATTCAAGATGGAATCGATTCATCTTTTCTTTGATTCTAGGCTTTGTGGTTTCAACATTTATTTTTCTTAAAAATTGACGGCTAGCATAGATGTTTATTTTTCCTAAAAATTTGCGACAAATATCAACGTATTTTATTAGGCTTGGTAGTTTTCGACCATAATAATGCTCAAAAGGCGCCCACTAATATAATTTATTTTTCCTAAAAATATGACAAATATCAATGTTATTTAATGCATTTATTAGACTGGTTCTTGACATTAATATTTCTTTAAAAACCAGTAGCTAATATCAACGTTTGTATTTCTTAAATATTGATGACAAATATTGACCCTAATGTTAATACATTTTATTGATTTTTATCTTGAAATTGAATTCGTGCTAAAACTTCTTGTATGCTGCTTTGTTTTTTGTTATCCAAATTTTGATGAATGTGTTATTGTTGACTTTGACCACCAATCTGGAACAGCTAATTTTTTGGAATAAATCGGAAAGTATATAGTACTCGTTAATTTGCATCCCTTATACACAAAGTCATGATGTAATTAAAAAATTAATGTGACGTGAATATAATGTACAACTAAATGTATGAATGAATATTTTGAGGAAAAAATCTTACCCCGTTGAGTAACAAACGACTATGAATGAAGAAAAAAACTCAGAATCCATATACAGAACAATGTCCCTTCGACAGCAATGCAAAAGAAACTAAGCATGGGATACACTCTCCCTCGGAGGATGGATTATTTAAATTTTAGCATAGTGTGGTTTTGAAAATACCATAAAGACATCTGGCAATCTGTAGACATTTTTCAGTTTGGGATAACCTTTCTTTTTGCTTCTTGTAGGTCAGCAGATATTGTTGCACAGAAGACAGAACTTTTAGGTAAATGGAGTACAAAGTACGTAGGGATTACCAGATCTGATTGAGGGTCAAAACAGCACAATAAACCAATCATATTATTTTGTCCCTTACCATTGGCTTTGAATCCCGAGCAGCTCAGTATGTGTCCTTAAGACAGTGACATAAGCGACGTAATTTCATAGATAATGTAATGATGAAATATCGACACTAATCAACGACAATTCATTTTTGTCAAATTTAAACATTTTTAAAATTCGATGCTTATCGTCATTGATTGATTTAAATCGAATTATACCAAGCCTAATTATAGAAACTTTCTTTATTTGCGTTTCAAATTTTTTACAATCGAACGAGGAACTCGAAGACTTAGACATTCATATGCCTGAAACGGGTGGGGAATCTAAGGCATGTGGACCACAAGTGGCCTCTGAGAGCATTTAATGTGGCCCATGAAACTGATGAAAAAGAGATACGTAAAATTTAACACAAAGATTCCTATTTTTTTATTCAAATTATGATGTTAAAACATTTAATACTGAAATGTCAGCTCTAAGATCCTCATTTAAAATTGACTATTGGTATCCGCAAAAACTTTTGCAAAGTCAGTCAGAAATCTGCATGTTTAAAATCATCATCGTTAAAAATGCCCACAGCCCACATGCAGTTGACTGGATAATAATAGTCTTCAATTATTAACGTTGCAACATTAAGTTTGACATTGATACAACTATAATTTTGATGCTTTATAAATAGCGCAAAGTGAATAATGCAATTCTTTTGTGTTTTTGAAGGCTTAATAGATGCTAATTCAATCAGGCAACAATGGGGGTCACCTTGGCATCACCCGGAAAGAGTACAAAAAAGCTATAAAATTTTGAAAAGAAATGCGTATTACTGACAAATTCTTCAGTGTAACGTCTAAACATTGCAAGAATAAGATATTTTATAGTTTTTTCCATCGAATAAAGCAAAAACGAAGAAATTCTTTCCCTATTTACGTATTTTAATGAATGAAGGAAATAAACCTTGTAGCTTGAAAAATCGAAACTCCTGTGTAAACATATGAGAAAATGTAATCGTGTCCCGGAGTCGAATCCAGGACCCATATGTAAACGAAAATAGTTTTCCTGGGGTCTTCTAGTTGGCAGAAACAAAATGGCATTTACAGCATTTCTCTATGACAAACTGTTCAAGAGATAAAAGAGGGGACGAATGGACAGACATTGAGTATTAATATATAAAGATTCTCACTTATGTGATTCGTCAAAATCTCAAGTTAACTTGTGATTTAAAGTTTAATCAGGCTCGTTGAAGCATTGGCAACTTCAAATGTGGCATGCTGAAGGATTCACAACCTGTAGAAAAGATTGCCTGACCTGACCTAAAAGAACATTTTACTCTTGTTGAAGGGACAGTTTGAATCGGTTAAGACTCATTACACAAAGTATTTGTAATTGGATAGGAAGCCATTTTTCTAAGTTTTTTACAATGCAAAATGATAACTGGCATGCTGTCTTATTACATTATCACCCCTTTTAGCTTTCAGATGACAATCATTGACATTTTCATACAAAATATAAAAGTTTTCATTGTTGGGAGATTCTTTAGGAATGATTATTGAATCTTTTATTCATATCTTTAATTTGTATACTTTTAACACTTTAGGAAGAGGTATATAGTCCTCCGCCTTCTGATTCAGTGGATGAATCTGCTAGCCCTCCTAGAGGTAAAGGCATGAGAACAAAATTTAAAGCAGCTTCTAAGGATATTAAGGAAACACCTGAAACATCCAGGAAAAGAAAAATACAACCTATAGATGATTCAAACACGGACTTTCTTCGTTTAAGATTCAAGAGTCGTAAGGCTACTCCAAGCACTAGGAAACGTGTTGAACTACCATCAGAAAAAGAAATCGAAACAAAAGTACCTGCTCTGGATATGTCCCCATCTTCTCGTGAGTGAAGTCAATTTTTATTTTCATCTATATAAATATCAGTTAGAAAATAATCTTATATAAAAATGAGAAGATAACAGAAGATTCAACATTTATTTTGTAATTTCAGTTTTAGGTGTCTAGTAGAAAATTGCTCTATCGTTACATTGTGAAAATTTTCTGACATATTCTAAACATTTTTCTCTGGAATTGTTAGATTTATAAAATATTAATGCATCATATAAAAATAGACAAATTCTTTAAGTGTTGTACATATTCAATATGTAGCTGTTTATGGTGAAATCTCAATTTTATGTTTACATGCAATTATGTCTAACTTATATAAATTTTCAATGTCTTTATGGGTTTCTGCAGCAGTGCTACATTATTGTAACACAAGGACTCAAAACCATTGTTGAGTATAAATATCTCTTGAATTAAAATTCTTTGATACTAATGTGGTGGAATCATAGCAGTGAGAAAGACATTAAGTGAACTGACAGGCTTAATGTTTGAGATCCCTCGTTTAGGTTGAAATATAGGGCTCAGTAATACTCATTTCCTCAAGTTAAGCGAGTTCTCTGTATAGCAAATGTATTTTTATTCATATAACATACAAAGGAAAACCCAAAATGTAAACTTAATTATTTATCCATGGTTTAAGTTATTTTTGTTTAATATATCATGGAATGTTGTATTTTTAATTTGTCTTGTCAAACATTTTGTTTTGCTATTCCTTTTCTTTTTTTACAATGAAAATGTGGCCTTAAATGAAGGCAGTTAATATATAAAAGAAACCAGAATACTTAAATATTTGAAGAGCTATGGGTAGCAGAATTCAAGAAAACCAAATTTATAACAATTATATAACATGGAATTTTATAAAAATTAAATTAGAATAGATAAAATTAAGGAACATTATGTATTAATGAATGCTGTAGAAGTTGTTCAGTTTCTGTTTGGGGTAGGGCTGCTCCAAATGAGGAGCCAGATATAGTTGCACTTGTGACATGTCTCAAACTGATTCTGAGTGAAACTATTAATTATTAGGAATTAGAATGTCTGCTATAGTAAAACATCACCCATTGTAAATTTTGTCTTTACCTCAATTTAATGTGCAAATTTTGCCATAGATTTATGGAATTATGATTTCACTGTTAGTGAAAAAGTCATGCTATGTATTCTACGTTTAGATATACTTTTCTGTTTCTTATTACCTAGCTTTGGAAATGTACATATTTGTTTTACTTTTAGGCAAACAGATCAAAGAACCAATTCATGTGCCTGATAAAAAGTTGCCTTCTGGGTGGAGGAAGTTTGCCATCAGAAGAAAAATAGGGGCCTCGGCTGGAAAATGGGACATTTACATGCAAAGGTCAGGAGTTCAATAATTTCTGTTCTACATTGGGTTCAAAATTTACTGTACAGGTATACCTCACCATTCATGCAATCTTGGAGAACTCCATACGAGAGAACCATAAATGGCAATAAGCAGTAGATAAGATGGGGTTTGGTACCTGGATTTGTGAGAATGTGCGGTAGTATATACTATTTTACTGCAATGACAACCATAGAAATAATAGAGAGAGCCACATAAAGAAATCTGGAACAAAGCAAACCTCAGAGAGATGAAGAAAAAGGAGGATGAAAGAAAATTTTATTTAGCTTGCCATGAATGATGTGCCTGGTGAATTTAAGATTTGGGTATGGAGATGTTTAAGAAGCTTGTTAGTTAGTTGTCAGTGGAAAAAGAAGAGGGTAGCTTCAGGAATGCTGCGATCTGAAGCTGCTTTTGTTTTGTTTTTAATCTTTTGTAAATGTCTTCATGGGGAGCTGCTACAGAGTCGATGCTTTTTTTGATGTTGATGTATTAAGGGGCCAACTTTCATTTGTCTCTCTTTAGTTTGTTTACTATACTAGCAATTTCTGCTGATACCTATGTTATTCATTGTGGTTCCTTGGGCTTTATGTTCACCTTTCTGCTGTCATCTGCAATATATTCTCTGCATATTTCTGACCAAACCTTGTCTCACGCCCTAAAGAAGACAGACCTATATGTATAAATGGAAAGAATTTTTTGTCAACCACCACACTGTCTCACTCTGATCTCCTTTTACTCTTGATTGGCCTACAAAGGCTTCCTTTGTGATTTTTTAATGCAAAAGAGTGATGAATGCTGTGAAAAGAGAAAACTGGTCTTTACTTGAGGTAACTATACTATACTATACTATACTATACTATACTGTAAATAATTTAAACTGCGAATGGTGAGGAATACCTGTATGAAATTTTTATCAAAATTATTTCTCCAGTTAATTGAAATATTAACCCAAATGGCATACCATATTTTTCTTTGTATAAGATGCACCCCTTAAAATAAGACCATTTTCAGGTTTTAAAATTCCTTACTCATAAAACATTTGTTTGTTAGGACATAAGATTCATCAGTGGTTATAAAAAGCAAAGTAAGTTAATTATTTGAGAATCACTTATTAGTTTAATGTTAATGAAAACATTTTAATTTAATAACAAAACAATAACTTACCTTCACAAATCATGATCTTCAAGATTTTAAACCTGTTTTGTATAAGACAGCATGTTTATAAAACAAAAAATTGCATCATAGGCAGTGGAAATTTTCACATTTTATAGAATGTCTGTTGGATATTAATAAAGAACCAAGACCTTGATTAAATTTAATCATGCATTACTTTTAAATATGTTTAAAACTGATTATTCTAAGTATGGAAATTCATGATGAACAAATAAAATGAAAACTTTGTATCTTCCACAACTTTAAATATTTCACTACCACCCAGGTTTCAATGTGGTACATCGTCTTCCTGAAGATGATGTATCACATCAAATCCAGGTTGTAGTGAAATATTAACAGCTGTGGAAAATACAAAGCTTTGATTTTATTTGTTCATCATGGAACAGTTCCACAAGGTTATGCCCACCACTGTGAATTTTATAGGAAAATTCATTTTACCAGTGGAGTGTACTACCATTTCTAAAAATTTGATGATCTTTATATACAGTCCTGAAGGTCGAAAAATTAGGTCACCTCATGCTCTTCGTGCCTTCTTTGCTAAGCGAGGTGTTGACCACGTGAACTTGGATCGGTTTGACTTTGCACCAAGCAAGGCAGTTTTCCCCAGAGATGGGGGAAGGCCTGCGTTAGCTCTTTCTCCTGAAGAAATTAGTGCTATAGACGAAGAAAGGGCAGGTTCATCTCAGAAACAACCAGCTCCTGGCCCTGCAATGAGACTATCTTCTGGAGGACCCAAAGTGTTGCTTCCAAAAGTGACTCCCCATGGAGGTCAGATGCCTAAGCGAATGAAGACTTTGTTACCTCGTGCAAAAGGATCTGCTGGAGAATTTTCTGGGGAACCTCCACTACCATCGGAACAGCCTGCAGAAGTTGGTGAAGGTGAGTCACATTTGAAGTTCAGAATGGAGTTTTAGATTCGAATACTGGAGGTAGGATTACAGCTTGATTTTTGGCTGAAATAAATGAGTTAGAACTTATTATTAAGGCAAAGTTGCTAGTATCTTAACCTTTCTATATACAAGGTAATTTTTTTATTCAAGAACCATGAAAAATAGTTATAACTCTATATATAAATCAGATAGAAACTTAAGAATTTCTCTGACAAACGTTTGATGAAAATCAAAAATATTTATTTAAAAAATGTAGAAGAAAATGCTGAAAGTGACCACCACCAAGTGGAATACATAAACGTGCACTCCTCAGCATGTTTTTCGACACTGCATTTGGGGTATGTTCTCAATGACATCCCTGACTCTTGCCTTTATTTGATCAAGAGAAAGGAGATCCGCCACCACTACCTTCTCTTCACCTCCATCCCTCTACCACCCCCTCTCTACCTCTATCTCTCTACCTCCACCTCTCTATCACCCCCCCCCTCTATCTCCGCCTCCCCATCACCCCCTCTCCATCACCCCCTCCCCATCACCCCCTCCCCATCACCCCCTCCCCATCACCCCCTCTCTACCAACCCCTCTCTACCACCGCCTCTCTTCCTCCACCTCTCTACCTCCGCCTCTCTTGAGGTATAGTTATTTTTCAGGGTTCTCGAATAAAACAAATCACCCTGTATCTGTTGAAAAGGAGGAACTCTAATTTTCATAAAAAATGTACTGCAATTGGTGTCCCTCTTTTTCAACATTATCATATTGCAGTAGTGCTCAACCATTTTTTCTTTTTTTTAAATAAGGTACACTGTTATCTTTGCAAGAAGAACAGGTTATCAAAGTGTATTAGTATTATTCAGTAGCATTAAAATCATGTTTTAAGAGCTCAAAATTAAAGAAAATCTTCCTTAAATTTCTATAATTTTCCATGTTGCATATAACCCAAGTTGTCTGCATGTGTTTATGAGTTGATTCATTCGGGGCTTTAAATTTGGTTTCCTTATACTATTAAATAACAAATTCATAGAAAAATGAAAAAGATGTAGTTTAACTTACTGTGTAATTTAAAGATTTATTTAAAATCATTCTGTAAGACTAATAAAAATCTGCTAGCATACTGAAAGGGCATATCAGAAAAATAAGATTGCCCATACCAAAGTCAGTTGTTCATAATTTCAAATATAGCCATCTTCTTAAACTCAGGATTACTGTATAAACCCATCTTAATCAATATGAAGAGTTTGTATGTCTTAATTTCATTTTTAGCTCTGTGGAAGGAAACCAATTGCAAAATGGACAGCACATATATATGCCCAAAAGAAGGATGCTGCAAGAATTTCCGTAAAGAAAACTTATTGCAGGTAAGTGGTAGTAGGTTTTATTTTGATTAATCCTATCTATTACTTCCTCATGATATTATATTTTTTGTTTTACAAATTGAGTGTTTCCTTTAATTTCTGATATACACCAAAATTCCATTTTACGGAGTGGATTGGGACCGAATTCATTCCACATAAAAGGATTTTTGTTAAAACCGGTATTGGGTTATGTACCCATGAAATTATAGTCAACTACACAAAAATATGAATAAGCTTGGAAAGTAACGCTTGTTTATTTTTGATGATACTTTTTTAAATACAGTACATAAAGCAATATAGCATTATTGTACAAATAATTTAATGTTCAAGTGTTTGAAGGTATGTAAGTTACATGTAGACACACGAGTGGCAGTAGTTGCGCTACTTTACAAAGAGTTGGTAAATTCTTACACAGTATATATTTTGCTTTTTCTTCTCTTCTTGCTTATAAATATTTGTTAGTAATAAACATTACCCTCATTAGCTATTTTAATAATACACAATGATTCAAAAAACACTGTAAATAGTGGTGTCACTGTCCACCTATTGTTTCTGTGAAATTCCACACAAAAAAACACGTAATTAAGAAAAACGCTTAATCTGTGTAGTCGTCTGATTACTCTTCTCCTTCAATTTGCATTTCTTTGTCTCTGTCCTCATTCCATACCGCGTCATCTTCAGTGCCATCCATAGAGTTCGAAATTGAGCAGTTTTTTTAAATGCACACACAGTAACATCATTTGATATGTCCTGCCAAGCTGCCTTTATCTAAGCCGCAACTTGAGATAAACTGGCTCTCTTGACATGCCCACTGGGCATTAGCATATGAAAATCACAGGGTAGCCAATCATCATAAACTTTTTTCACTTAGTCTTTAAAAGGCTTGTTTATGCTAACATCAAGTGGCTGAAGTACAGATGTCATTCCTCCAGGAATAATGGCCAAATCTGTCCTTCCCTGTTGCAGCACATTCTTCACATTTCCCATATGGTGACCCACAAAGGCGTCTAGCACTAAAAGACTTGGAAGGTGTAATAATGCTCCTGGTCAACGTTGCCATACAATCTGTATCCATTCATTTACCATATCTTCTGTCATCCACTCTTTCATTAGCACGCACCACCATATTCCTCAGAAACATTTCTTTGGGTTTCGCCTGTTACAGCATCATCACCTGATGATGCTGTACCAGGCAAAACCGGTCATATATTAAAATTGTTAGTGGAAATTTACAAGTTTCTTTTTCATTTAAATGGAATCTTTCCACATTGTGAAGCCTTCCCAAGTGGACTTTGTTATTACTGACGCATGTTGTTTCTCGCAACCTGGAGTAAATATCTTCACCTCTTTACTGCCTTTTTGGGTAATGGTGTAGTTTGCTGGCATATCAAAGTAAACCGCTTTTTGGTCAGTGTTTCCCATTTGGCCAAGCAGGTACTGCTTCTCATGCTGCAAATTAATAACGTAATGCTGAAACGCCGTTAATTTTTCTTCATAGTAAGCTGGAAATTTTTGTGTAATTGATGTATGCCGGTGAAAAGAATATCCTCATCCTCACATAACAAGAGTGGAAAGATGCACACATCATGCATGCATACATGTGAGGCAAAGGCATTCTTTACTATTTATGCAATCATGTCAAAAAAGATGCCTTAGTATAATGTCTATGAACTGAAATGCCAATAGTGATGCCAAGGAAATATCGAGTTTTTGATTCAGGGACTAATTTCCTATCAATTGTAATTATTAAAACAATCAACAATTATTTAAAACTTACCTCACTTGAATAGTAGTATGTAATGTTATCTTTATGTTCACATACTCAGCTATTTGTTATTAATAAATTTCAATTGTTAACATTCATTAATATATTTTCTTACATTATTTGGTTAAATATATGTCTATTAAATAAAAGAATATCTCCTCTTGTTGGATTTTAAAGATGATGTAATTTTACGCTGATTTTTAGAATTAACTCGATTGTAAGCTGAGGGATGTTTTTCAGCCTACAAAAAATGTAAAAAAAGGTCGGCTTACAATCGAGTAAATACGGTAATAGTTCCTCTGATTCAGAAAATTTGTACATATCCACCAATTCATCAGAAGAGTTTTGAAATGCTTAAAAAAAATTTGAAAAAGATTTTGAGTCTTTTCATTTCTACAAATTTTGGAACTTTTGATGTCTAAGATTTACAATTGGTACGTTTGCAAATTATTTCTGGAGGCTGTAAAAAAAAATTTCAGAGCATTTTTTAGAGGCCATCTGCCTGAGTGAAGACTAGATAACTTATAGGCTTTGTGATCCATCAGTGGGTCACAACGGCCGTGAGAAGTAATACCCGTGACCTACCGGTGGGTCACGCCGTCGAAAATGTGTTAACAGACAAACATCATAAAGAGGAAAGTTTTTGATGGAGAAAGGTTTTACTAATTTTTTCTTTCTGACATATTAACTTTATCAATACTTAACTTACATTTTTATTAATTATAGATGCACATCAAGCACTACCATCCGGAATACTGCAAGTTGGTGGGTTCCGCCCCAAATGTTGCAGATCTTGCTTCAGCTCGAATGGATGGTGGAGAGTCGCTCTTTGACTACCGCCCAGCTCGAGCTCGTCCCTCACCTGTGGAGCCAAATGTTAGAGGGCGTGGGCGAGGACGCTGGGGAGGAGTCAGGCGAGGTGGATCGGTTGCTCGCTCGGTGGAATCTCATGCTGCCTCACCTGAACGGAAAACAATCACTGAGTCACCTTCTTTTGCAGAACCAGATGCTAGATGGGAAGCTCGTACTTCGACACCCACCATCAAGACACTTTTGCCAGTGAGACCTTCTGAGCCTTCAGGTAAGTAATACAAGAAATGGGCAAGCATTATTAATAGTCCTGTATTACATATTTTTGGTTAACCCTTATTGTCTGTGCATACATTAAAATGTACACCAACTATAGGTGCCCATGGCCGAGCATCTATTATAAATACAGTAAAACCCCATGTTTATGTTATCAGAATGTACGTTTTCCCGCTATTTACAACATTTTATTTGGGCATGCGATTCCCAAGAGTTTTTAACATTTTTCAGCTTAGCTTTGCAAAAAAAATTCGAATTCTTTTTGGTGAAGATTTTGAATATGGCGGCAGAGTAGGAATAGGACCCCTAGAGGCAGAAATATGAACTTTCTTTTCAAAACAGCACTCGCATAAACAGTTGCTACTCAGGAACAGCGTAATTAGAGACGGAAATATGAACTCTTTTGAGTGAAAACTTAAAAACCTCGTATGTAAATCATACTAGCAGAGCATAAACAGCGCACCTAGATACGGAAATACTATTTACGCTATTTACTATTTGATCCAAGTATGAATGCTAATGAAAAGATGTTCAAGTTTTGTGCTATCATGTTTTAACCCTTTCTACTGAAATTCTGCCCCTTGGCTCCCACAGTTTGTAATTAAATTTAAACTCATTTGTAATTTGTTGTAATGTAAATTACTGTATTGTCCCGAATATAACGCGATGTTTTTTCCAAAAAAGAAATTTTAAAAGTAACCCCCCCATTATATTCGAGTAATAGTAATTTTAAAAGATCGTAAAATCGTGTTTCGAAAAATCACCATACATTCTGCACATCTGTTAAGTGATACTAGATACTTGTTACATTGTAAACACATCAGGTGTACATATTACAATATACTTGAAAAGCATCTAAGGCGAAAATAGATCGAGTTCAGTCAGCGGCTGAACTCCTCATTAGTCATTGAATTGAAGCTATCAGTGCATCGGCGTATTCTTTGTACCTATCTTAGTGAGTTTTTACCCATCTGTTATTTTTAAAATGGGTGACAAAAAGGATGTTGATCATGTTGAGAAAAAAGGTTTTTCCATATCCCAGGTTAACAGAGGAATTTTAAAACAGTCGTAGCTCAAGAGGTGGAAAAAATGAACGCCATTCAAGCTTTGATAAAGTATGCTGTTCCTGAAGTAAATATACCTATGTATGTCTATGTACAATTTTCCAAACAAATGTAATATGGAGAATGTAATGGAAACCCAAGCATACTAGACTAGCATTTTAATTCGGCATATATTTTAATATTACTATTATTAAAAAGTGTGCTGGTTAAGTGAATGAATAAATAACTATACTCTTTGTAAACTTAGCTCTTTTAACACTGATTTTATTGTTAGTATTACTGTAACAAATGAGCTAGTTTAAAAGTAAAATTAGTTTAGCTATTTTTCCTTTTCCTGCAATTTACACATTCCCACAATTTACACTATTTTCCCAGGTCCCTAGAAAAGTGTAAATAAGGGGTTTTACTGTAGTTGCTCTTAAATAGGGGGATATAGGACGATATAAATGTTTAGATAATTCTAGAAGAGCTACAGACCTGAAAATTGGCATGATAAAAGGTTATTGATTACAATCAACAAAAAAATCCAAAATTCTAAAAAATTTCATTTTTAAGGGGTTATTTGCAACCTCATTTTTCCATTCCAATACTCCATAAGTGTCACATGTTTTACGAACCTTGCTGTTTCTCTTGGAGATGATCCACTATTAGTAAATAGAACTAGAACTCTCTTATTCCTTAGGGAGTCCAGAATTTTATCTTTTATTTGGTTTGCATGTGTTTTTAATCCTTTTACTATGGAATAAGAGAAAGTTAATTATTTCTCCTCTGTCTATTTTAAAAGGTTATGATTTTACTGATGTAGCAGTTCCTTCTAGAGCTGTACGACTATTTTATACATGCTATAGTCAAGAGACCCTTATACAGTCTCACTGATATTTTATTTTACAAATAGAGAGAGGCCCTTTTACAGTCTCTTGTAATGTTTTTAATTTTATCTATTTATTTATATATTTAATAGAGATGTGATATGGTTATTTGATGTCATCAGTTGTGTAGTATTTTTATTTGTGCATCGTATATGTAAAGTTAAGGCAATAATAGCCCAAGAGGCTGATTCGCCAGAAAATACACACACACACACTCCATAAGTAAAGCATACATCTGTGCAGGGCTTTATGAAATTAGTTTAAATTGAGATAGAAACTCAGAACAAAAACAGTTCTATAGCTGCAAGAATGAGCTTGATTATTTTTAAAGACTACATTCAAATCAGTGCCGAATTGGCATAGAAATTTGTTTTTAACTGGAAAACGAGATTTTCAGCAATGAAAATTTTTAACTACCATGGCAACAAATACAATGCTTTTAAATGGGAATTGATAATCTGTATTGTAATGCTTTTTAACAGGGAATTGATTTCAACCAATGATGTATATATATGATGATGTCATAATTTTGAAACACGATATATCATATTAAATAAAAACACATTACTCCTTTTAATTATGGGGACCTATAATTTGTATATTATAATAGCAATGGTTTAGTGCTTTTAATGAGAATAATTGGATTATATTATAATGTCATGACTTCAAACTATGACATAAACATGTGACGATGTCATAATCTTAAGATACAAAATACTGCAATGACCTCTTGGTTCATCGGCTGTAAAATTTCCAATAGAGTAATGTGTCACATTACAGTCAATCTTCTCACTCCCTCCATCCCTTTCTCAGTTTTTAGTGGCAAGGGAATACATGTAATATTTTAGTAGTAGTTTGCTCTAGTAGGGCATTGTGAGTAATTCCCGAAGATAAAAGTTTGAAATTGCTATAAAAATCTTGACTAATATGTACAGTGCTATATGAAATTGTAAAATTAATCTAATAATAATAGTTAATGTTGAGTTGTTGATGACGTTCAGGTGTTTTTGGATGCATCCGCCACCCAAGAGGCATTTCGGAAAATTGTGCTAATGCGAACCATATGCCATGTACGGCGATATTGGTCCCGCATAGTTCAACCTCTTTAGTTCATTTCCGCACTCGGTGATCCTTTGCACGAGGGAAGTTACCTGTACAGGCCTCCCTTGGCATAAAATTAAAATTGCAAAAATTATCAAATTATTTCTGAAAGAAGCATTATACAAGCAATGGCATATAATACAAAATAATACAATGAATTATTCAGGAAAGAGTTATGTAATTATGAGAAAGACTCTCTACGTGTAGATATGACTGTGTAGTTCATAAACATACCACTAGGTGGTAGATAATTGCAATTTCATGGATACAGGGGCATTTCTTTCTGTATTACTTCATGGGCTAATTTTATTGCAACCCTGTGTTAAAATATGCTAAGTCAGTTCGAAATTTACAAATATTTTTTCACAATATCAAATAGAATCTTTATTCGAAACGAATCTTGAAGCTTTGCAGAGCCCTACTTTAAAATTTCAAGGAAGATGGCCTTAATTTTTAATCCAGGTCAAATCTTGTTATAACGAACTTCAAGGGACTCGCCAAATCATTTCATTATACTGAAATTTTGCTATATTGAAATCAGTACAAAAAAGAATTTAGAATCATCTTTTATTCAAATAAAACCTTACAAAATTATTTTGCAATATGAAGTACAATAATGAAATAAAAATAATATTACCTAATCTTTATTCAAATTTAAAAATGTACTATGGCTACAGATATTGAGATTTTCGACAGTTCTGATGGATCTATTTCCTCATCATTCTCACTTTCTATTATTATTTCCTCAGACTATTTTTGAAGAACTCATTTTCACGTTTTCTACAATATCTGCATCTGTTCATTCGTGAGTAATGAGTAACTCATTTGTCTGCCATTATGTAATCTTCAAATTTTATGTTGTCTGGAACAACTGTGGTGGCAGCTACTGACCTCCACAAGTTTGCATCATTTGTTTCCACCTCTTCTACTTGAACAGTCTCTTGATCTGATTCAGAGTTAGGAAAAGTTCCAGATTTTTTCCAACGCATTCTAATTGTTGATGGACCACCATGCTGCAACAATCATGTCGATCAACTCTTTTATGTTGATTTTCTTTTCTTCTTTGGAATTGATGTTAACCCCTCAAGTGCGGAGGACATTTAATTAAATCCCATTTCTGAGATCTGAGGAATTTAAAAAAAATTGCAAGTTCGATTCCTGAAAATTTTACAACTTCTTTCATTTTTATTGGATTTGTCTGAATTTTTTTGAGGATTTTAGTAAAACATCACATTTATAAACAATTCCTTTTACACTATCGTACATCAAGCACACTCTTTGCAGGAGAGAAGAGAAATTACCCGATCATCAGCCAATCAAGCATGCATGCGTGATTTCATATATCTTTCAGTACTGTGAAAACTACCGTATATGCCTGAATATAAGCCGATGTTTTTGTCAAAAATCACCCCTCGGCTTAAATGCGAGTTAGAGAAAAAATTTGGGGTTAGCGTTATGTCTGGTAGTCACTCATAGATGGTGGCATGTCTCTCATTGCCATCATGTTCAAATGATAGTTCTATATTTTTCGTAAAGTAAATATTTGACCTACGATGAATATTAATCAATAAATAATAAAGCAAGAATATTGAATTTAGCAGTACGTGTTTTGTTACCATCGTTACCTGTTCTTTCGTTTCTAAATGCTATTGGACATATTCTTTCATTTCACAGGGCTATGCATTTGTATCATAAGAACAGTTAGCAATTTGTATTATTTTTCATTGTCCATTAAAAGAAGTTCCCATTAGTTTTACTTGGCTATTGTAGTTATTGCTATAGCCATTGTAATGTTTATATGCTTGTTAAAACCTCATTCATAGAATCTGTTCAAATTACATACATTGACTACACAGACGATTATGCAAAATGTGATGACAGCTTTTGATGCTCATTTGTTTGAATTATGGTAAAACTTTACATGGAACGTGTATAATTATAAAAATGCAATTACTTAAGGCAGTGTAAATGCTAAGTTCATTGGAAATAGATTTGAATTAAAAATTATCTTCGTGAAGTCGCTATTGCTTTATTTGACCTTTTGTGAAAATGAAGATTAATGAAATTATCGTCACTGAATGTGGAACATTATTCATTAACGCAAATTTATTAATTGGAGTAATATTTCAAATATCAACAACTAAACCATTTCCCACTCTATTCTTCTATCTCCAGTAATGTATTCTAGGCTGTGCATGCATGCCCATTTACTTTTTTGTCAAAAATTGGTGGAAATTTTTGGGGGGTCAGCGTAAATCCGGGGTTGGCTTATATTCAGGCAGATGCAGTATTATTATTGTTATGCGGTCTTCTTCAAGAAAAAATTTCAGCTTCTATAAACATTTCATTTGCTGGATGCACCTCTCTAAACCAAACAGGGAAAAAGTTCCTCACAGTTCAACTTTTTCATGTCTTGACTAAAAATTTGAAATAAATTTTCCATTTCGTATATTGTTAAGAGACATTTCATATAGCTTATAAAGTTCTGACTTGTACAATAGCCATTCTTCACCATTACAGAAGTTGCATGGTGAAAATTGTCCTATTTCGTTCAGTAAAAGCTACTATGCTTAATAAAAAAATTGGAAAAGTTTTTTAAAACTTTTAAGGCATTTACTTTATCCAATTTACCATGAAATTTACTACAAGAAAATATCATAACTTCAATGAATAATCCATACTGAATTTCTTTACTAGCATTTACTTTGTTTCGATCACATTCAGGGGAGTCCTCATTTCGCCTCCTCACTCATCACTTCCAACTGTGAATGCAGCATTTCTCTGCTTGGGATATTGGAACCTAAATTTTTTTGAATGGGCTTCCTCTCAAACCTTGCTGCATAGAGACCTCAACTGATGTTTATTCTTTGGTTATTTATGAATGGGAAACTCTTGTTTCTCGCTTTCTCTCAATATAATGCTCCCAAAAACAGCTGAGATGTGAAAGTCCATATGTCCCAGTGATAAATCTATGGGAAAATGAGTGGCATTGCCATGAATATTAATTCCTAAAAATTAACACTATAAAACACAAATGAAATTGCCTCTGCACACTGATAAGGTTTCCTTCAGTCTAACTTCTTTAGAGTTACATGAGAATATTTCTTCTGCAACCTGAGCTTAAGGACCTATGCACTCACCCAGAAAGCCGCAGACATCATCGAAGTGGCTTATTTGTAAACAGACCTAGGACACATGCAGATGTTTCTCTCTTTCTCATACTATATTGCTCTCAAGAAATGCTAAAGCAAGCATGTGGCCCTGAGAGCCGAACAGAGGTTTGGCTCAACTCATCTCTCAAATTCTGACACATAAGAAAAGCCCAAGAGAAAGAGAAGTCTATGAGCGATAAACAGTCAAAATCTGTCATTATTTTTCCCGATCAAAATTTTTCGTTAAAATGAGTAACAAAGTTTGTGTAATGTCCAAACCAGACGTATGTTATAGTGATATTATCATTGTATTAATTTCATTATATCAAAATCTATTTTATTCAATAATTACAGACGTTTGGCTGGTGATAGAAAACATTTTGTAATACTGAAATATTCACAATAATGGAATTTGCAATAATGAGATTTTACCTGTATTACCATAAAAACAATACCAATGCATCATATACAAAATTGTTGTTTCCAGGTCCCTTAATGCACAAATAAAAGTATTGGTCTGCCAAACCAACAGATAATTAAGTCTATAATGGCATTAAAAAGTATACTTCAGTTTGAGGGTTAAGGAATTTTGATTTGTAAATATATTGCAAGAAAACCTTTGAAGGTTGTTTAAATTGCTGACTGATTATATAGTCAATTTTTTTCTTCAAATAGAAACAGTTCAACCTGCATCTCCTATTCCTGCTGAGATAGAAACAGTAACAGAGGATGGAGTCCAGCTGGTTCAAGAGGTTGTAACTGACACTCCTATCATCCAGGCACCATTGCCTCGGAGAAGGTTAATGGGAGTAGGAAGACGGAAGAGAAGGTTGACTTTTTTGCCTACTCATATGGCTAAGCGCAGAAAATTTGGTGAGTGAACATTTGATTAATATATTATAAATTATTATAGTTTATTTTTAATTTGAAAAATTAGAGGCCCTGCTCTTACGTGCGTCAATCTTGTCCTCTGCTCGCTCCAACAACTTCAGCACTACGTGCCTCACTAAGCTGAAACTAATTTTTCAGGATAGTTCTTATCAAGATGCATATTTTTGCCCATTAAGTTTTTTTCTTGGATATATTGTTTCCGAAATATATATTTTAAATGGCCACCATTTTGTTTTAGGACGGTGGTTGGAAATGATATACTGTATTTACTCGCATATAAGCCTGCACTTTTTTCCCAAAATTTTCATCTCCAAAACAAGGATGCGGCTTATATGTGAGGAAACAAAATCGGAAAATCCAAAAATGTGAGATACTCGTTGAAATGCGCTATGACTTTGCTAAATGGCTAGGTGATCTAATGTGCAGTATGTGACGTATAAAAACATAACATAATCACCGAATCAAATAAAAAGGAAAAAATATTACCGTAAATACCCGCATATAATGCCCACCCTCGTATAACGCGCAGGGGTGTTTTCAGCCTAGTAATCTATGATTTTCTTATATACCCACGTATATCACGAACAGATTTTTTTTTAGCATTACCATTCCAGAATAAAGTAGATGGTGTAACGCGGTCTAAAGCAATGATCAAATTATTGGTATTATGTATTGGTAACAATGAAAGTGCGAAATGAAATTTTTGAATAGCGTTCCAAAAGAACGTCAGCTAACTCAATCATTACATACTCTGTTTACTTACAAGGTGATATTAGAATATACACAATAATCCAATTATATTAATTTCGTAGTATGGCATATGACATTGTTTGAGCTAATAAATTAAAGGAATGATGATAATCCTATGTCGAAGTTTTTTGCATATGTTTTAGTCACGCCTGAGGTGGATGGGTTCGCCCAACCTTCAGTTTTACCCTTACTAGAACACTCTGGAGCACGTAAAAACGATAGCAAATAACCATAATTAACTACAGACTCCAAGAATCAAGAATAAACCACTTATGAATGCTGAGAGAAAAGTAGGGAACGATAACTTGATTTAGTTCTACAAGAAGCATCAATGCATCAACTCCCAGCATACTCAAAGGCATCAGCTGCCATTGTTTCTAATTGTAAGTAGTACACCAGTACCTCACCAACAGGCCGGGCGCCGGTGTAGGGTGACGTCATGCGTAAGATGACAATTCCGATAACAACATCAAAGAAGAATGGTCCAGTGACGAAGAATTTCTTAGCTTTTAAAATGAATAAATACTGAATTCATTCTTTTCGTATCTAATTAATGTATGTTTATAGAATTAGTTAATAAATTTTAACTATTATCTATCTTACTTTTCGTAAAAATCACCAATAAAATTATGAGGATACCCGGGCAGTAATTAATGTGCCGAAATTGTGGAAATATGGGGTCAAATGAAAATAGGAAGATAATGTACCCTTGCATAACACGCATCCTAATTTTTAACAACAAATATTTCGAAAAAAAAAAGCGTATTATACACGGGTATTTACAGTATTATTGATGATGGAGTTACAGACGTCAATTTTTGCAGGCAATCACTACAGTCACCAGAGACCCACAAGAAAAATTCCTTAGTTTGATGGATATCAAGGCATCGTCAAAATTTAGTGTCATATTCCAATAGTTCTATTGTAAGAAACATTTCAGTAGCGCTTTTTCGGTTCAGAAGTCATGATTTTTTGTCGTCTCGGGTCAATGCTCTGTGACAATTTAGCATTGTATTTTGTCTCTGAATGGTTATTGGACAGCACTGATTCATGGCCTGTTAACTACCTTATTGAAATTTCATTAAAAGTATTTATACTTCTTTTTTTTGGTTGCAATTACAGCCTAAAACATTAAAATTAAAATACATTCAAATGAATAAAATTTCAAAGAAAAACACCCAAGTGTTTAATTACCTTATTAACCAGAAAGGAAGATGAGTTCAAATTTAAGACGACCACAATAAAAAAACAAGGTCTATTCAGAAAAAAACTTTATAATACCAATTTAAAAAATAACATGAAGGTAACTTTGTGCCATCTAACACTGCCAGCATTACAGTAATGTCCATTTTTTATTCGCCGAAGTTTTTATAATGATGTCTTTTCTGCCTTTTTTGATAACTCGTTAATTGGATGGAATGTGAAAATAAATAGGTGTCTCGTCTGCATTAGCCATTTAACTCTGAAGGTAATCATGAATTTTTGGAAACACAAATACATGCTTCTGGAAAGCAATAAGTTTGTCCATGTAGTCAGAAGGCAAATGTTGGCAAAAAGAAGAGATTTTTAATTAATATTTTTTCAATCAATACAGTAAATGTTAAACCGTTAAATATCTTTTTTTTTTATAAAACCATGATAGTAGTAAATTATAGTATAAGTGGAATTATTACTGAAAATTTAGTAAAATATTCTCAGATGATTTTAATTTTTATGATTTCATCATGTCTAATTTTATTACTGTTATCGTATATAGTGTAGAAATAACTTGAAATGAAATTTCATTATCCTAAAATTGTTAGACTTATTTTTAAGAGCTTTTACATATACATTGTAAATTAGCAAGCTTTATTTTGTGAGACAGCTATGAAATCAAGTAGTACCCAGGGTGATGTTAAGCCAAACATAGAAGACAAAAGGAGTGGAGAAGGGGTTGGCATTATCAGCTCTCAAAAAGGTTCTGTGAATATAAAGCGACATCCTGCAACAGTTGGTGATGGAAAAGTTCCTGTTATTCAGTTGCAAAAGCTTAAGGTGACTACTGACAGCCAAGGTAAGTTGCATTTTCCTTTTTTTCCCTGCCAGTATCCTATAAAATTATTCAGAATCTTTGGTTAATTATAGCCATTACAGAAAAAAGGAGAAAATTTAGTTGCATATTGAAATTAAAGTTATTCTTTCTTAATGTTAACTTTGAAATAATGGTATTAAAGCATTTCTGCGAATGAATTTCTTTCATTACTTTGCAAAGTCAATATGAAAATTTTTATTCATTCAATTTTACACTTAAATTATTTTACCATCAATCATAAACTGGAATCATTAAAATTAGGTATACATCACCTTTTTGAACTTTGCAAATAATTGGTTCCGGAAAAGTGACGCAAAATGCAAATTCGAGAATTGCAAATCCTATTTTCCCATAAGACGCAACGTTGTTATGGGAGTGTAGTTCCCAGTCAACCTAAAAAAATCATTTTTCTTATCATAAATAATGCAGTTTAACAGAAAATAAAGGAAAACATAATAGCAACGTAACAGCAAATGTAATCCTAGCATCACAAAGCGATTCCACTTCTTTCGGCACTTGTGCAATTTACTTGCAGTGCATTTTCACATGCCATTTTCGAACTTCTTTTGTTCATTGCAAGGAAATCCTTTAATTTAAATTGATGAACTACTGAAATGAAATGTTGAGTACATGATGCACAGATGTATTCTTGGGTTCTGCAACAAAAATTTCCAAGCTGCAAAAAAACACTAGCATTAAAAAGTGGTAACATTTTTTTTATTAATTATGTTAGAAATGCATAGCAGAAAATCAAAATCTAGGGTAAGAAAGTGATGACATTTCTTTGAATTGTTCAAAATACGTCACAAAAAATAAAAACGAAGCATTAAAATGGCAACATTTCTTTTAGTAATCGCGTTCAATTTAGGTACACAGCAGAAAATCATACATTACAAAATCATAGCAATTCTTAGATTTACATTAAAAATTTGTAATAAAAAATTAAAACCTTGGATTCCAAATGATAGCATTTCTTTAAATTTTAAACTAAAATTTCATGTTGAAATTGGCGGTGAAGTTCAAACTGAGCTACAAAAAATTAAGTCAAAAGTTATCATGTTTGCTTACTCAAAAACTGTTAATAATGATCATTCTAGGGCACCAAAGTTTAAACTGAACTTCCAAACAAAAAAGTAGAGGAAGTTCCGGTTGTTGGCATCTCAAATGGATGATATAAAATACAAATAATCGGCATGAAACAGAAGTAATGGTCATTAAAAATGTTGTCACAAAGTGCAAATTCACGAACCACAAGCATGCGAAGTTCAAAAAAGTGGTGTATACAGGAATTCATGAAATGGTTTATTGTAAGAACTGTTTTAGTTTTTATTCATTTATAAATGTATATAATAGGAATTGGTGTCATTTTGATTTGTATTATTTTTATATTTCTACAGTCAAACATGAATTCATATGATATCTAAGAAAAGCGTTCTTTTAAATTTTTCTTTCAAATCAAAACTGACCACAATTGGCAAATTTCTTTTACAGGAAATTTATTATCTTGTTTCATGTCAACAAATGAGTTAATTTCCAAACTTGGGTCACAAAAGTAATGTTTTTGTTTATTTGTTAGAGATAGAAAGTAAAAATTGATAACCACAGTTTTGCATAGCCAACATTATTGCCATTTCATTGCATAAGCTATGTTGAATATGGGGTTGTGGAAATTTTTTTGTCCGAATATCTTGTTTATGAAGAGGAAATTAATTTGCGGTGGTCAGTAGTGGAATGATAGACTCACATTCCCCAAAAAGAAAAGTTTATGATGACAACTAAATAATCAACAAAATTATTGAGAATGTTCTAAAAGCAGCTTTCAGTTAAAGGTTGCTTGGTTTCAAAATATTGAAATTTATCTTTTATAGTGTGTTTGAAGCATACTCAAAAGATAAAATAGATATTATGCTTAAATTTCTACTATAAAAATATTAATTTAGAATACGGTTTTTACTGTATCCTCTTAACAAAATTCTTATATATCCAGCCTTTCCTTAAACCTTTTCTATTTCTAAATCAAGTAGAAAGATACTTATAATTCAAATTAAAATATTTAATGGACTAGAAACTAATTATGGGTTACATTTTATAACATTTTGTTTCCATGGTATGTACAGTGTTTTGTAGTAATAATATATTGTCTAAGTTTAGAGTAACTAATTGTTACTTTAAATTATTTGTTATAGCTATCTAAAAATGTCATTATGAAATAGTTTTACATCATTAATTTCTTTTATAATGTCATACCTTATAGATGTTAATGACAATACATAAAGATGTGTATTGAAAGTTTTAGAAATAATTTTGGTATCAGTCACGCCATTATTTTTAATTTTGATTGGTCAATGTCATAAGTAATTGATGGTATGGATGTTTAGTTCCTAATTTACTTTATAAGCATTTTTAGCAATTATAGTAAAGATCGAAAGTAAACTAATTCATTATATGTGTAGAAGTATACACTAAGTTATAGTATTACTCAAGAGAAGGAGAAAAATTCGGGACTTAAATGAAACTTTTCTTGCTAAGCAGATACTCGAACCTCTTGTCAGTCTAATTTGATAATTCGTTGTCTATAGCTCCCACATTGCAAGTGGATTTGATTCTTAGAGAAGACTAGAATGCATCTCTTCTATGTTGGAAGAAATTACTTTTAAATATAAATACTTTCAAATACCAACTAATGCTCTATTAGTTGTTAGCTTTTGGTGTCATTGGTGAATTTTGAATTTGAATAGACTAAGTACCTGGATTGTTTGACATAATTTGGCATTAAATGCCTCTAAAGATATCAGTTTTTATTCCAGTAATTCAGTTTGGTATGACACTTTCAGTGGGCTGTTGGTTTACATAATTTTAAGGCACTAAATTCATATCGCATAGGTACAGAATATTTACAGAGAAGAAAAATACATCATGTTCTGTAAGTGCATGCTGATGAAAATATCTAACATTGCAGAAGTTATTTGAAAATTCACTCATAAAAGAGCATTAAAATATGTACAGGATACAGTTAAATTTTAGTTTAATCATTAGACATCTTAAATCCATCATGTTTATATCATTGAGCTGGTACTGATTTAGATTTTACCTGATGCAAGCAAACTACTGAATGTTTTATTAATTTTTAAATTGGTTTAAAAATAAGGGATGCTCAAAAATATTTGTCAGATTATGCTATGGAATTTAAAATTTAAGAATTGATATAAAGGTGAAGGCTAAACAACAGGGAATAAACTAGTTCTTAAAAAAAATGTAAAACCAAGTGAAAATTCTGTTTCCTCAGTGTATTCTTAGGTTAAGTAATTAACTTAACCAGTATGTGTGGCACTTTACATTTATAAAATTATGCTTGCTGTATTCCAATTACATCTAGATGTACATTATCTTCATTTCCTTTTCAAATATGAATTAACTTTAGATTGGGGTAGTAAGTTTGAGGAAAGTAATTGATTGGATTCCCTTGTAATAAGCTTCACTAGAGGAGGCCTACTGAAATCTTTAATTAGACCTTCAAAAATATATTTGAAGCTTTAATGGCAGGTTTTTAGAGTTCCAGAATTTGTTATTGTATGAGAAAGATGACAGGGCTTTGGCTCTTTACTCCATTGTCTACACCTCCCCAGTCTTGAATTTGATTTTCAAGTTATGAAACTGGTTAATTGAGCATCTTTAGGGAATAATTTTGAAACAAGAAAAAAGTCTGCTATGACTGGGAATCAAACCCGGGTCTTCCACTTGGATATTCTACCATTGAACTATCGTAGCAGATCAATTTTCTTGTTTCTTAACGCTTATGTTTTCTGTCATAGCAGACTTTTTTCTCATTTAAAAATTATTCCCAACATTACAGCTTATGCCTCTCTGCATAAGATCTTTAGATCGCTTTATCCCATCAATTTTTTGAGCATCTTTAGTGTACCCCAAATTTAAATAGAACATAAACTATGAACTAATTATATTAAAATTGATTATCTATGCCAACCTCTTTATGTATGTTTTTGCTGCATAGTTAATCAGTTTGATTCTAGCCATAAGATATGGTTGATAATTCTCTTCTACTGAAATAATAGCACAACATTTTTCAGTATAATTAAGTTGATGTTCTATTTCAATTACTAAATATATATTTGACCAATCAAAATGTAGTCTTTAAATTAACAAATCACTTATTAATGATCATTTCTCATTGTTCATTGTAGTGTCAAAAGTTTTTAAGAATTAATTGGTCCATTCATCTGGTATTCTAATATTTACCTTGTGGATGTTACTCAGAAAGCTTTAAGTTTTTTATTTTATGTTTGAGCTACATTTATTGATTTGTATTGTCCTGTGATGTATTTATAAGTAATTTGTAGATTGTTGTTAATGTATTTTTAAAACTTTTATAACTTCTCCATATTTGCACATTTAATTGCATGTATTTCACCTTTCTTGTGAATTTTATTCCAAGTATCATATTTACCTGAATCCAAATTTCAGCTTGCAAAAATCGAGGGTCGTCTTCAATTCGAGTATAAAGTGGTATATCGTCAATACATTGCAGTCAATTCATCACCCGTCAATTCGTCACACGTCAGTTCGTCACATGACAAACTCGTTGCATGTCAATTCATTGCTGGACAAATTCGTCATGAGACATATTCGTCACAAGACAAATTGGGAGGTGAGACACCATGACTGGTGTATAGCAGAGGGTACACTTGTTGCGTTGGGAGTCATCCCCTGCCATACACCATCCAATGTATCTAACCTTGTGTAATTTGCAAAGAGAATTGTGATTCATTCTGCTATTATCAAAATATAAAGAAAACTTTTTGTGGAAAAGTGTCTTGCCTTCCAGTTTGTCATGTGATATATTGATGTGTGATGAAAATTTTCGTGTGACGAATTGATAAGTGACTAACTGACCGTGCTGAATTTATGCGTGATGAACTGACCACAATGAGTGGTCGTAGAACTGTAGGAAGTATGTTTGTGTGTTTTATTGATTGTTTTTTAAATAAAGAAAATATAAGATAAAATAATTTTATCTACTGAAATTTTCATTGAAAATGTATGATCTGGATTTCAATTAATGCAGTATTAATTTTATAAATACATTTTTAAAAATTTTTCCCCTCGGACAAAAATTTGTCACATACCATTCCAATTAATGAATACTGAATACGTGTTTGAAATATACATAAAATACATTCGGTGAGAAATTAGGTCATAAACCTTTTTTCTGTTTTGACACTGCTAAAGGGGGGGGGGGTTCTTAAATTTGGGGTCATCTTGGATTCTAGTAATTATGGTATATTGGAATTCCAGTTTGTTCAGTTTGTCATAGTTTAATTTTATTATTATACTTTATAAATTTATTGTTCTTCTGATTTTGGATTACTTTCCCATATTATCCTTATAATTTTCCTAATTAAAGTGCATTACTGTCAATTTGTTTTTGAAACTTTGTTAGTAACATTGCTATTAAGAAGTCCACTTTTTACTTAAAGTTATTTTCAAGCTGGCACCTTCTTTTTATTAAGATTCACTCAAATTTCTTTTTTTTAATTTCTTTTTTATTCCAAAGTAATTGCATTTTAACTTATTTTGAGAAGGATTTTCAACTTTTTCAAGTTGTAGCTTAATTTGTTAATTTACTTTTTGTTACTTATATAAAAATAATTTGGTTTTTAAACATCTTAAGACAGCATAGTCATCTTAATCACTTATTTGGCTAATCAGTATTGACTAAACCATTATAGTTTTTCCTTCGTTTTTTGGGCTATTTTTTATTTTAGTAGTGATAAGGCAGTGACATCTTTTAATTTTATTCATTTGTTATTTGAATTCTACACAGTACTCAGGTGAAAAATTCCATTGAATATATGATAATCTGTTTTGTGAGCTAAGTGCAATAAATACAGTGGTAATTTGTTACAGCAAACTTAAGCAGACTTCCAGTGCTCTTATTTATATTGATATTTTGTTATGAATTTATCAATCTCAGTTATAATCACAGCCATTAAATTTTATGAAGATCATAGATATTTGGTATTTTTTAACCTTTTCTAAGAATCTATGCAAAGAGTTCTGAAATAAATGTAAGACCTGATTTTGTGAAGTAAAAACCTTCATTTATTATTATGAAGCTAGAAATTTAAGCTATTAATAATTTTCATGTGAAATCAAACTGCTGAAATTTACATAAATGTTTTAGAAGCTAGAAAAACGAAGAGAAGTAATAGCAAAGGTTTGAAGGCCTTCAGTATAATTGAACTTATTGAAATAATTTGGTAGATTAAAGAATTAACATAAAAATAGAATAAAGGAATGACAAGGTAGCCTGAATAATAATTGGGGAAGCCAACAGGAATCATATTTCTGTAATGTCTACATTTACCTTGTAATTAATTTTCTTTGAGAGCAAGATTTGGAAAAGAATGTAATAAATATTAAGTTGACTTAAATCAGTTGCAGTTTTGAAGGAAGATTTGATAAAATGAACATGGGAAATTATTTTTATATTTATTTATTTTTAATAAACAATATTAACAACTTCCTTTGTTGTATTTTGAAAGACCCATTTGGAAAAAGTAGGTACTTGTTACTGCTGTCATAATAATGCATTAATCATTTTAATTTTCTTATAAGAACAATTATAATTCCAATTACTATATAGAAAATCTAATATAATTGGTATTGTCATTCTGCACCAAGAATCCTTAGTATTTTCTCTTGAATATATTTGCATTTGCTGTTATCTTATTTTTGTAGTTGGTTTTTCAAATTAAAACTACTCTTTACATCTTAGAAATGAATCATGTTAATGTATTATATGATAATATTACATCCTTTTTAACTTGAGTAACTAATCTTAGGCTGGAACTCAGTGATGATGACACTGATTTTTAATCGATATTTAATTACTATATTTTTGAAGATATTTTTGGCCTGTGATTCAAATTTCAAATCAAATGGTAACATGGAGGCTGTATTAGCAAGAGAACAAAATACTGAAAATTACTTCATGAATTTTCTCTACTGAGTTCTATTTATTCAAAAACATTTCATGAAAATTTAGCAAAGACTTTGAAAGAATTTGAATAAGGAGACTAATATAGTTACATTTGTTTTAACAAGTTGCCACTGTAAAAATGATTTTATTTTTTGTTTTTTTTTTGTGCCAGCTTTTAGCTAACAAAATACTGTTTGCCTTCTCTATTTGACAAGTAATTAATTTAAACCATAATAAAGTCATATGAAATTTTCTTATTACATTTTGGTTCTTTTGTTTTACCTACTCAAGTTAAAAATGTTTTTTATTTTCAATCTTATTCTGTGTTACGAATAGGATAAGTGAATTTCCTTAATAGTATATCTCTGAGGTTAAAATATTTTAAGTTCCTGGGCATAAATTTGAAATAAAAAATTGACATGCAATTTAAAATATAAAAATTCCCAAAATTTGGGTATTGTTGGACAAATGAAATGCTTCTATTAATTAGATGTTTATGAATGCTTGATAAGATACAGAAGGCAGATGGTATTAAGTTTCCTAAAATAGTTATAATATACTGCTAAACCAACTATCATTGTATGTTAACAAAGTTTCAAAATGCCATTTTTTTATTTTGTCAGTTTCTGTTTTCATAGAATTTCTCATTCCACCCATTCCTTTTCTCCTTAATTCATCCTAATATCTTAGGTCGGGTGATCTTGTCCGAGCCTCTAAGGAAAACTTCAGAACGGTTTCTTCGAAAAGGTATAGCTTATTTGTTTTTGTTGCCTTCCGTTAAAATGTTTTTTTTTTGCTGTTGTTAATTCTATTTTTTACTTCATGTTAAAGAATGTTCTGAAAGCAAAAATGCAGCTTTATGTTGCTACATCTGTTAGGATGAGATTTTGACTTTGTCAGCAAGAATTTCATTCCAAATACCATCTACTTGGGGTAAAATATTTTTCAGTAAATATTGATATTTATGTGTTATTGGAGGTAAGTTATTTACTGAAGTAAACTTAGGATTAGCCTTTGTTGAAAAATTAGTGTAGATATCTTTAATTATTTCTGCTGCTGCAAAATAGTTTCTGATGCTAATGGAGGATTTTGTTTCAAAAACAAAATACCAACAAATTTAAATTTTATTACTGCAGTGAATGGTACTGCAAAATTACCATATTAACCCGATAGGAAGACGACTTCTGGAAAAAATTTTGTAATGCCAATCTATTATCATTGTACAGTTAAGGCCAAAATAATAAATCAGCATTACAGTAATGCACATTTTTTCATTCCCCGAAGTTGTTATAATGATGTTTTTTGCACTTTTTTGTTAACTGTGTGACTAGATGGCATGTCGAAATAAATGTGTCTCGTCTGCATTACTCATTTGGCTCAGAAGCTAATTTTCAATTTTCCGCAATGCAATTACATGCTTCTGGCAAGCAATAAGTTTGTCCATGTAGTCAGAAGGTAAACATTGGCAAAGAGAAGTTCTTCATTGCAGGCAAAAACCATTATGACGCATCATCCATATGCACCAACCATTACTAGCCTTGATGTCTTGCCATGGGATGTTTAGTGATTGTGGTTTCAGTTTAATGATTTCCTGCAACATTGGCTTTCTGTCTGTTCTTTGAGTATGCACAAATTTTACAGTTTCTTCTTGTAATTCATGAAATTGATGTTGTTTGGGTCCACTAAGTGATTTCCATGTTGAGTTAACACCTTCAAGTTTCTGTTTTTCTTGTTTCCACCTTCACACATTTGCCCCCGTCACATTATATTTCCACCCTGCCTCATAATTGTAAGTTTCTTCAGCATAATGTCTCACCATTAGCTTAAAATCTCTATCAAAACTTCGTCTTATAACTTGTGAATTATCCTTTTACAGAGGTGTCTTTCTTCTCTAGATGATGTCATTTCAGTCCTACGATTTGAGGTAACTTATGTAAAGCTGCTCAAAATAATAACTAGTCCTCACTTCATGTTAAAACCAATTCCGTGCTCTCATAGAGGTTATACTCTTTATACTGCAAGTGTACTTGTTGTCTGCTGCTGGTGCACCAATCAAAAAGTAACAAACGTTAAAATTGTAACAAGACATGCACAAAATGCCTGCAATCTTACTGTAGCAATTTTCAACACCATATATATCAAATTTACTTCACAGTTCTGATGTAGGTTTGTCAACACTCTCCTTTCACCAGTACCTATGAGGTGGAAAACCACCTGTTTGCATATTGTGAACTTCAAGAATATGAATAAATGTATTGTATTAATAAATTAAATGTAGGGTATTGTGTATGCATAGATAAATGCATTTTCATGGACATGGAATTGGCATCGAGGTGTTCCATGTGGCATTTAAAACTTTGTACTCAATTTTAAGTTGATCCCTAATTTTTGTTGAAATTTTTGTAAAAAAACTTGTCTTCCTTTAGGATTAATACGGAATATAAGTACTTTAGATTTTAATCTTTTTTTTTATTAATTGGTGTAACAGAACTGAAAAAAGCCAAATATTATTAGTAAAATATCAAATTGGGGTGCATCCTATACACAGTTACATAATACTTTTCATTTTTCCTCAGAGATGTTTTCAAAGAGAAGTGAAAATCAAATGTCAGCAAACTATGATGTTGAATACTTAGATGTGTACATTAGATGATATTTATTTAAGTATCATAATAAAATTAAAATTTTCAAAATTGCCATTAAAAAAGAAAGAATTTCCTGGTCAGTGATGTTGTCAAACTGTTTAAAATTGCCATTTGTATCGAAAGTACAGGTATATCTCGCTTATCAACAATTTGTTTAACGTCAGTTTGTTTTAACGACACTTGAAAATCACCACCCATATTTGGTTTACAACATTCCTTCTTTCAGTATAACGACAAATTAAAAACAAGATGACCCCGTAAAAATTTTAACGACAAGTCACTTGCAATTTGGCGTCCACCACAGCAATTTTTTTCGACAAATCGAATTATTATTCACAGCACAATGTTTATTTAACTGGTACAAAAATTAAAATGTGCATCACTAAAATGCCACTTTTTTAGTGGCGTAAGTACAAGATAATATGCCTTTGACTTTGTATGGGTCATTAAAGCAGGGACTGCGCTGTAATGTAAATGCAGCAATAGATTGTTACGTTGCTTCACGTTCAAAGTGTAATTGCTTGGTGATTGTGTTATTGTTACTTCGAAGCTATGGCGATGTGTACATTGTATGACAGAGGAGTTGTAGGGAAAATCCTCACCTCAAATCACCCCTGGCGACTTCAAATGGGAGACCTAGCGACGGGTAGTAGACAGAGGAGGGGAGTTGGAAGCTCTCCCCTCAAGTCACTCCTTACGACTCCTTATGACAACATATGATACAAAGGCGCTGAGGAAGAATCAATGCCATTTACGTCATGCACCCTCACTCCTTAATAGGTGTTTCCGGTGAGCAAGTGTTTGCTTTAATCCGCGTGTTTGTAATTTTTTATAGCTTTTTGCTTTGATAAACCCTTAACATGGGACCAAATCGATCATCAGATAACCACGCGGGATGTTATAGTTGTAAAAAAACTGGAAAAACTATAATGCTCTCTATGAAATTCAAAGTTTTACGCTGTTTTGATGCCAATGAAAAGCCCGCAGACATAGGCCACGCAATGGGACTTGCCAGAACCACTGTTATTACTATTTGCAACAAATCAGAAAAACTTTTTAAAAGTGCTCGAACAGTTGGAACTTGAAGCATAAGTAAGACCTCTAGAACAAGATATGACATCATGTCATGTTTACCTCGTTGGGTGGTGTGGAAATGACTTTGGTCATGTGGTTCTATAGTTCCCTGGCATTATGACCCTGCCCCTGCAAATCAAGAGCGGTAAATCTTCGGTTCTCATTATTATTCCGATCAAAGAGTAGTAAAATTTAAAATTTGTTGCATGATTATAATACCCACTTGTAAATGAATGTAATAAACGTGTTTTCCTTAGTGTAAAGGGCCGAATTGGTTCCGTAAACGTTATTAAACTGTTCCCAATATTCCGAGAGATTGCCAAAGGCATATATTAAATTTTAAAGTTGTGCATAGCAATTTTCAAGGAATGTATCTATCATTTTAACATGGGAATAAATGTAAAATTAGTATTCGTTTAACGACAATTCACTTAACGACACGTTTTCGAGGAACCTAACCCTGTGGTTAAGTGAGGTATGCCTGTACATATTAGATTCTATAGTCATGGTGGTCATAACATTTTTGTCACCATCCTACCATAGTTTTTAGTCTTCCCTGGCATCTAGTGTATTGCTTATGCCAGTGTTTCTCAATATTTATGAAGCAGCATACCCCCAAGAAGTCTCACAATATTTCTGGGATCATCTCCCAATGAAAAGTTCATTTATTTTTCATACATTTTCTCATTTTTCCCTTGAAATATTAATTGGAGTTGTGTGAGGGATGAATTAAGTTATAGAAGTTATAAAAAACATCATATCCTACTTAACTCATGAACTTCAGAAATAATGTGCGAACCCCCTAGAAATAATGCATGGATCTCCAGTTGATAAGCATTGCATTATGAGACAAATGTCATTAATTTTAATATATTTATTTCACATATTAAAAAGACAGTAATTCAGTCATCAGTTTAATCGTTAAATGATAAAATATTTGTGATACAGGTCATTACCTAGAAACAATATGCATCATCAACTTGGGTATTTAAATATTCCTTGAATTTGAGTTCAAAAAAACTCCCTGCATCCTATATATGGGTATTTAAAGTAATAGATTTAGGTAACTTGCGTACATTTTATTATCATTATAATTTATTAAGATATTAACATGCTCTTGTGAAAATCGGTGATAATGAAATTCACTGCTTATAAAAAATGCTTTAAAATTGAAATGCATTTTTGGTTTATTCAACAGTCTACCATAACATGTGTGATTATTTTTACTCATGTCAGTTATTTGATACAGACTATAATCTGACCTCACATAATCCACTTTGAATAAAAGGTATGAAGCAGAATGCTTCATAAATATTTGTTAATGGAACCATAAATAGATCAAAAAATAAAATTTTCTTTGAAAAGGGCTTCTATAATGGAAGTAATACATAGCACATCTGTTTTATTTTATTAAGATCATTTTTTGACAATTTTTAGTATTTCTGTAATCACAGCAATCTGAATGTTGCACATTGGATCAATTGAGACTATTCATGACTGAATTATCAAAGTCAACTTATGACCCATATCAGATAATTATGTAGTTAACACCTGCTGACATTAACTGATTAAGTAAACCAGACTAATATATCAATCAGCTTGGTAATTTTTGACTTTTTTTTCTTAAAAATATTTTTATCAGGCTTGGTAGTTTTTGACATTAGTATTTCTTAAAAACCGACAACTAACAGCAATGTTTATTTGCCCAAAAATGGATGATGAATATCTATTTATTTTATAGATTTTTATCTAGAAAAGTTTTTAAAATTAAGTCCATTTAATTAAATTTAACTAAAAGTGTATGAATAAAAATAAGACTTCTTGTGCACTGGCTTGTTTGTTGTCATCTAAATGTTTGTGTAAAACCCTTGAGTACCATCCTCTTGAGCAGTGAAGAGGAGAGACGACTGGATCGTCTCTCTCCGGCGAGCTGTCTTCCGATCGGTATTTGTTTTTTTCTGAATTGGTACCTTTTATCCATCCATCATACAATAATTATCAACAGCTCTGACAAAATGCGATACTAAGTAAGCTTCCTCCCCTCCTGGACAAAGATACAAATTCTCACTCTTGCTTCTTTGGCTTACAACACCTGACAGGGAGCTACAGTGGGACAGAAGAATGTTTTTATAGGTTTAGGTTAGCTTTAGTAATGCACCAGGATGATGTTTCCAAGCACACTCAATCCAGTCTAAGACCAGTCCATTGTCCATCCAACCATTTTCATACAACCTTACCTCAATACTTCTCTTTTTTCAGATTTTCCCCTTAAAAACGACAAGGTGGAAGCTTCTTTCCATCCGCAAACACTGTCAACATAACGGTGCAGCATTGTTTTTCATAGCCACCACTTCGCACTTGAATGATTTTGTTCCAATTTCATTCACTGTCGTTTCCAATTGTATTCTAAAGTATAGGCAGTCCCTGTTTTTCATTGTTCTGCTCATGTGTCAGTTCCTAATTGACAACATTGTCTCAATCTTTTGTCCTCACGATCTGCTTATTCGACACACCGAACATTTTTGTCTTTCCACTTTTCGTTGTCCCGATCATATGTATGTTCCTAATTTATTCATTCTTCCATCCTTGTGATCTGCTTATATATTGCAATAATTACTCATCTGTTTGTGAAAAAGTTAATTTGCCGATGCCAATTTATGTTTCAACCTGTTCCGGTGAACTACTCTTGTGTGTATAGTACATATGTACAGTGATTTTATACCTTGCTTGCATCTTTATCCTTAAATAATGGCAGACAAAAAGGAAAATGATAGTGTGTGTTGTTTTTAGGGTTGCCCGGTGTCTGGTTTTGAACCAGACTCCAGCATTTTGGCAGTCTGTCCGAGAAAAAATAGAGATAATACCGGACATATACATATATTTTCTCAAGTACTTTGCACCTTCGATGCCTGTGTCCAGTATTCTTGTAGAAGCCACCTGGCAACACTAGTTGTTTTAGCCAAAAAACATTAGAAAGCCTTTCTGTTTGGAAATTAAATAATAAAACTTTGTGATGATGGTGTGCCAACTGCTGACATAGTCCATAAGTTTGAACTGTGTATGTCTTATTAATAATCTAAATTTTTTATTTTGTTTAACACACTGCTTTTCGAACATGTTATTGAAGTATGAAGTAATGATTGCGTCTATAGTGATCATGTTTCATCTATTCCTTTGTACGCTTATCTAATAATCTTTTAAAATAGGTATTTCTGATAATTTTTGAGTCTAGTGTCCTTGGTCAGGAACAAAATACCTCATTTCAATATTTTGTTTATGGAAAATGGTGGTCCGTTTTTCGTCGATTCGCTTTTTGTTGCAGTCTCCAGGAATGTAACCTGACGTAAAAGTGGGGTCTGTCTGTACACTGCTCTTTGGTCTGCATTTCCAGTTTGTCCAATTAAATAACGATGTTGTTGCCCTAAACATTTGCTTGGTCTTATATACATGAATATACTTCATAGAATTCTTCATCTCCTGCAAGTATAAACATAGATGTGAGTTGCATTGAATTTTCTATCAATACTCAAAATTAATCTAACCTGATCAGAAATCTTCATGTAATATGCGCAATCCTTTTTTTACAGACTTTGGGAAAAAAGGTGTGTGGGGTATACAAGTAAATATGGTATATAAATCTGGCAATCTGATTGAGACACAAGTGAACATCAAAAGAAACTAATGCACATTTCAGTAGTGGCCTTTTAGCCTCTGTAGATTTTTAAATATTGTTTTCAAAAGAAAATTGGTTAACTTTTTACCAGCACCATCATGATTTCTGAGGATTTTTATGTATGCATCTATACATCTTGTTATAATTGACACTACTATTGTATAGGTAAAACTAAGTTGTATCAGTGAAAAATTTGTTAAGTGGAATTTATGAAGTTTTTGTTCAAGAATAAGGTCTTCAATATAAAAAAATCTGATGTGGCCACCACATAACTTGCTCCATATCTGTAATATTTGTAAAAAATCCAAATAAGTTAGATAATAATAAATATTTTCAGAAACTGTGAAAAATTTTTAGACTTTACAAAGAACAGAAATAAACTCAAACCATAGCCTTCTAATAGTGGATATAGCCACAAATCTCCAACAATTAAGAAAAGAAAAGGGAGTAAGACGTAACTAAGCGTCAATTGTTAACAATAGTCGTCGGTAGGTGGCATGATGGTGGCAGCTAAAAATATAAGATATCTATTAAACAATGCGTTATATGGAAAAATGTTTCTAACAAAGTTTGTATAAAATGAAATTTACTACAACTTTTATTCCAATACATTTTTACATTTATCAAATATTAAAGCAAATATGTCAAAATAACGGATAAGTGACAAGAGTAAATTTTGCATTGACCCGAGTAATACTTTTTGAGTTAGAGCACCCACAAAAAGCTATCACATACACACACACACAGACATCATCGAGTAAATGGTCAAAATGTGTTTAGGGGACCTCAAAACGTGTATATCGGTTGAAATCTCGAAGTCGATTTTTTTCATGAATACAATACTTTCCCCCATATATGGAGAAAGTAAAAATTGAAATAATGCTTATCTCAGTTATTTCCAGTAGTCATAACAAGGTTATGAAAAACAAGATGCGCATTTTGACCTCAATGCAACCATCTTTGGTTAACTACCACTGAAGACAGTTGTATTGTAGCCAACAACCACATCTGGTTTTTCATAATCTTGTTATAGTTTTTGAAAATAACTGAGATAAGTACTTGTGAATTTTTTTATACTGAATTGCTTATTCTTGAATTTTGTTGGCAGGTATAAGACAAGCCCAATAATTCTCTAGCAAAAGTTTTTGTTAAATAAAAAATAGAAAAACACTTGATAAAATATTTCCACTTTATTTAATGAAACAAACTTGACCAGTTTCGACTAATTGTAAGATCTATTACCTACTTCAATTTTGTTTTGGTGGAGGGGGAGCACACATTTTCCGGTATGCCACTGGTCAAGTTTAAAGTTTTTGTTGTTTTATTAATAAAACTATATTATGCAGTTCCAAAAAATAATGCCTTTGTTGTATGTCATGTAGCAACATACCAAAAATCATTATGCTGAATGATTTGAAGCAGCAATGGTATTGTAGAATTTGATATACATGTGCAATATCAACTGCAAAAGATTAAAGGAAGGCATAAATTTGACCAAATATTTTGTCTCAAATTGAAACTTTGCCCCAATAAACATGAAATTTAATAGATCTGATTTAACTTGTCAGGTATTTAAAATAACAAGAATATCAAGTTATGAATAAATTGCTGTTGAATGAAAAAAGTTGGACGTGTGGTTCAGTTTTTTTATGAAAATGGAACTTTTTTCCATGTTGCTTTCGATAAACTTAGCCCTGCTAATACTATTTTTTTATTTGCCATATATATATGTATACAGTCAGACCCCCAAATAGTGCCACCCCGGCATAGTGCCTATGACAGAACTTTCATCTTATGATTACATAGAGCAAGCATATACCTCGATTTACTGCCATCCCCGCTTTAGCACCCATGTTAGTGATGCACAAATGGTGGCACTAAATCAGGGTCTGACTGTATGTACATACACTTAAGCCTAAAGCTGTAAATACATATATTAAAATATGAACTTATAAATACTGAAGTAGAATACTATTAGAATTGAGCATGTGTCAAGTTATGCTTTCATTTGAATGGACCAATTTTCAGATTAATTTTAACTTAAAATATTCTATGATAATTGTGATCTTTATTGATAATTTTGGCATAAGTTTTTACATTTGTATTAAATTATTTGCAATATGGTAAAATTTAACAGTCTGAAATTATGGAATTTTGAAACATAGAATACTATACGTTTTTTTGTTGGTAAAATTATAGAAAGGTTTTACGGTTAAGGAGTTAATTTCTATTTAACATCAATTTTGCCGTAGTCTACATCTTTACTTATTTATAGAAAGGTTGTTGAGTATCTTATCTATTTTTAGCCTACCTTCCAGATTGGAAATAGGCTTATAATTTCTTTGTTGTGTCTATCTCCGCTATTAACTTTTGAACCAATAGACCAATTTCCATGACACTTGTAGGAAATCTCTTGCTACTGGGGCCAAGCTCCTGAGGATAGTTTTTGTTGCAAAGATTGAAAGTCCCAGGTTTGATTCCAGGAACTATTTTCCCGTTTGGTTTACATGGGAAATCTGAAATCCATCATGCAAGTTAATTTTTTCTTGCAGATGATGAAGATGATTCCCGGGCCTCCTCGGCCACCCGGGTTGGCTAAGTTTGCTTGATTGATGTTGGCTTTCTTTCCACATTCACTGTGATCCCCCCCCCCTTGGGTTGGGTTGTGTTCATCTTCCCTTACATTACTCATTGTTGACTGGCAATTTGTCATAGTTTAGAGGAGGCATTTGAAGCTGAAGTAATGGACAGTAGTTAGAAAATGAATCCCGAGGGGGGAACAGTGAACGTGGAAAGAAAACCAACACCAACCAACCAAACCTACCCAACCCGGGGGGCCAAAGAGGACAGGGAATCCCCTAAAGTTATGTGCCATAATTCCTCATCTTCAAACTTCTTTAATATGTACATATGGCATAGTAGTTCCATTTCCCATCACCTTCTCTCCATCGACAGCACCAGTGGTAGTAGTACCGTATCTCGTCACTTTCTCGCCATCGACATTGGCACTGTTGCTGTTCCCAGATAACTCTAAAGAACCAAATATTTTACTTTTCCCATATTAAAGTTAAGGTATGAGAATTGTGTAAGGCAAGGGTTGTGTCAGTTGATCCAGTATATATTGCGATAGAATTTTGCAGTAGATTTCAGAAATAGAATTAGACTACTTTTAATAGAACCAGCACATTGTATTGCAATGACTAATTAGAAAAATATATAACTTTCTGTGATGGATAGTCAAATTTACACTAATTCCATCATTGTCTTTGATCAAAGACATTAATGCCACTATTCATTGGTCTTTTAACTTTCTCTGTGTAATTTTGCACTACTGCTGGGGTGGAATATTTATAATGCAAAATCTTTCAATGGTTGCTTGACTGGTTAAGTAGCAGGAAGTTGACTTGTTTCAGAAGGTAGGAAAAAGTCAAGCTAACAGTAATGCAAGAAAATATGTGACTTATAGAATTGCAAGTCTTACTTTCCAGTATAAATGGTCATGTACATAAAGCAGGACCACCTTGGAAAATTGCAGGACCTGGTGCAGTGTATATGTGATTTTTACAATCTAAAACTTTTTGATTGTCGATTTTGTCTGAGAAATGGAAAATTGAAACATTTATTTATTTTATTGTATGCAACAATCAATTGCAGCATTAAAAAATTTCAATATCATTTTTGTATTTCAGAAGTAATGAGTTTGAATAATCCTATATATCATTTTGGTGCCAAAAATTCAAGTGTAACTATTTTGAAAAGGGGTGTAACTGTAATATGAAGTGCATCACAAATAATAATCACATTATTAAATAATAGAAGAAGAGATTCACCTGGGTACGAATATCACCTTTGTCGAAAAATTGAATTATTGTTTTTGTCAGATAAATCACGATGTAGGATGTCAACACGATCACATATATTTAATAAGGAAGCACACAGACACATTAAAATGAAAAGCCATTAACCCAAATAACAATATAACACAAGAAAATGATGGATAAGCCCTTTAAGACAGATTTTTTGACAGTGTTGACAACAGAATGCGAAAATCCTTAGCTATTTCAGTTTTGGTTTTCTCCTTCTTGTCTACTGCCCTCAGAATTTAATTTCTCTGACACAGCTAATTATGTTTGTTTTCTTTTTGTCACAATTTTTACAGTAAATATCTTAAAATGTAGCTATGAACTTATATACTATGTATTTTAAAATTTGGCAATAAACTTGGGGCAAGACTGAATTACTATTTGATTCTTGACACTCTTCTCTCAATAATAGCCTTTCTTTCAAAATTTTGTTGTTCAAGCACAAAATCACTTTCCACCAATCTAAAATGGTTCCCATTACTCCCTACCCCTTCGTCATCTTTGGGTGATGGAATCAAAGGGAGAGACTCAAAAGACAGTACACAAACATTTATGATGTTTGAGATGCAATAACATTTTCGGTATACAAAATAGTCTTATCAAATCTTCTAAATAAAGAAACTGTTATACATACATTTTTGCTTTAGAAGACTAGAAAATGACTTCAAATTATAAAGTACCTGTATTTTGAAGTATTGGTATCATTTTTTGTACAAAGCTCATCCTTTTGGCTGGGGAATGACAATGGCCCAAAAATATCCATTACTCACATTATCCAATATCGAATTAACAAGGTTTTACTTTGTATTACTAGTTGAGAACCAACAGATTTGCCTGTTGGAACAATACGGGTAAAAAGTTTAGATTTATCAGATGAGTTACATTGCATAAACAGAAGTGCAGAATTTTGATGCAAACAAAATACAGTAATCTCTTGGCAACAACAGTTTCAAATATCTGCCATCGGTGAAATGTACACTGTTTTACCAACTGCGCTATGAGGTTTTGAGTACCCAGGGTTTCAAATGTGTACTCAGTTTTTTTTACCGCAATTATTTTTCTTGAATCTGTAATCTTAACCTTGATGTGTGTTTCAATGCTTAGTATCATCATCAGGTGACAAAGGGATCAAAAATGCGCTATATACAGGTTAGGCATGGGAGAGGGGAGGGAGGTTAAGGCAATCATAAGAAAAAGGGATGAGGATGACACTATTAGCAAGAGGTAGGGAGGGGAGGGTATGTGGTTTCATGCTGATTAACAATGGCCAATAAGAAAGGAGAAGGGGGAAGATACAAATACTCATTTAACACTGTTACATTGTTATATTTTAGGATCTCTAATTGCTTAAAGCGTTCAGTTTGAGTCCTTTTCCAGCAAAGTGATAAATTTTCAAATTAAAACTACTACTATGATTACAAATTAGCAAATATTTGGCTAAGTGGGAGTTGGAGGTTGAGTTATTCTGGAAGGTCTTCATTTTCTTCCAGTCTGTCTAATGTAAACACCATTACAGTCATCACAAAACAGTTTATAGACTCCACTTCTGTCCATTTCATCTACACTTTCCTTAAAGTGAACCAATAAATTCTTCAGTTTAATGGAAGATTTGAAAACAATTTTGTAACCGTCTTTGGAGAACTTGTTTGCAATACTGTAACTAAGACTGCCAATGAAACTCAGGCTGCACCATCTGCGGCTCTCATCATCACTACTAGAAGAAAAGATGAGATCCATGACTGCTTTTTTCTGTTTCTTCTTAATCAGTTTATCCACCAAGCCCACTCAAAAACCATTGTCATGGGCTATCTGCTTTATAATTCCAACTTATTTAACAAAATTTTGATATGAGAGGGGAATGTTTAAAAGTCTATGGATCATAGAATGAAAAGAATTTTCAAGCAAGCAAGAAATGTGTTATTCCTAGACCAGATAGTGGAATTGCTTAATTGCCCTGCATGTGGGAAAGTGCAGCTTAAGTTGCAAGGCATTTTGGTGTTAATGAATCCACTGTGAGGACCATTACAAAGGGTGAGGCAATAATTGGGGCTAGTGTGGAGGAAGTGCTCCTAAAAGTGCGAAAGCAATCATCTTGCCCCATGTTTCCAACTTATAAAATAATGCTCTAATGTTGTGGATCGAGAACCAAACACCAAAGGAAGTGCAGCTAAATGTCCAAATCATCTGCAAAATGGCCAAGAATATCTATGACCATCTCTTGGAGATGTTGGCAGAGAAGGCAGCAGCAGCTCCAAACCTACAATTTTGTAAGCCAGCAAGGGCTGGTTTAAGAAACTCAAGCAAAGACAAAGCCTGCATTAACTGATCATGTTGCTGCTGCTAGCTACATGTCTGAGCTGCAGAAACTGATAGAGGAGAAGGATTATCACCTGGAACAAGTATTCAGTGCAGAGGAAGAGGATGCCATCGAGAACATTCCTTTCAAAGCACAAGGATTTAAATTGGTGAAGGACAGGTTAACCCTTCTCTATGGGAATGCTTTGGGCGACTTCATGGTGTAGACAGTGGTTCTCTACAGAGAAGAAAAATGAAACAGCCTACAATCCTAGTTTTTCTGAAAAAACCCTCCCCTGCCACCGTCTCCAAGTTCTCCCACACCCTCAGGAACCGCTACCATCACATGGAGGAGAGGCATCCCACATTCTGCTAACCCCTCTCAAATCACTCTCATCATCACCATGAAAGATTAGTGAAACTGGTTATTTTTTTACATATGATTTATTGAGTCGGTAAAATGTTAAATTCATTGTTAACATGTTAATTGAGGAATAGCATATTTATTGTTGATCATCAAGAGCATTCTCGATCCTTCCCTTTCTTCTTTTTAGGATATTGGTAGTGGGACTATGTGGATTAGGTGGCATTATTAGGTGGAGTGTGATGCAGGGCTGGGAACTGAGTATGACAAATTTATTTGTATTTACTTTTTAAGATGTTTTTTATTTTAATTTTATTAATAATCATATTTATGGAAGGTACAGATGTCTATTTTTAATCTTTGGCACTTTCTAGAGCTCTTCCTATGCTACCCTTGGAAGTGGGTTCCCCTAACCCCCTATTTCCCAATAAACCAACTGCAGTTTAGGCAATCCCAGTGTTTTCCAGGAACGTAACCCCCATGGTTGGCGAGGGATCATTGTATTCTTAAATTATAGGAAGTGGCTTAATGTTCTTAATTACATGACTATCTACCACAGAATTATTTAATCATTTCAGTAATGTTTATCAAAAAGGTTAAAAATAAACCTGTGTAAGTAAGGGTCCAGCATAGATGCACAACTTATCTGCTTTGCTGGCTGCTTATATCCTACCTAGGTTTGACAGCAGATAGTCAAAACTGTAGTTAGCAAAGGCTTACTGTATATTTCTTGGTATATTAATACATTATCATAGAATATAATCCAATATATTAGTGTTCAGAAGCTAATGTCATCTGCTTTTCTACATAAATATTAACCTAAATTATTATAGTAGCATTATTTAGTTATGAGCATTGGTTTTTTTCAAATGCTAATATAGAAAAAAACGTGATATTGCATATAATTACATACAAATGTACACTTGTGTAACCAAACTCATACATGCTTTTGCATATAAGTTACTGTACAGGATAAACTCATAAATAATAAAAATGTTTAGTGTAAGAGATTGCTAAATACTGGTCTATGCTTGAAGAAAATGTTAAAATTTTTATTACAGTGAGCTGTCACTTTGGACAGTATTACCAGTGTAGGTTATTATCCAACATCCCTTCTGAGAAGCATGATTAATTCTCTTATTTAAAGCAGAATCTTTTGAATTCATATTTGTTTTTTAGTTAAAGTAAAAAGTAAATTTTTTTAGTGTAACTGAAAGCTTAGCATTAAAATTTTGTAGAAAATTATTTTGGTAGAAGAGACCAATTTATTTGTCAATGAATGATAATTTTCTACTCACCAGGCTAGAAATTGAAGGATTATCAAGATGGAAGTGAATTTGTATTTTTTTGTGAAAATTGCAGGAGTGAAATCTCAGTCTATGGAGGAGGAAAGTCAAACATTAGGAGATAGAACAACTGTATCTGGTCTTGCAGCTGGTGTAGTTGGAACAAGTGTCCGTCGTCGCAGGAAGCGTAAGAGTGAGCTGCTCAGCAGAGAGGAAATAGTTAATTGTATATGCGGGTCACCAGAAGAGGATGGTCTCATGATGCAGGTATTGAAAAATGTGATGTTTCAAATAAATATTTTTGTTTGCTGTATATTTGGTCATTGGAAAGGATCTATTGTTTCAATAAGTTGCACGAGTTATTTGTACTTTTGTAGTAACAACTCAACCCCAGATGTGCCCCTAAAACAAACAAGCCAGTCATCTTTTAGAATGTTTGATAAAGTTTACTTGTGTTACTGGATGCTATTGGCTTGCTTTCCAACTGTTTTTGCGATTTAACTTAAAAGGGAGGATTTCTTATTTGCATTTGTTGAATTAATTTTTGAGCTGAATCTGAAAATTTGGTGCTGCTATTGGTTAGCAGAGAGAACCCACATAAGTGAAAGAGATAATTGTTTCATTTGTCCCTAAATAATATTATGTAATATCCTTCATATAGCCAAGTTGAAAGCTATATATTATTGCCTTTAAAAATGACAGTTGTGATTTAAGTATTAAATTAACATTAAAAGAGTTGAACATTTAGGCTTTAGCAAAGCATTAATTCAAAATCTGACTAAAATATAAAACTTAAGGCTCATTGTTAGCATTTAATGAACCTTACAAAATCAAATCTAAAGAGAAGAATCAATGTAATTCTTCCCAGTCACCAACCTAAGCTATTTTGAGAATCATAATTTCTGCTGTAATAACATGTGTAGATTGATCCTAAGTCCTATGCAATTAATACTCGTTTATGAGTGTTATAGAATGAGATTCTTATTTCAACATTAAGAAAATAAAAATCAATGTCCGATGTCATATTTTTAAGATATTTTAATTTTGGTTTAAAAAAAGGTGTCAATCACTCCTGTCTTACACAAGTCGAGAAAAGTGCTTCAAGATTCGAACTCAGGCCTCTTCTTTAAAAATTATACCAAATTCATAATCACAAACTTCTTAATTCCTCAATTACGTCATCGGCTAACTAAGTTAATAACCTGTATTTGATCTAAATTTTTTTCTTGCAAAGTTTTGCAGAGCGACAATGATAAGCTGAAACATTTTTTTACTATAAATAATGATAAAACAAACTCAATTTGGTTAAGTGCACAAAGTATAGTTTAGCATTGGACAAAGGTTCCGTATCACGCTACTCAGTTATAATATTTAAAGATTCTAAAACTGAATCAAGTAATTCTACAAAAGCTGTCACGGAATTATGTCTTTCTATCCATCTTGTTGCGCACAATTCTTTTAATTTTTTGCAATTTGCAGAAGGCTCAGTATTATTCGCAATTACTGATGTTAATACAATCTGCCTTTTCAAGGTATGTATTGAAAAAACATACACTTTACCCACAGTTCCCATGCAATTACATAAGGGGGTGATATCACAAGCGTTGCTAATAGCTAAATTCAAACTATGGGAAGCACAGTGTACATACAAAGCTGTAGAGACAATTTCTCTAAAGTGTAGGGTAAGAAGGTGGTATGGAGGGAGAGTGGAATGGGTAGAGGGGGTGAGGGATGGAGAGAGAGAGGGAAGAAGAGAGGGGGAAGGGGATAGAGAGGCAGGAAACGAAAAGGAGTAAAAGAATAGTTTTAACTGCCAATGTAAATAGCTAATATGGTGTGTGAAATTTTCATATAAATGACCAAATGGAAACTTGTATACAAAATCAGTTCAATGTGATTGCGATGCATGTCACAGGCTCTCTACTTATACCATATTCATCATCATAGGTAGTCTGTCCGTAGACAGGTCCGTGATTATTCTTGGTTAAACCTGGTTCTCCATATGCTCCTATTTTCCGCTGTCCTCTTCATATCTTGATAACTCTCTTTCCCTTTCAAATCGTCTATCAAGCTGAAACCTTTTCCTACCTCTTTCCCTTTTCCCATCTAGTTTTCCTTCTAACACGTCTTTAATCATACTCTCTCTCCTCAGGTAATGTCCAACCCAGTTTGCCTTCCTCTTTCTGATAGTCTGTATAATCATTCGCTTCTCTCCTATTCTTCGTAGCACTTCATCGTTTTTCATCCTATCTGTCCATTTTATCTTCAGCATTCTCCTCCAAGTCCACATTTCAAAGCTTTCCAAGTATTTGATGTCATTTTTCCTTAGCGTCCATGTTTCTGCCCCATACAATGCTATACTCCATACGTAGCATTTTATCAACTTCTTGCGGATATCTTCCCTTATATTCCCTCTAAGTAGTTGTTTCTTTCTCCCGAAAGCCGCTTTTGCTTTTCCTATTCTAGTTTTGATCTCATCCGTACATTTTGCCTCTCCTGTTATGATACTTCCAAGGTATTTATATTCTGAAACTTGTTCTAATGGCTTTCCCCCAATACTTATGTTCAGATTCTCTTCTTTAGCCGATATTCGAATGACCTTGGATTTTTCTGTATTTATTTCAATACCGTATTTTATACCTGTTATCACTAGTCTATTTATCATTTTTTGTAGCTCCTCTTCCTTTCTTGCTAGAAGTACTTGATCATCTGCGAATTTTACTGTTCTTATAATCCTTCCTCCAATTTTGAAATCCCCTGTGCCTTCTAAAGCTTCTTGCATTAGACTTTCTCCATATATATTGAATAGGGTTGGCGATAGGCAGCAGCCTTGTCTTACTCCTCTACCGATATTTATTCCACAGGTGTCCACATTCTCAAACCTGACCTTTACAACTTGATTCACATATAGATTCCTAATCAGTCTCCTGTCTTTCCAGTCTACACCTATATAACCATATTATAACAATAAAATTAAAGTTGAAAAAGCAGTGTTCTCTAATCAATAAATAAAGGAAGTTTCATTGTTCACATAAGTTGTTTTTTAACCTATAAAAAATCTCCCGGAATATACTACTCATGAGGTTTTTGAAAAACACTGCCCTATGAGGCCAAAATTTAAAAGGATGGTCACATGCATTTTAAATTAAGAAACGATTAAATTGAGACTATTATTCTAGCAGGAAGTATTTTTGAGACCTCAGTCATGTAGAAATACTTGAAAGAGGAAGAATTTTTAAATATAAATCGAAACTTACCTCTTCAGTTAAAATGCCGCACTGATTTTAATTTGCTATGTCCATAAGTTGCTAAGTAACACCTGCATTCGTAAACGCAAAAACAGTAAGTCAATATTGATATAAACTGCCAAGCAAAGACAACAAAATATTATTAAATAATTATAAATGAAAACACAGACATGTTATATATTCACTATCTTGACACTACAAGCTGCAAGGAGACCACACTCACTCGACCGATGTTTCTTTGACAAAATGCTTTGTAGAACTGACGGAAGAGAAGGGTTAATGTATTTCGTGAAATTCCCAAATGCAAAATTGGTGGAAGAAGGGGTAGGAGAGAGAACTATATGAGTTCTCCGATGGGTAGGAACATAACGGTTTACCATCCCCTGTTCTCATTGCAAGCAAAGAATTGTGAGGTTATGTAAAGTTAATTGTGTTGTTTCGAAGCAGAAAGGATTAAATCTGTCTCATAGTAGATCTTGCATCCTATGAAGAGGTTAAAAGTTTTTGCGTAATTAAAAAGATAGGTTTTAGCTCTGAGGTTTTGTAAATTCATCATGGTATTTTTATGCAGATTTTCTTGTTTACCTAATTTTGTAAGTTCCATCTTCTAGAAGTAAAAAGTTCATACTCAAATAAACATAAACGTGATTCTTAATTCTTATGACAAGTACAAAGCTTTGAAAGTTAAGAGAAAATTCCTGCTATGGAATCAGGCTCATTATTGAATTTATCGAATTTATTATGTTACTTTTAATCATTTGATTTTACTTTTTGCTTCTATATGAGGTGAAGATTTAGTTATTTAAGGTTTTCGTTATTTTCTGAATATAATTGATGATTTACAATTTTTTCCTATATCTAGTGTGAACTCTGTCTCTGCTGGCAGCATGGGCATTGTAATAACATCGAGAGAGAGGTGGAAGTACCTGAGAAGTATATTTGTTATATATGCCTAAATCCTCTCAAGGAAAGGAAGTCGATGAAGTACTTTCATGACCAAGATTGGTTAAAGAAAGGCATTCTTCCAAGGTTAGTTTCCAGTAAATGTTCAAGTTGTAAATTGTTAAATCTTGGTAATAGATACCAGTGCCTGGCTGTATATATTGCTTACTTAAACAACTCCTAGTAACTGGTTCTATCTGGTAACTAAGCCTGTATATTTTATAAAGGAACTGAATTTTTACAAAACCAGTGTGTCATAAGGTTCTTTGAATCAAACTGATAATTCAAAACGTTCATGACCATAATCAAAATAAAAATTGTTTATTGTTTTACTTATGGTTACAGTTGCTTTATAAATTATCTTCTTGATAAAATAGTTCGTCCATCTGATAATATTTTTGAGGATGGCAGGACGTTTGACCTACTACTGATGCCCTATTGCAGTTTCACCTACTTTTTTCATCTACTTTATTTTACATATAGAATTTGACCTACTTAATACACCACCTTTTTGAACTTCGCGAATAATTGGTTCCAGAAAACTGACGCGAAATGCAAATTTTCCCGTAAGATGCCATGTTATTACGAGAGTGTGGTTCCCAGCCAACTTAAAAAATTCCCTTTTTTATCATAAATAATGCAGTTTAATAGAAAATTAAAGAAAATGTAACAGCAAATGAAAAACCTAGCATTATAAAGTAAAATAAATACTTTTAATTACCTTCAAAACGCCTAATAGCAAATGAAAATCCAGCATAATAAAGCGATTACACTTCTTTCCGTACTTGTACAGTTTACCTCCACAAAATTTCGCATGTGATTTTCGATCTTTTGTTCATTCTAAGGAAATGGTTTAATTTAAATTGAACTACTGAAATGGAATGTTGAGTACATCATGCACAAATGTTTTCCTGGATTCTGCAACAAACATTTCCAAGCTGCAAAAAAAAACTAGCATTAAAAAGTGGTTCCATTTCTTTTACTAATTGTTTTAGAAATGCATAACAGAAAATCAAAACCTAGCGTAATAAAGTTATAACATTTCTTTTAGCAATCGCGTTAAAAATATGCGGCAGAAAATCTTATGTTTTGAGATGATAGCAATTCTTAGATTTACATTAAAAATTCGTAATAAACAATGAAAACCTAACAAAATAACAGTTCCATAAATTACATTCAAAATACAAAGATAATAGCATTAAATCATTAAATATTTCGGTCAAAAACCAGCAACCTCATATGCAAAGAGCTAATATTTTCAATGTCATACTTGTAAAGTTGTGAAAAACTAAATGTTCACGACGCTTTTCCATTAGCCAATAATTTCTAATTTGGCCACTAGATGCCAGCAACTTCGACTATTATCGAAAATAGCACCGTTGGCAATTAGTTTTAAATTGAGCTACAAAAGAATTAAGTAGATGGTTATCACGTTTATTTACTTTGAAAACTGTTAATAACAAGCATTATCTAATACATATATTAAAGAGAATTCTGTCGTTCTTTCTGTGTGTTTGCACAGTTGCAGCACATTTTTCATTTGCATTTTAGAATCACTTAGAATTGCAATATGAATACGGGACTTGCTCCAAATGGTGCCTAAAAGAACGGGTATTCATTTTCCGGCCATCGATTTTTTAATACATGTCGAATCGTTCCACAAACTCGTTATTAACACAAAAATTTGGCTAAATTTTAGACGAAAAACTTTTGTCATCAAGGGCGACGGCATTGTTGCTGATCTAGCAAAATTACGCCTATATCTAAAAGCAATGACATGAACTTTGATATTGTATTTGAAATCCATTGTGAGAACTCTTCTTATATATTTTGGATGCATTTTAATCGAAAGGGAAGTAATGATGGGTTAATTTGAACAATAGGTTTGTTTACTGCAATGCCATTTCTAAGGCATGGATGAAATGTGAACAGACATACGACCGCTACTATTTTAATTAGCTTTTTGTTTTGTTTACCTTGACGACAAAAGAACTTAGTAAGTAGCTTTTTTAATTCACACATTTTTTGTAATCACGATAAATGCACCGGCCATGTGTCAAATACCTTGATGACAAAAGAACTTAGTAAGTAGCTTTTTTAATTCACATTTTTTGTAATCATTATACATGCACTGACCATGCGTCAAATATCTTGCTTAATTATTGAAAGAAATTAATCATAATCTTTGTTAATATAGTAATTTGCTTTAAACTGCCCATTAAAATTTGCAAACGAAAAGATATTTTCAACGTACGCGTGAAGTATCTTCCTATTTGAAATGTTGAGTTTTCTATCATTACAATGCATTGGAGTCGTTTCTGACTTAAAGTTTTTACACTACATGTTTATTTGTTTTTAATTTACATGAAACTTTTCACATAAATTTTCAATTGGTTTTTGTCCTTCATGATTTTGTTTCATTGCAACCTCTTTATGAAATGTCGAAAAATTGGAAAAAATCGATTATAAACTTAAAATATGAGGGAGGAGAATGGAAGAGAGAAAAGGAGGAAGAATGGGAAGTTCCTTGAATTTAATATTTAATCCACGCTCACCCATTATATTGACGGGCTTTTATACTAGTAAATATAATAATAATGTCCATTTCTAGGGTGCTAAAGTTTAAAATGAACTTAGAAACAAAAAAGTAGAGGGAGTTCACGCTTGTTGGCATCGTAAACGCATGACGCGAAATGCAAGTAATATGTGTGAAACACAAGTAATGGTCATAATAAATTTTGTCGCAAAGTCCAAATTTGTGGACCACAAGCACGCAAAGTTGAAAAAGGTGGTGTATGCATCATAACTACTAAAATTTTGCTTAATACCATTTATTAACTTCACCTAAAATGCTATTGGATTTTTTCCATTCCATTATTGGAAGAACCAATAGTGTTGATATAGAAACAATTATTGTTATATAGTCCATATTTACCTTCACAAATTGAGAATTTATTTCTATTATTACAAAATTTGTGTTCAATGGAAATGGAATTAATTGACATTGCACGAGGTTATGAAGCTGTAGCATTTTATGGATATGTGTGCCACAAGCAAAGGGAGAATTTAGACAGTGGAAGAATCTATTGGATTTGCATTGAAAAGAATAGATGCAGAGGCAGAGCTGTTTCTCAGTACAGTAGTGAAAACAACTGAGCACAGCCATGCTCCTTGCCCAGGCGCTGTAACAGCTAAAAGAAGAGAGAAGTTTCTCCAGCTCATATAATAAGGCAAGAATTAAGTAATGCTCCAGAAAGTGTATTGCCACATTTGCCCAAAAGAACAGCTATGAAACGTGTCATGAATAGGATAAGAGAAGCAAATCTCTCCAGTAATCCTAACAGGCTCAAAGCCTTACATGGAATTCCACAAGAGTTCTTGGTAACAATGCGTGGTGAGAGATTTCTTTTATATGAAGACTTTGATATGTCGGATGAGAACAAAATTATAGTATTTGCAACCAATGAAAACTGAAGAATATTGGTTTAATGTGGGATTTGGGTCATGGATGGCACATTCAAAGTATCATGAGGAATTTTTACTTTGCTTTTGTTGCTAATGTGCACAGGGCGAATAATCTCACTGGAGCTTGGCACAATAGGTTTCAACTAATGGTAGGGAAAAATCACCCTGCAAAACATAAAACACATGATTGCTAAAGAGGATGCAGAGCACCGTATCCGAGAAAATAAAAGGCTAAAATACCACAGATTGAACAGAAGAGCGCAAGCTATCGCCATCCAGTACAATGAATACAAAAACAGCAACAGAATTACTGAATACTAGCTACATGTGGATACAACTTAAATCTTTCAATTTAAAATAAAAAACTTGATTCTCAACTCTACGTTATAATCTCGAGCTTATTTCTTAGTGTTCCATTCATAGATTAATCGGAAATAGAGAAAAAATTAAGTAAATTTATTTTTTAGACAAAATTGACTAGATTAAAAAATAAGAAAGTGATTTGGTTTTCATGTCAAATTGTATAGGTATAATAAAGTAGACGAAAGAAGTAGGTGAAATTGCAGTAGGGTAATTAGTATTAGATCAAATGTCATGGAATCATTTTTGAGTCAGATCATGTTCTCCTGTTTACTTTTCTTAAATGATATTTTTGCTGACAGCTGCAAATTTAAAAAAAATCTGATCACAACACAAGGGTCGTGTAATTTTAATGCTTAATTATGTGTGTGTGTTCTATGTAACTTCCATGTAGCAAAAACATTATTTAATACATTTGTTCTACCATAGAGTCATTAAATGGGACTTATTTTATATTTTTATGAAACACAAGAATACTGAAATTCTAAAGTTTAAATTGGAGGTCTGCTAAATATTAATTTTAAAATGCTATTTTTCTGATTTTATTATATTCTTAAATTTTTAGTCTGTCGTTCCATAGTAAAGAGGGTGAAGGAAAAGCAAATCAGCGGTTCAAAGTTCTGAAAAAGTCGCATGAATTGACAGGATCCCTTCTGCAGTTAAAGACTGTTATCCATAGCCTTCGTGTGAAGGTTAATATGATTGGGTAAGTTGTTTGATCGTTATACTTATAAGTTATTTTAGTTGAATTTTTTGCCATTTCTCAGTTTTTATGTAACATTTTGTTTCCTCATCAGGAATACTGATCACCCCAAGTTATATTTGTGGTCTAAAAGTTGGGAAGCTGCAATGCCAACAAATGAGATTCAGGAGATTTGTAGTGATGGCATTAAGGAAGAAAATAATAAATTGGAACCACCTTCCTGTAGTGGCAAAGCAAGTTCTCCTTATGGGGATATAACCAAAACTGAAGATAACCTGCCAGAACTTACAATGGAACAAGGTGCAATTGAGGAGAAGGAAAAGAGCTCATCACCTCTTGAAGTAAATATAAACTTATTGATTTATGAAATTATTTATTGTTTATTATTCTTTTATTTTTTAAATTACTTTGTTTCTGATGTAGTATTCCTTGGAATTCCTTAGAAGTAATATGTCTCAGGCAAAGTTATTGTTATATACTAGAACTTCTTGCTTTTTGCCCCTTAAATTTCATCCATCCCTGCCTAGTTATAATGGGTCAGTTATCAAAGAGGATTAATGTGATCTCGGTGATAAACTTTTCTTTATGAAAAAATTGATGCCATCTGATAATTAAATTTTTTTGTAAAATTAACCATTCGATAGCATTTACTTTTGATGAGATGGGCTGCATTAGCAATTGCGGTTCCTTGGGTGGGCCACATTAACATGTTTATGGTCTATCACTACATATCTTCTTTTGTAATAAAGAAACATTTTTTTCTTTAGATAATATGTTTAGTCTTGTGAACCGGAAACTGAATCCCCTTTTTTCTCATATGCCTTAGGTTTCATCATCTGCTTGTTTTCAAGGCACATAACTTTTGCAGATAGCGAGAGCCTACTGTATTTTTTCTTCGTCCTGTTTTTCCTAGTTTAGTGTACCAAAAATATGCTTTAATTAATTCAATTCCACTTGTTTTGAGATTTACTTATCATGCTTCAACTTACTGTCCTAGTTTGTAACAAGTGCTTCAGTGGAAGGCTTGTGTGTGAAGGAAGAGCCTTTGGAGACATTGGCACCCACGTCCAGCAAGCTGGTTTCCTCTGAAGAGAAGAACGATGCACCAGACGAAGCACTTTTGAATGACAGTGAAAATCTTGATAACTCAGCAACCTTGACTGCTTCATCTGAAGATTCAAAACTAGAACATGATGATGATGATGATATGAACCCATTGACCATGGGAGGGGTTGCTCTCACTGAGGATTCTTCGAAAATTGAGGGTAACATGCTCCAAGACCAGACAGTAGGTGACGATGACTGTCCTCCTGTTCTCGAGCTGCCACTGAGCCATTCTGAGCTCCAACAACTTGCTAGCACTGTAGAGGATAAACTTCGAGCATCTGGTATGAGATTTTGTTGATTTGATTATGATTTTTAATTTTTGTTTGAACCATTGTTTCTTAATCCTTGGGTTATGACTCAAAATGAGGTCACCAGACCATTTTGCATGTAACACAACACTCCTTTGATGTAAACTGAGAATTTTTAGATACTACTGCACACAATAATCATAATAATGAAAGGAAAAGAGCTAATACAGAAACCTAAACCAAGCTTACTCAAGTTTTCAGGAAAATTCATGTGATGGTTTTAGTATATTACACTGTGTGACATGAGGTTTGTGCTAAAATGATCTACCACATATACAATCACATGAACTTAATATATAAAAGAAAATACCCTGCCTGATACTTGGGAAACTTATTTTGCTTCTTCTCTTAAATCTTTCAGAATATGGTTCTTGCATATCTCCAAGTTGCTATATTTTTTATTATAAGCCATTATTCATAAAACATTCTCCTTAGATAAAATCCCAAAAGAGATAGCTTCAAAAATCGCTATTAAATTACTCAACATATTGGACCAAGTATCAATCATATCCTTAAATGTTTTAACTTAGTATTCTTCAAATTTGACCTGGTTACTGAAGTGAAATAATTTGAAGCCACAGCAATGCTATCTATAAACTCTCTGAGCAACTTCATCCCTTTCAAATGACAGATTAATTAGAGTGCTGACTTCCATTTCATACAATTGTTTTACATTGTTTATGTTTAGTATCCTGGCTTGGTCTTTTCATGAACCTGTAAGAATTTTCTGTTGAATGACTTTGCAGTACTCAGTGTCTACAAGTGTTCCTTATATGAAATAGATACATGCCTGAATAATTATGTTTATAAATCTTACATGTATTAAAATTCATTTCTCATAGGTAGATATATAACTGGTGATACATTTCCATGAGAACATTTCTACCCAGAAATAATAAAAAAATTTGCAATCAATGCATTCAAATACTATTTTTGTTATATACTACAGAAAATTATTCATACATGGCTAGCAAAATGATGACAAAGGGATCAGGGCAGTATGAAACTTAGACTTAACTTAAAGCTCCACATTATGCTTTACTTATAATGGAAAGTAACTTCCTAAAAATTGTCAATTCAATAGCAAAACTTATAATCAACCAAGGTCTTAGTATCACAATATTACAATCAGAGGTACAATGTTGCATTGTGATATTGCTTTGTGGGGCTCTGTATAAAATAGGCATGAGGAAAACTAATCATTTTATATTGTGATTTATGTGTGTTTCGTTGTATTGTAAAATTTTCATCATTTTAATTTTGACAGAGGTGCGTGCACCACAGCCAGAGGCACCTATTGACCCAATGGAGTGCCAGCTCACTCTTTTAGACCACATAGAAAGTATGCAGCAGGAAGTTGATTCACGCCTTACTCTCATTGAAGCACAGGTTGCAGGTGAATATTCTTATTATTTGTAATAACTGTAAATTTGCATTCCAATTTTTTACATTTTCTTTAAGCCTCTCAAAAATTGCTTGTTTTCTGTAATTGTTTTTATCTTTAAATTATTAGGCTGATTTCCAAAGGAAACATAGCCTTATAAAATGTTCGTGTCTGTGTGTCTTTCCCCATTAACAACTTTTGCATCAATGGACTGATTTTCATGAGAATCATGCTATCAGTCAACCTCAGGGCGAAGATTGAAATCCTGAGTTCGATTCCCTATTTGATTTACATCTCAAATCCATTGTGCAAAGATTTTTTTCTTTGGTACTTTGCAATATCTTAGAATTGTAATATCAAAGCATGGTTTGTACTATTCTAAGGGAAAAGAATATAAATTCTAATTCTTATCACATAATTTTGATAATAGCATTTCCTTGAATTTCAAGTCAAGGATTGCATTTTTGGCATTTTAAATCGCATTTTATTGAAGTGTTGCCATGGAGTCAATTATTGCTAAACTTGATTTGAGCATAGATGAGTGCACAATTGTGTTATTTTTCACTCCACTTTACTACTTCAGCCATGGGCTGTTTATCCAAGTGCTTTATGACAAAAATTATATAGCAAAAAGAAAGAAAGAAAGTCACTGCTATTGCAATTTTTTAACATGGTTTTCTTATTTTGCTGCAAACCTTATATAATATGAAATAAAATGTAAACTATATTTTTGTAAAAAAAATCGAATTGAGATTTCAGTGGAAATATGCGCTTTAAGGTATGTGAGTATTTTATCAATGATGACCTTGTGTGTGTGATAGTAATTTTGTGGGTGTTCTAACTCAAAAACTAATAATCAGATCTGCACAAAACTTCATATTTAAGATTTTTTTAGTAATTCAAGGTCTGAAAAGGTTTTGATTGAAACTGGTGAAGGTATTTTTATTTTTTTACAAATATCTCCTTTAGGACTTAATTTATCTTAACATTTGATAAATAAATAAATTATAATGTTATGTTAAACAGGGTGTACCATTTAAAATGCAACCCAAACTTCAATATTGTTCACAAGCGCAAGTATTGCATCAAGAGGGAATCTTTCCCTCTTTGTTGATTCACCTCATATGCATGTCAAGATGACCTTGACTATCTCATAGATGGTGTCCTCAGTTGCTGAATAGCATTTGAGGGGCAGGCATGATTTTTACTCATGGAGAACGTGTGTTTATTGTTGAGCATTATTTTTCTTTGAAATCTTTAACTGCAGTTTGTGAGGTATTCTGGGATGCATATCCAGCAAAAGAAGTACCGGACAAGACATCAATATACCGTCTAATATAAAAAATTTCATGAAACAGGAAGTGTTTATGACAGAAAACATGTTCTTCGTCAAACAGTTTTAATAGATGATAATGTGTGCAACATTGAGGAAAGACTGTTGCAGTCACCACGGAAATCTTTGAGAATACTTTCCCAGCAAACTGGATTGTCATTGGGAAGCACACATCGAGCGACAAAACAACTGAAGTTGCGTACGTTCTGATTTCAAGCTGTCCATCAACTTCAACAATGGGATACAATTCCAAGGGTCTGTTATTGCCATTGGTTTCTCAATTTCATACATGATAGGATAAATGTGTTAGATAAGTTATTTTTCTCAGATGAGGCATGGTTTCATCTAAGTGGACACATAAACATTAACAGGTTGTGCATAACCTTCTATTAAATGATGAATGAATGAAATGTTGAAAAATTAAAATAACTTTTTTATGGGAGTTCCGGGTGGAATTTTAACCCATTCATGTCACTTCTGGAGACTGTTGGAGTCACCATCATCAATTTGGTGGGATTGGTCAAACAGTGTGAAAGGAGTTAGCAGGCAGACAACCTGACCTGACCTCTCTTGGCTGCTTGAAGTTGTCACTCAATAAATCCAGTAGCCATCCTGGGTAGGCGATTATTGCCATCCCTTACAAATGTGCTGCATACTTTTTGGCTTTGTCAGTGTTAGTTGGGACAATGTACCTAGAAGGTGTATAGCAAGTGAGTCGAGTAATGAACAGTCTAGTGGAGTAGGTAAAATCACATAAAAGCAAGGATGTGACGGCACATATTGACTAGCTAATAAAAACTTAATAACTTCTTTGTCTTGGACAGCACATAAACTGAAAAGAAAATAGTTTCATGCTTTTAAGCAGAAGAAGATAGGAAAGAGAAAGGAAGAAAAGGGGGAGAAGGGTTCTTCACAGGGTATGAACTCCAGCCTGTTGGTTATCAGCTGACCCATCTTGGTTCAAGTGGGTTGGGTAAGAAGGGGATGATATGGTCAGCAGGTAACTTCCCAACTTGATTGGAGGAGCAGACAGACAAACATAGGATTTTGCTTTTACATATATGTATAGATATTAAAAAGTGGATTGTAATTTTTATATTACATAGTGCCTTTTTTCTGCAGAAGTTGTAGATTTATCTGATGAAATTTTGTTTTTCTTTAGTTTTCTTACACTTTTATTTTGTTCAATTTTTCAGCCCTTGAGGCTGAGGATGATGACATAGCATCTGATGAACCTCCGGAATTTTATCCTCACACTAAGCAGACCATCCAGATGATCATGAGAGACTTAAACACTGCCCGCCGTATTGCAGCCTTCTGTGGAAAAACATAACTATTTTTGGGATTTTCCAATAATTTATGAATTTATTTCTTTGAAATACAAAGTGCTATGTAACTATTGTATATGATTGTTTGGCTGTTTCATGTTCTTTGCACTTAATGTAAATATTGATATTGAATGGAATTATAATAGTATAGACTGTGATATTTTAGGTTTATGAATTTTATAAAAGTTTGCTCCTCTGTATCAGAGTTGTCAACTACCTTTTAATCAAGTTTGCAAGCAGTCACTATTTGAAAAATATTTTCAATAAATTAAGTGATTAAAAAATGTATATTTTATTATTTACTTAAGATGTTGTTTTGGGTGGAAGCTTTATGTGAAAGATTAAAAAGAAAGATTGTCACCATTTTCTGAAAAGTCAATAATGCCCGTTTTTAAAAATAAGATATTACTAATCTGCAGTTACCATAGCTAATAATTTAGGAAATTATTTTTCAAATAATGTTATTTGAGATTGCATTTAAGTAATAGAAAAGAAATGAAATGCTTAGTGTTGGTTTTACTGAACATTGATAACTTAAAATTTTGGTTTTGAATCATACTAAATGAATTAATAATAACAATTTTTATTGATTCTGTGACATATATAATGTGTGTAGAAAAAGTCAGTTGCATAACAAGTATGGGTATAGTATACTAGTAGTTGGTGCTTGCATTCTGCAAGCATATCATCTCAACATAAAAAAACATTCATATTTCATTATTACAAATATTTTTTTAATTCTAAATATTTCACCTCCGGAGCGATTTTCGATTTTCCCCTATGTAAAAATAATAGACTAAAACAATCCCAAAACTTTGCAATTTTAAGAATTTTATACTTTCTCCATTATCGGGTACTAATGCTACACATTTATGCCAAATTTTTCAGTTGTAGTACTGTCCCAATTCATAGCTCTCCCTCTTTTTTTCCGTCTCCCTCTTTATCTCTTTCCTCCTGTCCTTTCCTAATTCTATACCACCCTTACTTTCTATGTACCTTCCATTCTATATCCCTTCCTTCCTATCTCCCTCCCTCCCCACATCCCCCTCTCTCTTACTCTACATTTTTATAGTAGTTTAGATAAGCAAAAGAATCCAAACTAAATCCCAGTCCCATTAGGATTATGTATTTTCGCAAAAAATCTTATTATAATTTAAGGCAATCTATGCACTCGTATATATTACATGTATGTGGGTTAAGACAACAATTGATCCTCGAAGTTTAACAATGACATGGTCGGCAAGGCAACATCCCATTTAAAAGCTGATATTTTCCCAAAATATGTGATTTAAATGTTAAATATGAGAGATTTAGAATGGTAGGTGAAAAAAGATGAATAGAATAAGAAACTTCATTAATTTTTCTAAAACAGTTTAAATTCTAAGATGGTACGTCAATTTTTTCTAATTTTAATTTTCAGCAGAATAAAAGCACTTTAAAAAGTCGATTTTTATGTGTTATCTTATGGGAAATTGTCTCCCTGAAGTCGAACCTAGGTCTTTTTTCGTATTTGTCATTTAATTTTTATATATGAATCAAACATTCTTGCAAAATTTCAATCTTCCACCTAATTGGATAGTTTGTTAAAAACGCATTAAAAAGTGCCATTGATGACATCAGCGTTATATGCAAACCCCCACCATCTAGGCTTTTATTATAATAATGCTAGTGTAACTGCCCATCAAATATGATAGGTATGTGTGAATTAGGTATTAAAATTTAAGGCACTTCCCATTCTTCCTCTCTACCATCCTCCTCCCTCCCTCTCTCCTTGGGAAAAATAGACTTCCTAATTAAGACCATTATCTAATTATCTCTTCCTTCTTCTACATCTCCTTCCCTCTCCTTTTCTGAAAAAATAGACTTCTTGGTCTCAATCACACCCTAATAAGGAACCTTATCTATATAGCTCTCCCTCTCTCCTTTTTTCTTCCACTCCTCTCTCACATATTAAAACATTCAAAGCACGCTCCCCTTATGCATATAGTATAAGGGTTGAGACGACAATGCAATCACGAGGTTTAACAATGACACGATCGGCAAGGCAACATATTGTTAAAAAGCTTAAAAGTTTCCAATAAATATGATTTAAATGTATAACTTGAGCGATTTCGAATCGTAGGTGAAATTTAACAGTAAGAATAAGAAACATTATTAATTTTCTTTAAAATTGTTCAGGTCTCAAGATTGTAGGTCTTTCTAATTTTAATTTGCAAAAGAGTAAAAGCCTGTAAGTTGAAAAATCTATTTTTACGTGTTATCTTATGGGAAACATATTATCTAATGGAGTCGAACCCAGGTCTTTTTTGGGGATTTATTTTCGTAAATGGCTTTTATTATAAGAATCAAACATTCCTACCAAATTTCAATCTTTCACCTACTTGGAAAGTTTGTTAAAAATAGTATTCCAGACGACATAAATTGTTCATATTAGTTGAGCGTGACCGGATTTCTACGCTCATCATTTAAATATATATATAGTATGTACTAGTTTTTTGTCAAAATACTCAGATATTTTCATTTCTGGCTCCTGAGGCTTTTATAACATTCTTATAATAAGGGTTTTATGGTTTGCTGATGGTGAATTTTCCTTTTAACATTGGATGTTTTTGATATGCAAGTGTACCAACTTGTATTGTTGCAGATTTGGGTGTGGTTTCCTCTTGCTTTTATGAATATTAATTTTTTTAATAAGAATTATTGTATTTTAAACATTACTCTCCATGATAATTACTAAAAATTCAGGGTTGAATTTTCTTTTTTTGGTGTTCTTTACCAGTGAAGCAGTAATAAAAGAGCACCTTACGGGCACATCTGGTCTGTCCATTTGTTGTAACTTTCATCTCCTAAACCACTGGATGGATTTTAATTAAATTATGTAGAAGTGATCGTTATTAAAATTTATCGTGCAATTATGATTTTGAACTTAATCTGTCAATTAGAACTTCCACTTTACATAATTACTTTAATAAACTTATACTCATATCTCGTTAAATGCCATCCAACAAGCAACAATTAAATACCAAACTTTCCTCTCCTTACCTCTTATATGATCTATAAGGTATAGGTTAAAAAATTTATTTGGATATAGAACAACTTTTACTACAAGATAGTCTGCAAGACCACATAATTACAACATATTTTCGGGGATAAAAATTCAAGAATCACCCAATCTTTCGATACCATTTCATACATATTTCCCATTAAGAACACCTTTGAAATCTCTGTGTATTCCATTTATGGAGTATACTTTTCCATTCTGTTTATTTGCCAGTTGTTATGACTCATGAGTGCAGCTGGGACTCTGTGTTTTGCAGTTCCTTGAACTCTAAAAATCTCACAATATGGGATGGATGTTTACTTAGGTGCCATAGAATAACTTACAAGCGAGGCAAAATTTTACAGCTGTTTTAGTCAATACAACACGCGACAGTTGGCCTTTTGAACTACTATAGTAACTCGTTCTTTTGCCTGTTCTGAATGATGTTTTATTAAATACCCCTGCAGGCACATTCTCTGGATACAAACAAATTATTCTTCAAATACGTTCTGCTTAATATTTTTTTTCATAGTTTCCTCTTAGAAAATGCAAATATGGCCTGTTACCTGAACTTGTTCATATTTTCCAAAGAACAACAAATAACTGAGATAAATTTTAATCAGAACTGAGAGTTAGCCTCTAAGGATCCTCTCAAAAAATACTGAGAACATAGGGTTTTAAAAAAAGACATATTGAAGATTATCTACTTCCCTAACTATCAATTTGCTGTTATCAGCTTTTCTAAAGACTCCCACTATCACTTAAGTAAAACTAAGCTTTGTTACATATTCATTTTAGCACCTCAGACCAAGGAATGTAAAAGTATCAAATCACCTAGAAAAATTGCATCATTAGATTTAAACAAAATGGGCTGAAATTGGAAAAATAAATTTTACAAATAATCATATTTCAAACACTTTATTTATAACAATATGACCTTATAAATACGTATATCACATTTGAGAGTTAATGCTTATGATTTTTCATCTGTGACTCATAAATGTTTACACCCATTCCTAGGTATGATTCTTGATATCTTAGTAAAATTAAAAAAATGCAAAATTTTTAAGCCACTTCTACAGTTTTATCAAAAGTTTGATGTGCCATACATGAATTCACATATAATATCCTTAATGTTAACTGTCTTTATGATATATGCTGGCTGCAAAACAATGTTAAAATATTTGACAATATTCAAGTTATTGAACAAGGGAAGGCGATGAGAACAACAAATACTGTTTGATACAAGATGTTTAACAATTATAAAGAGTTGAACTTAAAAGCCTTCAAAAGTTTAATTTAGGATGAATAAACCTATCTTTCACACATCAATAAACATGTACCATGCCATAAAGGAATCTGTAAGTAAATTAAGGAAAAGGTATGCATAATGGAAGCATTAAAAATTAATTTTTGGAATCAATGTCCAAACAGATGCTAAATAATAGCCTGATTAAAATTTTAGAATAATACATTATATTGCTTAAAATACCAGAATGCACTGAGGCCTTGGAGCATGAAGGTCATTGGATGATGCCAGAGGAGTAAGGAGAGCTTAGTATAAACAAGATTATCCAAACAGAACTTATGATGCCTACTTTCCATTTAATCATTTATTTAATACTTATTTTGGCTTTAATACCTTTAAAGTCATCATGGATATGTAGCTCTTTGTGTTTCCAAATTTCATAATTTAGCATTATAAAATACTATAAACACATTCGAACGGAATATTAAATTGATCATGGGTATTTGTGCCACAAAAATAACACGTGTACGTATTAGAATAAACCGAATATGAGTCCAAAAATAGTTGTTGCTATGGCAACACTCATAATGAGTGATAAAAACTGCAAAATCGCTAGTATTTACACAAAATTCTAGGAAATACAATTGATAAGCAAAATTCTATGATAAAAATTAAAATCTTCATTCCTTTCCTCAGAGAATAGTACAACACTCGCTCCAATAATACAATTTTAAGATATTTTAATGTGCAAGAGAAAATTACCCTGCACGATAGATTTCAGATTTCCCATGTAAATCAAATGGGAAGGATAATTCCTGGAATCGAACCTGGGACTTCAATCATCGCAACAAAAACTATCCTCAGGAGCTTGGCCCATGTAGCAAGATTCCTCCAAGTTTCATGAAAATCGGTGTAGTGGTTCAAAAGTTAATAGGGGGTATGGACAGAAAGACAGACAGACACAATGACAAAACTATAAGCCTATTTCCATTCTGGAAAGTAGGCTAAAAATGAATACCAACATTTTAGTGAAGAAACACAATATATATTGGAATCACAGGTTACCCTTATGTTTATTTATTTACTTAATCGTTTTTTCACATACAGCGATACCGCCAATTTAAAGTGAAAATTAAACATTCAAAAATTAACAACATAACAACCAAAATAAAGTACAAACAATATAAAATGAAATTCAATATAATAAAAGTGTATGCAGGAGCAGTCAATAAAATTAAGCTGTGCGACAACATGACATTCCGTTTTTAAGAAAAGACTCTTTGGACATTGAAAAAGGATCTACATTAGGGGAAAGTGATTTTAAAAGGGAGGGGAGACGAAAGAAAAGAGAACGTTTAGCAAGTGAAATTCTGGGGGTGGGGTAGTGAAATAAGAAAGAAGAGCGAGTAGATCTATTAGGAAAACGGAAATTAAATTGAGCAAGTAACTCGGGACAGTCAGTAATAGAGTTTAGTATATTGTATATGAAAGAAAGATCAGACTTAGTTCGATAAACAGAGAGATAATCCAAAGAAAGGGAAGATAAGATATTACTATTAGAGAGTTGGCGAAAAGAGGGCACACGGGATTTAACAATTCTCAGAAAAAAATTGATGACACAATCCAAAGAGGCAAGGTTGCAAACAGAAGACATAGTCCAAATAGGACAGCAGTAGTTAACTACAGGTAAAATGAAAGAAAAATACAATCTAAGAGCCAGTGGATCAGTAATGTCCGTAAAACGATATAAAATTTCCAGGAGAGACATTGCTTTATTTTTTATTTTCAAAATATGATCAGAGAAGCCAAGTTTAGTATCAAAGACTACCCCAAGGTCTTTCTGTTTGGACACTCTAACCAATGGAACAACATTTAGTGTATAATTAAAATTTATAACATTTTTAAGAAGAGAGATGGACATTACATTACATTTATTTGAATTTAATTTAAGTTTCCAGAAATCACACCAATTAACTACCAGATTAAGTGCCGATTGGAAAGACACACGATCAGCCATACCGGAAATCACTTTAAAAATTTTGCAATCATCAGCATAAAGCAATATATCTGCTGTGGGAGAAGGGATGAGGGTAGCCAGATCATCGACATATAAGTTAAATAAATAAGGTCCTAAGACACTCCCTTGTGGGACTACTGAAGTGACAGTCAACCAGTCCGAGGCAATTCCAGTTAAGACAACACGTTGTACACGGTTATTTAAAAAACTTTTTAACAAATTAAGAAAATTACCATGGATATTGTATCGTTGACTAAGTTTATAAGTCAGTAATTTATGATCTAGAGAGTCGAAAGCTTTTGAGAAGTCCAAGTAGACAGTATCTAACTGAGCCCTATTTATTGTGGCATCAACAGCATGGTGTTGATAAACTGCTAAATTAGTTAGGCAAGAGCAGCCAGTAAGAAAACCATGTTGCCTAGTTGATAGGTGAGGTGATGTAAAATAGTAAAGTCGGTTAAGGATGATTCTTTCACATATACTAGAGACAATAGGGAGGATAGATATAGGACGGTAATTAGTTACATCGTATTTTGAACCAGACTTATGAATGGGAATTATGTTAGCAGATTTCCACTGGGAGGGAAAAGTGCCCAGAGAGAAACAGCGGTTAAAAATAATACATAGAGGAATAGAAAGAAAAGAAGCGCATTTACGAAGAAATAGAGGGCTGATACCATCAGGGCCCGGAGTACGGTAGGGGGAAATTTTACAGAGGAATTTAAAAACTTCTTGAGGAGTTGTTTGAAGTTGAGATAGAGAAAAGTTACAATCAGGTGAGAGAGAATCATCATTATCCAGGTTCAGAGGGGAGGTAGTAGGGGGTGACAAGCAATTAGAAAAGAAATTACGAAATAAAGCAGATCTATGAGATCCCTCGGCATTCGTATTTTCATAATAAATTTCTTCTGGGATCCTAGAGTAATTGCGGCGGCCGTTAACGTAACACCAAAATTTCCTGGGATTGGAGGAAATAGAGTCGGATATATTCTTCGTATGCTCAGCATAAAAGCTTGGAAAAGCGCCGTAAGTCGGAAAAAGATTTGCGAGATTCTTCACTAGGGTAGGCTTTCCACAGATACCAGGCATGATTTCTGTTTCTCAGAGTATGAACTGTGTCAATTTTAAACCATGACGGGAATTTTTTAGACTTAGGAGTAACAACCAGAACAAAGTCCTTCAGAGCACCATCAATGAGGTCGTAAAAGAGACTAACGGCCTCGTCGGGGGGGAAGAGCATTCAGCAGGCACCACAGGATAAGGTTGAGACAGCTGTTGACATCATCCCAGTGAACCTTAGACCAAGCAGGAAAGGGTCGTGGAGGGAAAGGGGAAACACCACGGGGTTTCTCAGTGCCTGGAATTCTGAGAACGGCATCTAGCAAAACATGGTCACTGTCGAAAATATTCCGACCAGGGGTAATTGCATTCGGAGGGGCAGAAACAGAGGATACAATGTAGTCCAGCGTTGTCAGATTGCGGGTTGGGTGAGGATTGAGTTGAAACAGCCGGAGAGCAGATACGAAGTGATTAATAAAATATTCATCATGGGCATTTTTTGTAGTGCCACACAACGAGGAATCCCACAGAATAGAGAGGTTAAAGTCACCAAAAAGCACAACATGACCAAGGGGTAAAACATTCAAAAGGGATGAAAAACAGTTTTCAAGTACTGCTAGATCACTAGCTGGGGGACGGTCAAAACAACCCACAAAAACTCTATTTTTAACATAACGTTTGCAGGGGCCAATACAGACTTCAGTCCACACTATCTCACAATTTGTTTCCAAGTCCATACGGTGCTTAGCCGGCAAACTGGACTTAATTCCAAGTAGCACTCCACCACCCTTAGAGGTGCGGTCTCTCCTGAAAATCTGATGGGTGCGAGAAAAAGACAGTACGCAATCACTAATATTGGGAGACAGCCACGTCTCCGTAAGAGAGATAATGTCAAATTGCGATAACTCGAGTAAGTTAAAGTCACAAATAGAGAGTTTGTTTTTTAAACTTCTCACATTTTGGTAGTATGCATTAAGAACAGCACTACTGTTGGGGCCCGGGTTTAAGCTAACGTCTCCCGATAAAAGAATCACTAACAGAAAGACGACTCCGGCGGGAGAACGGGCACTCGAGCGGACCGGCGAGGGGACGCGGGAAAGGGTAGTTGATTAACCATATAACATTAACATTTTGAATGGTGTAAGCCTATATCTTTTTTACAAATGCTGGTAATATTATAGGTTTTTAAATTCACTTCACAATATATAATGCAAAATATTAATATTTTTATGCTAATTTTATCCTATAACAGAAAATACCATTTCATTTTAAGCCATTATATTATACAGAAAGCCTTACTGTAACCAAATAGAACCCTCAATTTGCAGTTGATAATGTTCTGATCTTCATAAAACTTAACATAGGATAACAATGAAATATTCAAAAGCAACCATATTTTTATGATTTCATAAATAATGAATGAATGAATCTTTTTAAGTTTGAATATCGATACGACAAAATCTGTGGAGCATGTGAAAATAAAACTTCCAAATGCAAAATTACAAATGTGGCAAGAGAAGGACAGTAACGGGGAGAGACAGAGTATTAACCTGATAAATGGGAACTGGACCTTGCTTTTAATGGCATAACTATGCATTAACATAATATAAGAGGGAAGGTGTCTCAAAAATGGTAATGAATTACAAAAAAAATACATATAATTGGTTGTCTTCTCTCTAGCTTAGTAAGGGTTATACCTGAAAAGGTTCCTATCACTGACATCCCCAGCGGGTCTCTGACTGTATCCTCTGGGCTTCTTACAACACCTGCTTGCCACCCTTAAACTCACACACTCTACCTAAAAAACCTCTATCAGGGTTCAAGGACCACATTTGGTCCCAATGGTGCTTTTGGTCAGCCCAGGCCCTTTTGGGAAAATGAGGTTACTGATAGATTGCTTGAATGAATACCTTCAAGCCTGATGAAGAAGCCGTAAAAAAATTGTGACTAGGCAATGTATTGAAAGTTTTAAATGTAAACATTAGTGATTAACCATTATTGTGCATCCATACACCAAATGTAGGCATTCACAGCCATATACATTTACTGTACACTGGATACTAAGTCTGCTTATATGAATTCATAGACCTATGATATCGTTTAGACTGTGGAATGATGTGATGTCCTGAGATATGATAACTTATATAAACGTTAACATATATAATATTTAAATATCCCAACTAAATCCGCTGTGACACAGAGCAGTGGGAATTTAAATACTCTACAATAAGAATTAAAGAGAACTGGATTTATTTATGAAATAATATTTTTAAAACCTATGTATCACCGAGCATTGGTTTCATCATAATTATTAGCAAGTATCAAAATCAACAATTACTTCATTACCTGGTGGCCACTTGCAACAGTATTATCATTGGGAGTGCTGTACCAGATGATGGATATAAGGGGTTCTACTGTATATGCAATTTAAATAATTCCATTATATTATTTGGAAACATGATTACTATAAAAGGTTTTTTATTTAATTTTTCTCATATACAGCTATAGAGAAAATTATTTTTATGTAAGCACAGTAATACATAAATACATGAATAGAATCTTGCTGCAGTGTGCTGGAGGTATTTAAATCTGTACAACAGGGACTAAATAACGTATAAAAAATAAAGATATAAATTTATTTAAAGAACTTTCATCATTGTTTCCATTTCCAGAGTAGAATTACCATATCAACCCTAAAGGAAGAGGTTTTTTTTTACAAAAATTTCGACAAATAAATTAGGGATCAACTTAAAATTGAGTACAAAGTTTTAAATGCCACATGGAACACCCTGCTGCCAATTCTATGTCCACGAAAATGCATTTATCTTTGCATACACAATACCCTACATTTAATTTATTAATACAATACATTTATTCATATTCAGTTTAAAGAGTATAACCTCTATGAGAGCATTGTGCGAACTTTGCTGTGTGTGAAATGAGGACTAATTATTATTTTGAGCAGTTTTAAATAAGTTACCCCAAATCTTATGACTGAAATGACAGATCATGTAGAGAAGAAAGGCACCTTTGTAAAAGGGAATGTATCACAAGGTAAGAGACAATGTTTTGATAGAAATTTTAAGTTGATCCATTATGTTGGAGAAACTAACAATTGTGAGGCCAGGAGGAAATATGTGACTGAGGCAAATGTATGAAGGTGGAAACAAGAAAAACAGAAAATTAAAGGTGTTTAACTCAACATGGAAATCATTTAGTGGACCCAAACAAGGTCGGTTTCGTGAATTAGAAGAGGAAACTATAAAATTTGTGCATACTCAAAGAGCGGAAGGAAAGCCAATGTTGTGGGAAATCATTAAACTGAAAGCTCATGAATTATTATGATCACTAAAAATCCCACGACAAAAATTCAAGGCTAGCAATGGTTGTTGCATACGGATGATGCATTGTAATGGTTTTTGCCTGCAATAAAGAACTTCTCTTTGTCAACATTTACCTTCTAACTTGACAGAAAAACTTATTGCTTTCCAGAAGCATGTAATTGCACTGTGGAAAATTCACAATTACCTTCCGAGTCAAATGGTTAATTTCTGAATAAACCTTGCTTTTTATTGTGGTCATCTTAAATTCTAAGTCGTCTTTTTGGGTTAATATGGTAGTTGAGATGGAAAATTGACGGTTTTTGAAAATTTCAATTTTTGGGTTGCCAGATAAAGGGGCACAGAGGAAATATAACATTAATAGGAAAGCAAGTGGTGAGAAATTAAGAATAGGCACATGGAATGTTAGGACTATGAATTCAGGGGGTAAACTAGAGAACTTAAAAAGGGAAATGAGAAGGAATAATGTAGGTATAGTAGGTCTTAGTGAAGTTCGGTGGGAAGGAGAAGGCGAGATAAATTCAGACGAATTTAAAATTATTTACTCGGGAGGAGAGAAAAAGGAAAGGGGAGTGGGGATTATAATGAGAAAAGAGATAGCTGAAAGAATTAGCAAGGTAGTGACAGTTAATGATAGATTAATAGCCGTAAAACTTCAGATGGAGCCAGTGGAAATGCTTATAATTCAAGTGTATATACCAACGACTAATGCTGGCGACGACGAAGTAGATGAAATGTATGAACAGATTATGGAGATATTGGAGGAAGAGGGAAAAGGAAGGGTCAACACCATAGTAATGGGAGACTGGAACAGTGTAGTCGGAGAGGGACAGGAAGATAACATAGTGGGAAAATATGGACTAGGGAAGAGAAATGAAAGAGGGGAGAAACTTGTGGAATTCTGCCATAGAAATAGATTGATTGTAACTAATACATGGTTTAAGTATCACCAGCGGAGACTTTACACATGGAGAAGCCCAAGAGACCAGAGACGAGACCAGATAGATTACATACTAGTCAATGAAAGATTTAGAAATAGCATTAAAAATGTGAAAACATTACCAGGGGCAGATATCGATTCCGACCACAACCTTTTGGTGGCAAATACACAATGTAGACTGAAGTGCATTAAGAGAAACATAAGAGTTAACAAGAAATGGAACTTAGAGGAACTCCTTAAAAACAAGAAGGCTATCATGATAGAGCTGGAGGAAAGGTTGGGGGAGAGAGCTGAAGAAAATAGGAAGAATGTAGATGAGGAGTGGAGATACATCCATAGCAACATTAAAGATGTAATGGAAAAGAAGGTAGGAAAGGTAACGGGTGAAAGAATCAAAAAACCCTGGATCACAGCAGCCATGCTGCAAAAAATGGAAGAGCGGAGAAAGTGGAAGAACATAAACACTGTAGAAGGCCAAAGAAAATACAAGGAGTTAAATAATGCTTTAAGAAGGGAAACAGATAAAGCCAGAGAACAGTGGATAAATGAGAAATGCGAGGAGATTGTAGAGTGTGAAAGAATTTGTAGAACAGACCTCATGTATAGTAAAGCAAGGGAACTATTCAAGAAAAAGGCAAGAAAGATAGGACGTAAAGGAATCATGAACAAAAGTGGTAAAATAGTCTCGGAGCCAGACAATGTAAAGAATGTTTGGAAAGAATACATTGAGGTGATGTATGACAAAGAAGGAAAGCCAAGAAATATTGAATTAAATGAAAAAGAGGATGTGGAAAAAGATCAGCTAGGACCAAGTATTCTCGAGTCTGAAGTTAAAAGAGCAATTGATGACATGAAAAGAGGGAAGGCTGTTGGGAGTGATGATATACCAGTGGACGTTCTTAAGGTTTTGGGGTCGAAAGCAGTTAAGCAACTAACAAAATTTTTTAACCAAGTATATGATACTGGCATATGGCCTGAAGATTTTTTAGATGTTGTTATGGTACCACTGGAGAAAAAGAACAATGCAAAATGTTGTAAGGATTACAGAACAATTAGTTTAATTTCTCATAAAGCTAAAGTTCTAACTAGAATAATAACCAAAAGAATTGAATGTAAAATAGAAAAGGAGCTGCAAGATAATCAGTTTGGTTTCAGAAGAGGAAGAGGGACTAGAGATGCTATAGGATATATGAGGATGATGATAGAAAGAGCGCTAGAAGTTAATAAAGATATGTATTTTTGTTTTGTAGATTGGGAGAAAGCTTTTGACCGAGTGAAATGGGATAAAATGCTGGGTATTTTAAACAAAATTGGAATAGATTGGAAAGATAAAAGACTACTTAAAAACCTTTACTTTGATCAAAAGATTAGAGTCAGGGTTGAAGGAGAAGAAACAGAAAGTACTTCAATAGGGAGGGGAGTGAGGCAGGGATGTCCTATTTCACCAGCGATATTTAATATTTATGCAGAAACAATAACAGAAGAAGCGTTGAGGTAAGAGAAAGGATTTAAGATAGGAGGTGAAAGTATTACCACCATTAAATATGCAGATAATCAAGGATTAATAGCAGAAGACGAGAAAGAGCTTCAGAGGATGACAGACAGACTAGTGGAGGTTGGCCAACAATATGGAATGCAGATCAATGCTGAAAAAACGAAAGTCATGGTGGTTTCAAAGGAACATAAAGAATTAAATATAATGGTAAATGGACAAAAATTGGAACAAGTATGTAGTTTCAAATATCTTGGCAGTATTTTAGCGCAGGATGGAAGTAGTACACAGGACATCAGAAGTAGGATTGCAATGGCAAAAGCAGCATTTAACGAGAAGAAGGAGCTTCTCACAAGCAAGAAAATAAATTTAGAAACAAGGAAGAAATTATCAAAATGCTACATATGGAGCATAGCTCTTTATGGTGCAGAGACGTGGACGATAAGGAGAAAGGAGGAAAAATATTTAGAAAGTTTTGAGATGTGGGTATGGAGGAGAATGATGAAAGTAAAATGGACAGAGAGAAAGAGAAATGAAGAAGTATTAGAAATGGTGGGAGAAGATAGGATGCTAATAAAAACAATTAGAAAAAGAAAAGCAAATTGGATAGGGCACATATTGAGAAGACAGTGTTTACAAAGGACGATCTTAGAAGGAAAAATTAGTGGAAGAAGAGGAAGAGGGAGAAAAAGAATAGGAATATTAGATAATATAAGGCAGGGATATAATACTTATAGAGATATAAAAGAGGCTTCTAGGGAGAGAGAGAAATGGAGGCAGCAAATCAGTTAAAACCTGTCTTCGGACAGAAGCATGATGATGATGATGAGATAAAGGGTCACTAATTGTGTGTATTCAAGAAGGTCATTATCGCCATAAATTTACACAGAAGGGAGGAAAACTCGGCTCCAGCATTAGCCTACTCTTTACAAAGAACACCAAGGGGACCAACTATTTAATGTTCCTTCCGACTTAAGCATTCTTCTCAAACCACACTAGTAGGGTACAGGGCAATCCCAGGTTCAGTAATCTGACCTCCACCAGATTTGAACCCAGGACCGCTGCAATGAAGGCTCTAGCCATTCCGCTACCCCTCACTGTGGGTTTCACTAAAAGTTGTTATCAAAGCCTCGGATAAAACATTGCAAGGATTAGGAGTGTGGCATGGAGTAATAAATTTTATCAGAATAAACTGACAAACAACATCTAGTATGTGAACATCTGACCATGAAAAAATAAACTAAGTACTACCATCTATTTTATTTAAGATGAATGATTTGAACCAACATACATTACTGTACAGACATCAAACTGCTATATATGATCCTCTAGCCTTGAAAGGGTAAATAAGCTACTACTGTACTAAAAATACATTATTTTCACACTTTAAGTTGCTGGTAACTACAAATAAAAGAATAAAACAAAAATAAATTCTAGAAAGTAAGCAAACTCGCATGCATAATACTTGGGTCTCTGAAGATAATTAGTTTTCTATAAACCAGGTATGTGTGTCTGTGTGAACTATCACCAGTATTTATTTACTTATTCATTTTTGGTGTATAAGGTGTTTAAATTTTTCATTTAAGCGAAAACTAAGTTTATAAACCACAACAAGATTTTTGTAAAATATCTCAATGAACTTAATCATTTGTCCCCTTTTAGTTTAATAGCAAGTCAATTTTACTAGTAAAACTATCATTGAAAAGGATACGTCCAAAATAACACATAAGTCTGCAAAGGAAAGTTAAGGAATATGTCTAGTATCAGATAATTTAAAACTAATTATTCCATGACTAATATTATTCAAATAATGTACCCTGTAACTATCAGCTTGGTCCATTGGACACAATTAGAAGCATTATTTTCAACAAGGAAAATTTTCAAGGTGCAGTAGTTGGCAACTTATGTTTAGCTACAAAGAATTATCATAAAAATGACTGAATCATCTGCCAATTGGGCAATTGGAAAGATAGTACATAATCATATTCATTACGATGAATGATCAACCTTTAAATTTTATTATATAAAATAATAAATCTAACCGAATTTGTGACAAATGGAAAAGGATACGAAAAGTCCTCCAAAGAATCCATGGGTAAGGATAGTTTTTCGGCTGATAAAATATTTTTTCCACTGAGCGCCAGCTTTAATCAAAATGAGACCCTAAAAAAAATGAACCTATTATTGGCCATTGAAATACATACTTAGTTAATCATTGTGATAGTAATTAAACATAGTTGCATCACAGTGTAATTTTTTGCAGCCTAAATTAATTAAAACAATAAAAATCTGATCCTGAGAGCTATAAAATACGATCTTACCCATAACCCTACAACTGCGAAAACGTAAAAAGCAAAACCGTAAAAGCTCGTCAAACCAAGAAGACCTGCTGTCCCTCCAGATAGAGCTGCCATGGACGTTCGACAATACTCCAACACAGCTGCATTATTTCGAACGGCTGCTTCGCTGTATGCAACGATTTCTACATGAAAAATAATACAGGTAAATATATTACACTCATATAATTACATTTGAAGTATGCTTATAGCTAGGTGGCAAGAAGGATACGTTATTTCCCGTTTTGTTGTTAAAGATATTAGAGATCAAACGCAATATATATAAAGTCATCTTTGGAGTCACCTCCAGTTTTTTCTAATTTTGTTTTTACTCTTCCTGATGCCATGTTTCGTATTTGCTGCTCCTTAAAAATCGTAAATAGAATACACATAAAATATAAGCTAATTAATTTTGAACGCAAAACATTTCTCATGCGAAAATAGATCGAATATATCACCTCGGACTTTAAAGAGAAAACTACAGAAAACTTGAGCTATAAACATCTAGCCCATGCCGAATAATTAATAATCGATATCAAGCGATATATCGATACATTGAGATATCATCATTATATCATTGCCGAGGTTTTAAGAACAAAAATGATTAATTGCATTTGATAAAAAAATATATAGTAAAAATCATGAAACTCTGATAATCAGATGGTCATACCAATTTACTATAAGAAACCATGGAACAACTTGCATATGAAGGAGCCCCCCGCAACAGTGGCGCGAAAACTGAAGAGAACGCGATGGGGAAATTTATTACATGATGCTAGTAAATTCGCACGGGTTTTGATTGGTACTATAAGATAGTAATGAACGAGATGAAAAAAATTGGCAGTATTAAAGTAGATGTGGATGAGGAGGTGGTGCGAAAATACAAATCGGTATTGAAGAATGAATGTGAATGTTTACCAAAGCAACAGGCTAACGAGGAGAATAATATGACAAAATTCTTAGGAATTGTCAAAGAGATAAATTGGGATTAAGAGGACGCGGAAATAAAATAAAGATAAACCCCTACCCACCCAACCATACCCGGGGGACCCAAGATGACATGAATCTAAGTTTCAATTTCCATAATATTCAGGTACTACGTAGTGAATTTTCTAAATTTCCGCACCACTGCCTCGGGTGGCCTCATATGCAGGTTATACCGAAACCATTTTATGTTCAAGGTAGAATTTAAGATAAAATTATTCTCTCACAGTCCAAAAAAGGAGGATTATTGCATGTAATATGATAACAGCTCAATTGCACCCAGTGTGGCACTTCGATTCCTAGGACCGTATATAGATCTATGTCAGGTGGAATACTCATGCTTAGTATCTCTGCAAGAAGCTAAATTCGGTTTTTATTTATCTCTTAACTGCATTAAGACGCTCAGCTTAAAAATCTTTAAAATATTTTACAATGTTTTTTTTTATTCAACTGTCACATATGGTATTCTACTATGGGATTCATCCTCCTACATTGTTGATGTGCATATTCAAAATCCAAAAAAAAGGATACTCCAGGCAATGTATAATGCCCCACTTAGAGCACATTGTTGATCTTTATTTTTTTAAACTGGATTTTGACTGTTCTTTGTTATTTATTTATCAAGTGCTATTTCATGCAAAGAAAAATATGTGATTTTAGAAAATGTTCTCTACATAACTATTGCACAAGGGGTAAAAATGATTTGTAAGTGTCACATTTAATCTGAAGATTTGTAGCATGGGACCATGGGCGTCCACTGGGAGGGTGGAGGACAGTTGCCCCCCTCTGGATCAGACCTAAGAGGGAAGGAGAAAAGAAGGAAGAGGTAGATAAACACATTTATTCTCGAGCTGTGTAAATTGAAATCCATCTGTAATGTAATGAATCAAGGATGTGTTTGCATAGCATATAATTGTTTTCAGTATATGATGCTATTAAATATTATTTTCAATGAAAATGCTTTAAGAATTTTGTTCCTTTATGCTGCTATTTGAAATCAAATTTTGGCCATGATCAATAATTTTGACATTTAAGAAATATAAATTAATGATCTCAAAGAATTTGTGCAATTACTTTTAAGGATTACCTAGTATAGTCCGCACCATGTTCCAGCATTGCTAACCCTGTTTTACAAGGGGCAATGGGGATAAGTCATAGCAACTGCTTAAGTAAGCATAATAACAACTGTTTTAGCAACCATAATAACAATGAGGTTACAACAAACAATCTCAACCCATCATATCAAGACCATGCAAATTCAATGTTCTGTCCTTAGAAGGGACTACTACTACCCATCATATTAATTGTGTTGGAATTTGTGTTATCTTTACTAATAAAATAGAATCTTGGTTTTGTATCTCCGTATTTTATATGGGTGTTACGTTTACAAGAAGCAATGCAGCATAATTTTCATTCACATTTTAAAATTACTTTGAATCGTCGCACGAATATAGTACTTTAAACAAACAACACTTTGAAAATTGAAAATTTATTTACTTAGCATCGATTTTGAAATAATTGTCGAATTGGACTATATATTTGTTTTGAACACAAAAATTTCACGTTTTTTGGTTAAAAATCTTCTGTCGTCAAGGGCAGTTGCATTGTTGCTACTTGAACGAATTTAGCACATCGCTTAGAGGTTTGCCACCTCTCTGCCCCATGGCACTGTCAGTCCTCCTACCGTCCAATTTTAGAACTACATGCATGCAATAATAAGTATGAGAATTTAATATAAATAACAAATAACATATCTCTTCTTGTCATATACCTAATATAAAATCTACATTTTTGTCATGCTATGATATGAACACCAACTGGAGAAAAAATCATTTGTTATTTTTTTAGTTTGGACAGCTTGTATTTACCAGATAAGAAATTTAAAATATATGAAAAATCCATAAACCATTTGTGATTTGCAATTCAAGTTGAAATTTTAGAAGACATTCTATATTAGTTTAGATTTGATCTGTTGGCTGATTCAATAAATTTTTCATGTTGTATTTACCAGATGAGAAATTAAAAAATATGAAAAATCCATAAACCATTTGTGATTTACAATTAAAATTGAAATTTTAGAAGACATTCTATGTTAGTTTAGATTTTATCTGTTGGCTGATTCAATAATTTTTTCATGTTCAAGAGAATCAAAGTAAATATTGAAATCTGGGGAAAAAGTAGTTGAGAATAATTCTATAAGGAGCTTTAATCTATAGATATATTTCTATAATGTATATTATCATGTTATTACATCTCTCCATCTCTTTCAGTAGCTTTGTGATATTAACTGACTATATTTAGTTTCTAGAGCATTCAATCAATATAAGTATAATACTAGCGTAACTGCCTGTCAAATATGACAGGTATGCATGGATTAAATAGGTATTAAATTTAAGGCACTTCTTACGGAAAGAGGTTTTAAATTGCCCAGTCCAAGTGAAACAAGGTGGAATTATCATTCACAGGGTGTTATGACAATTATTGAACACCATGCCGAACTGAAGGCAGCTTTTAAAGATGTTATGGAAAAGGATGGTTGGGATTCTAATTCCATACACATTGCATTAGGAACGACCAGAAATTTGAATGATATTTGCTTTTTTGCTGCATTTGTTCAACAGAATTTTTGTGTATTCGAGTATTTTATTTGATATTTTGCAAAGCAAAGTTACAGACATTAAAAGATGCAAAACTGAAATACAGAATTGTCTTAAATCTATTGGGAAACTAAGATGTGAAGAAGCAGTTCTGGACTGTGTAGAAAAATCTACAAATCTTTTGAACTGTGGAAACATAGAGTAAGCAGTCGAAATGGAAGTCTGATTCGCAGAAAAATCCATAAACCAATTAAGAAGGCTTTCATATGAAATTCATGATTGCATCACTGTTCAGTCGGAAACCAGATTTAAAGATGTTGAAGAACTTGAGTTTGTTTAACTTGTTGGCGAAAAAACGTTTGCATTGTACAGTAACCCAAAGTAATTTCCAGAAAGTATTTTCGAAAGTTTTCTAGGGAAGTATCCATTCTTCCATAAAGACAAGCTGAAAGGAGAGTTTATGGTCATATATAGTAGTGAGGATAAATGGCTGCCACCTAAAGATCTCTTCAAGTTTTTCATAATCAATGGAATTAAAGACGTCCTACCCGAGACTGAGATTACTTTCCCTCATTTTAAGCATTCCAGTAACGACAACATCATGTGAAAGAAGTATGAGTACCTTAAAACGTGTCAAAACATCTCTGCAACACCATAACGAATACAAGACTGTCAAATTTGTCAACTCTAGCCATTGAGAAAAGCACTGTTAAAACCTTAGCCAGGCGTCAGGAATTTATTTCAAGAGCCATCGATGTCTTCGCACGGAAAAAGGAGCGAAGGATTGAACTTATCTACAAAAAAGTTTATTATTATTTTGATGTTTAGCAAAATTGATTTTACCCTCGAAAATAACAATATTGAATCACCAATGTCAGCTCCAAAAGTTGGTAGGTACCTCTTTACAAAATACTATATGGGGCTAAAATACTGAAATTTATCGGATAATTGAGGTATCCCCTACAAACGTGCACGCGCGCGCGCGCGCACACACACAAACACAAACGCTGATTTTCTTAGCTTGGTACCTTTCACAAAAATCCACGCTTCGCTACTGGTGATTAGTACAGTAAAAATTAGTTAAAACAATTGTTTATTAATATTTTAATTGCATTTTTCTATTTTGATGTGCCCCTCCAAATATTTTGACAACTATGAACTTGAACCAATGAAAAAGGTGTACTAGTCTTTGGATCAAACCAACTAAACTTTTTATTAATTTGAAATGTTGCAAAAGATGAAAAATATCGAAGCAATGTAAAACTTTATGAGTGAAAATACTGAAATTTAGCTATTGATTGTGATTAATTAGTGTTTAAATGTGAACTAATATTATTTTTTTAAATGTTTGTGGTAAACATAAAAGTAAATAGAAAAGAAAGCTGCTAGGGTAGTATAAAACCTTAAATCGGTTCCGAAATGTTGAATCCCTGATGAGATTCGATAGTATCGCACCTAATATTGGAACGTGTTTATGAGCGCAGGGGCGCAGGGAAGTATTTTTCGATTGTCAATTACAGAAATGAATTCCAGCGGAATTTTGATAACTGGTAGTAGAGAAAATTCACTATTTTCAGGTCCCCGAATTCCATTAGCAGTTAAATTGCTGCCAAAAAACATCGAAGGGATAACAAAGAATGCTTTTAGATTATTACTTCAGTGTAAGTAGATGGGAACAATTTGTAACGTGTTAATCTTTGATTAATTTAAAATTTTCATCAAAGTGAATTAAAAAATGGATTGTAAATTATGCTTAAACATACGCGAATTTTTCTGTCGTCGGTGTTTATTAGTTTACTTAATAATATTAATGATATTATACAGTGGTGGTGAATGCAATAGAAGGCAGAGTCTCTCAAGATGGTTGTTTGGATAAAATAAGAAGACAGTGCCAACTGCAAAAATGGCAGCAAGCCCCAGAAAATCTTGACGAGTTATTTGCTGGTGTTCATGCAGTTGTACATGCGTTTCTTCGTCTTGATCCAGGAAGTTTAAAACCAGAAATATTTGAGAACGATTTGCGCGACCTTAAGTGAGTGGTAACTAAATTGATTTATCCGTAATTATTATATCTTATGTTTTTAGTCTGTATTAATTTATCTAGTGTTAAAAAATAAGTTATATAATTTTTTGCTTCAAAAGCAACAATCCTTTGAATTATTTGAGCGATTTGTCAACAAATCATCCGAAGATTGAAGAAGTTATGCAACTGTTTTGAAAACGTTTAATAGAATAATGAATTCAAATCTTTTACTTTTGTTTTAAATGAATCCACAGCTTTTGTTTTAAATGAATCCACAGCTTTTGTTTTAAATGAATCCACAGCATAGTCTTTATACAGTTTGTTGATAATGGCAGAAATATGCTTCCAGTAACCCTGTGGGTTTTTCTGTGCATGACTTTAAAATGTTGCTTTAATATTGATACTAAGTTCCGTATCCTTATATAATGGAGGAAAAATAAAAAATCCTTAAAATTATTAATGATTCTAAACGTAATAGAATAAGATTGCTGTAGATATTTGTACAATAATAAATAATAGGGGTCTATTTCATTTTTGTATTACTTGATTTGCAAAATTTCTTCAATATTATATGTAATAGTTGGCCATTGCTTAAGACCTGCTATTATTTAAAATGTTAATGAGTTTTTGTTTAACTCTCGAACATCCTTCTTATGGTTTGATTTATTCAGCATTGTCTGGTGATTTATTTATTTGGAAGTTATCAACGTAGGATGGCGATTTTACAAGATGATTCTAGATTAAAGATGCAATGTAATATTTGTATCTTTAAAAAACGTTTTCTGGCAGTATCTACGCAAAAAAAACAATAAAAGAAGAATGGCTTGATTTCGACGAATCTTTCATCTGAATACTCGGCGTAATTTCTAGAATGTTTTAGATAGGTAGTCATCTGCCAGAAACATGAATTCAATACCAGGGTTTTTTAAGTCTCCATTTGATTAACACATAAATGAATGTAAGACATTTGTCATTTGCATTTTAAAATTACTTAAAATTGTCATACAAATTTGGCACCAAATGGTGCCTAATAGAGAGAATCATTTCCATACCGTTGATTTTTAGATACGATTCAAGTAGGCCCACAAAATTATTTTGAAGACAAAAATTCTTTGGTTTTCTTTGAAGGAAATAACTCATTGCTTAGAGAAACTTTAATTGTTGCCGAATTTATGTAATTGCTTTCACTAAATTTGATTTATCTAAGTGAAAATGAAGGGAGTGCGATGGAAGGAGAGATGAAATTTTTAATCTACCAAGATTTCATTTGCTCAACACCCAACATTCTCTCTTATGTCAAATACCTTTTGTTATAATTTTTTGTCTAACATCCACCTGAAGCTGGACATCTTTCCGCCTACATTATTTTTCATACACAGCTTACATGTATTTAATTTCCCACATTTATTGTATCAAAATCCAGTTTTGTTCTGAGCATTGTTTTGTTATTTTCTGTTTCTATTATTCCTGTTGTTAATAATGATTTTATATGTAGTTTTGTTGAATAACATAGTGTTATATTTTCCAATAATTTGGACTTGGCGCAGGTTTTAGTACCAATTAAATAAATAAATAGTTTGCGAGTAGGAAATGAAATGTTGGTCTGTAAAAAAATATGTAAGTGCTTCTTAATTTCAGTGACTTGGCTGAGTTTTGTCAGGCTAAATGTGAGATGCTTAGTGCAGACGGTGCAGACCTACCTGGAGTGAGAGAAATAAGCAGAGTGTGGGGTTGATGTGCTTAGCATTTATAATTTTTATGCGGAACGTTCTATAGGATTATTAAAATTTCAAAATTCCTCGTCCATAGCCCGTAAAACTGAAGATGTATTGGGTGGGAGGAACATTACTTTAACATTTGTGTGGCTCCTGTACCAGCCTCAAAACTGGCTGTTCATCAATCTAAATAATATAAACAACTGATGAATTGCAAAAAGACAGGATGCCACACAGCGAGCCAGTGTGCTATTCATCAATAAAGGCAAGGTTATGCAGGTTTTGGTGCAGGGGTATAACATGGGTGGTTGCAAGCCCATACAGTGCACATGGGCCCCAAACTTTTTGGTTTTCTGAAAAAAATGCTTAGAAGACTCACTTAATTGAATGAACAAGAAATCGAAGAATATCCACAAAAATTTACAATAAATTTATTGACCAAAGCCTTTTTGACAAATTCATCTCATTGTAAACAAACACTGTTTTGAAATATAAATAAAAACAAATATTGTAAATTTCCACAAGACAAATTTATTCGACTGGTTTTGCCTGTTACAGCATCATCAGGGACGAAAGCTTTGCAGGGGGTCCTATATATACGGAAAAGATGGAGGGTAGGAGGGTTAAACGAATAATAGGCAGGAGGGAGAATATACAATCTGTAAAAAGATAATTGGAATACAATCATTAAGTAGCAGTTAAAAAGTAATATGGCATTAATTCAAAAGGTTATATATAACAATAATGACAACAACCTTGCTCATATTACTTTACTTCTTCCAGATTCCCTGAGGAGTGTGTGGCAGACATGGTAGGGGTATTATATGGTCCAAAAAGAACATCACTTGATATGGCTCTTTTGCGAGAACCTTCAATGCCACATTTACCCCAATTGGAGCGGATGCAGTGGCGTGTGGATGTAATCATATCCTCAAAGTAAGAATTATGAACTTAATTTGTTGTAAACTCTCTTTTTTCCTTGTGTTAATGGACTCCTAATTGCTTGTACTTAAGTATTTTGTGTATATTATCTTTACTGTACTTTTAGCAGACTTCTCACCAGTTCATTTTCTTTTATACTTTCAATGATCTTTTGCCTAATATACCTCCACTTAATGGTATATTTTAAGTATTGGGAGGAAGTCTTCGCAAAACTAATTTCAGGGATCCTTTCATGTCATAAGCATCAGTATAAGATGTGCCGAGATCAATGAAGAATGTGCAATTTAATAACTTTGTTGAGACAATCGTGCATTGAACGACTTGAGAAAAAATCCGGACCACCACCTAACAACATAGAAAAAAATATATGAACGTGGCTGCCAGTTAAATTTTAATGCGAAATATGAAAAAGGATTTGTAAAAGGAGGAGAAATGAAAGAAAAAAAAACTACCCATGAGGGAATCTAACTAGTGCCCTCATGTTTGGACGCACTCACTATACACTCACCACAAACAGTTAATTTCTCAGTTAGGCGCGCATTAAGTAATTTATTCCAGTTGATGAGAAATTGCAATATTTAATCATGATTTTCGGAAAAACTATCAGCCGTATATGCCCAAAAGGGGGGTTTGCAGTGATCCAGGGATCCAGAGCTATACACCTACCAAGTTTCATATAAATCCGTGATCCCACTACCATATTCTCTCCTTGTTAGATTTGGGTTGATTCAGGTAAATACGGTATTTTGTTCTGTTGATTTGATTTAAAATTTTTCCGTTTTTAAAAGCTAGAATTAAAAAAAAATTGTGGAGCCATCATTTTTGATGGGCATTATACTAATTATGAAATAATTTCTCAATTTCCTCAGGTTGATATAAATAAAGTGGTTCTTTTGTTCAGACCCAGTTACACATTAAGCAACTTGCTCATTGCCTTTCCAATTAAAAATATACATTTATTATTGCATCTGTCAGCTGTAATGTCACTAATGTTTTTTTCCTTCTCTCTATTGCAGTTCATTGTCTCGTGTGCTGGAACCAAGTGTTCAACTTAGCATGACTCTTAGTGATGGACAGATTGTGAATTTCTCAGTTTCATTGGCTCGCTTTCATCAATTGCGACATGCAGTTGCCAATGTGCTTCGAGAAATGGGTCTGCTTGAGCAAAAGTCCCTTCTCAAAGGATAATTTGTGGTTTCATCGAGATATCATTTTTATGCTGGAAGGATTAAATGTAGGTAAAAATTGTACAGTCGGAAGTAATAAATTGAATTCATAGTTTCATTATTAATTAAATTTAAAAATTATATACATACATTTCTTTTTATAATTTATGCTTCAGTTATGTGCATATAAATATATTTTTGTATTTAGGATTTCTGTGATGGATATATTTAGTACTTTTATGCATTTACAATGTATAAGTACATTTTGGTTAGATTGTGTTTGGTTAAGCTGTTGATTATGTTAAAAGTTGTATGATTGCTCAAAATATTTCTATCAATTACACATTGAACAAATTTTATGAATTGATGTACTTTTAAATTACTGATGTATCATAATATTTGTTGAAACAAAAATATTCAATTGTTAAATGATTTTTTGTTAGAAGTTATGTTATTATTTGTTTGCATTGCTTAATATATGCTCTCTTTATGTTTACTTAAGTGTCATGAAAGAGTACTTTTTGTTTTCAGTTGAAATTTCAAGAAAAATATTAATTGGGTCCCCTTGTGAAGATGGAAAGACAGGTATATTCCAAAATACCATATTTACCCGAATCTAAGACGACCCCAAATCTAAGTTGACCCCCCTTTTAGCAGACTGTCAAAACAAAAAAGATTTTATGACCTAATTACACATGATTCCTGCAAAAATTAAAAAAATTACAAAACTAGCAGACATTTTTATTGGGTCCCATAATTTTCTTAAATGTCATACATATTATATTAGTCATCATCACTGTCCTCACTCTCCCTATCCAACTACAACTAGGTATAATAGTTCGTTCTTTCATTGAAATGGTGTGTTACAAATTTTTGTTTGAGAAAAAATAATTTTAAAAATTTATTTTTAAAATGTAATACATTATTATAGAAATTAAAAAAAATATTGTTATCTTTATATTTCAATAACGCTAGGATGAATCAATTTTCTATGCGAATTATGCAAGACGAGATACATTGGGTGGTGTATGGCGACCCAACAAGTGTCTCCCTCTACCATACACCAGTCATGGTGTCTTGTCTTCCAATTCATCCTGTGACAAATTTGTACCACAATGAAATTGTCTTGCAACAAATTTTTTGAGCAATGAATTGAGGCGCGATTAGTTTGTCGTGCGATGTATTAATACGCGACTAGTTTGCTGTGTGACGAATTGACATACAATGAAATGACTGCAATGTATTAACCTTATACCATTTCATACTCGAATTTAAGATGACCCTTGATTTTCGCAAGCTGAAATTTGGAAAAAACCTCGTCTTGGATTCAGGTAAATATGGTACATACATAGTGGCCTTCTAAACTAGTTATTTTAGCTTACACTTGCTCATCACATATTTCCATCGCTATTTAAAATTTTTCTTTTTGTTTGGATAATGGTGATGATTGTGGTATCTTTTTCAGAATTGCTGGATTAAACTTGTATACAAGCTTTTTTGGAAGATTATAACTTTTAGGTACAGGTACAAGTACCTTGTGTTGGTAATATGTTCTGAAAAGAAATTGAGAAGTGTCATTAGTGAAATGCATTCATTTAATTTCATTCTTAACCAAATTCACTATTAAATTGGTTTAGATTTTTGTTTGCTTTATGAATACATTAACAACCAAGATAAAAAACTTTGTTTATATTTGAGTTCTCTATAGCTCTTTGACAATTATTAAGTAAAGACAAACATGGTGGAAAGTTTACCTCTTAATTTATCTGTTCCTAAGGGCATATTGCAAGGGTTGATGAATAGCAGGAGAGAAAGTCTGTCTTGTGTGGGAATTTCATTCACCTGGCAAGCGAATGACCCAGGTTTGATTCCCAGCCCAGACAGAGTTTTTCTCCTATTTTCCATGAACTTAAGAATAAAAATATTTAAATGGTTGATATTTTTTTAGCTTATGGTACATTTGAAAAGTACTGTCATATTTATAGGATACTTGACTAATGTACAAATAAAAAATATAGTATTATAAGTACATATTTATAATTTTCTTTTACGCACTAGGGGCTCAACCCCTGGCTGCACGGCGACGCAACCCTGACAGCAGACAGCTTTGCCGACCGTTGAGTTGCTTTTGGCAACTCTGTCTCTTAAGCTCATTTATCAATCACATTGAAAATACAGAAATTGATAAGTGTAACAAAACAAAAAACCGAGTAATCACTATCGCTATTCACATCACATAACTCATTTCAATCAACCGTAATGCGCTCTTTTAGATTCAGGTAACTAGTACCTATTAAAAATTCAAGTTTTCTTGGTAAAATAGGTATGTGCTTATTTGAGGTTAGGTTCATGACATAAATACACATAAGCAAAACTGAACGACAAAGCTTCTTAATCTTATCTTTAATCTTGTCATGTTCACTTTCTGGGTTTAAGCACCAAAGATTGTTTTATATTTGATATCTTTATCACGAACTTGAATCAAAAAACATAACATGACTGCGACAATGGTGTTTGCACATTTTGTTTTTGTTATCTGTGCTATCTGGCTGTGCACACAATATCAACACTTGTGGAATTATATAATATAAGATTATTGTACCTTATGTTGCATAAAACATTCTTTGCACAAATTCAAATAATATTTTACATGAATTAATTAAACAATTTTTGTTTCAATATTTTCTATATCTACTCTTTGAATAAGATGTTCTTTATACATACATAATTGTAATTTTTGTCAAGAAATGGAATACTATTCACTTTTCAACTTAGTTGTAATTTTATGAGTCACGGATATTATTTGGCAAGTCGCCAAAAGTGAATGAATCTGAGATTAATTCAACATTATAAAATCTGTTCATTTGGCCATGCTATACCCAAAATTAACATAGAATTGCCGAATATATTTTTTTCTACGAACGAATGGAAATACTTTTATTCTTTACTAATGAATCCTGACAATCTATGTTGTCAATATTTTTATCAGGATGTAACAATCCTTGGCAGTGGCATAGCAAGGGTGGGGGGGGGGGCAGTTGCCCTTGGGTGCAAACTCATGGACCAAAAATTAATGTTTCTGTTTATAAACAATACTATTATAATATATGCCAAATTAAAATGCTAGTATAGTATGCTTGGATTTCCATCACATTCCCCACATTAAATTTGTCTGAAAAATTGTACAGGGTACAAAGGAAGGGGGGTGCATCTCTGTGACTTGCCCCTGGGCGAAGGAGAATCTTGGAGAGATGTTTTCCCTCTTTGAGTGCTTCCTTGTTTCTTTGTCAGACAAATTTATTTCATCAAATTAAGTGCCTATGATTTAGAGAAGTCGAATGTGGAAATATAAGAAATATGGGAGAGAAACAAAGAAAGAGGAAGGATACCTGGAGCTGACATTGGCTGAGAAGGAAGTGCATTATGAAAGATGAAAGAAAACTTGAAGGTAAAAGAGGAAGGAAAAGGACAACTATTAGAAAATTTGAAGAATGAGGAGTTATTGGGAAGTGATGGTTGTTGCAGAGGAAAAGATGGTGTCGAGATCTTGGTTTAACCTAAGATCATGGAATTAGCTGTGATTATGATTAATAATGATTGAACACTTATTATCATACCTTTTATAAAATGATTATCTTGCATTTTATATGACGTTTAATTATGCAAACCTCTTGTATCACCATACGTTCTGGGAGTGCATTTTCACTATTGCAGGGATTTTATTTGAGCTATTCAAATGTGACAGCTCAGTGACAAAATAATACCACAAGAAGTCCAAACCAGAACTAATATAGGCTGGTTTCTTCAATTTGACATCCCAAATTGATTACTTATATTGGTAGGAAATGTTTCAGTATGTGTTAGTAATTCCAAGGGAAACAAATTAATAGAGCAATAGCAGGTTTAAAATACTAAAAGCAATGTCAAAATCTCTTTCTGACGTATTTTGGATGTATTTTTTAAATAAATAAATTTAATAAATGTTACTGTTTATATGCTAATATGTCTGGATCAACTGTCCATTGCAGAAGAGTAGTCAAGCAGAAAAGACCCATTTGTTCACTTGTCTATGCTCAAGCTGAGTTTGGTAATAATCATCTCCATGGCAACAATCCAATAAAGTGCAATTTAAAACCCAAGAACGCTATGTTTTAGTAGAAATTCAAGACAATACGATCAATTATCAAAATTTTCTGATAAGAATTATAATCTAAATTCTTTTCCCCTTAGAACAACACAAACCTCACTCTGATATCACAATTTTAAGATATTTTATAGTATTAAAGAAAACATCTTTGCATGATGGATTTGAGACTTCCTATGTAAAAAAATAGGAAAAAAAAGTTCCTGGAATCAAATCCGGGACTTGAATCTTTGCCAAATAAAATATGACCCAGAGATGGGCCCTGGCAGCACGAACCTCATACCAAGTTTCATGAAAATGTTGCAAAAGTTGTTAGTGGGGAACACACACAGACATGACCATTTTCTTTGAAAACCAGCCTAAAAATAACGTTAGGTCAAGGGTTGACCAGTGGTTTCCTGTGGAGTCATTAGTCAGGTGTCAAATGGCCAAAAATAAAAATGCAGTAAGCCATCGATTCTCTGGACTATATGGGGAGAAGGAGTGTCCAGTTTTGGCAAGTCCGGAATATTGAGGGGAAAAACACATGGTAATAAAAATTGCTGAATTAAATTTGTAAAACCAGTTCATACTCTTGTCAAAGAGAACTTTTCCTGAGGAGGCAAACTAGGATACCTTGTTATTCATATAAATTAGTGAAAATAAGCTCAACCTTTATCATACAGCATTTAAATGCCACCATGGTGTCTCACAACTGTATTGATTTGGGATATTTAAATACAAAATGTTTATGTTTGAAAAAGTCTCACATCTCAGTAACTATTAATGATAAAACCTTAGAATAAAAGCTTTGTTATAGGATAAATATTGAAATGTTACTTGGGCATAGTTAATCAGATATTAATGTGGCTGATCACGGCTGTGTGTACATTTAACTTGGCACTGAGTCTGCCTATATGGATTCATAGGCTCATGATATTGTCCAGATGATGAAATCATGCAAGGTCTCTAACATACAATGTTGGAGAACAGTCTAAGGCTTAAATTCGAGTACAAAGTCATATACCATCAATACATCATGGTCAATTGGTCATGCTTCAATTCACCACGCTTTAATTCGTCACACGATAAAATCATCACGCATCTATATATCGCTCGACAAATTCATCGCACGTCAATTCATCACTAGACAAATTCATCGCGTGACAATTTCGTTGCTAGACATTCGTTACAAGACATTCGTCACGAAACAAATTGGAAGGCGAGACACCATAACTAATTTGTCGAGAGGTGAATTGATGTGCGATGAGTATGTAGTGCGATGTATTGATGCACAACGAATTGATGTGCGACGGAATGACCGCGACGAATTGTCATGGAACCGTAGGAAATATGGTTACGCATTTCATCGATGTTTTTATAAACAAATGAAACTAGAAAAAATAATTGTATTTTTCTTTGCAAACACGATCCAGAATTCAATCAATCAAGTTAATTTTAAAAATTCCTTTTTATTTCAGAAAAAATTTGTAACCATTTCAATTAATGAATGAACTAGTATACCTATACTGAATATGTGTGTTCGAAATATACCCCAAATACAGTCGGTGAGAAATTAGATCATAAAATCTTTATTCTGTTTTGACAGTCTCCTAAAAGGGAGGGTTGTCTTGGATTTGAGTAAATACAGTATATAATAGGAGAACGTTATTAATGAAATATTTTGGAATTCAATTATGATGCACAAAGGAATTTGTAATCATATCTTTATGTGCACTTAATGACTGTCCTATAAATATGATTGTGGGTGGTGAATTGCTGGTGATGGGTTTAAAGGAGCATGATTGGGACAAAACATTCAAAAAGGCATTTCTTTAATGTTGGTTATGGAGGACTTGCATGAGTTTTTAACAAGCAGAGCTATCACCACATTTGTGAGACCCTTTTGATTTAGTTTCTTTGGTTGCAACTAAAGGCCAAAAGTTGAACCACTTAGGTGCTCTGTATTTTCCCCCACTGTCCTACTAAAGTTTAACTTTTAGTTTGTTAATATTGGACAATGAAAACAACTTTGATTGCAGGTCAGCATATAGCCATAAACTACAAAATTATCTCATTCTATAACTCTTCCTGATGACGACGCAAAGTGTCGAAATCTAGATCGAGTCCCTCTAATAAAAGTATTGTAGGAATTTACTAAGCTACTTTATTTCTGAATTCTATAACTCTTCAAATGGAGGTATATATGTATAGAAAAAGTGTGTGCAGGAATTGCCTGAGGCTGGCTGATGGTTGTCTTATGCAGCCTGATCGATGTGTCTGGCATCAGTGCATATGTAATGTATTATGGAAATGGAACCCATAAGAGAAATCCTTGAAAAGCTTTCCTTGGTACTTGTAAGTAGATATATCAATATTTATACTGCAAAAGGCTGTCTACTATGCTCAATCAATGACAATGGCTAAAATTGTGGGCAATGATGCTCTAAAACTAGAGAAAGAAAGGTGTAGATACAAGGATTGTTATAGGATTTTTAATGTTCATTGATGAGCCTCAAAAGTTTGATGAAAATACATAGTTTGCATTATGGTTTAATCTGTTTATTGGTAAATATTTTTGTACTACAGACCGAATAAGTTAACTAACTCCTTAGATATTTTATTCAAGTGAGAGTGAAATTATGAAAATACCACAACAAAATTAGCTAACAGCTGTCTGTTTAGTGCTATTCACTCGGACAGTTTTTTGTAAATATGACAGTTTTCCTTCTAACTCAATGCCAAAAGTGACAGTAACCACTAAGATGTTATTTTGCACATTCCACAAGCAAATCTTACCTCATGGCTCTGGACATCTTCTCATAAGTCATTTTTGGGTTCTTGTGTTGATAACCCCATCTTTTCGCTAAATCAGCTGTGTCCAGGATACGGAATAGACCATCCTCCCTACATATCCACTGCAGACATGCATTTCTGTGGAGTGAGAGCATTCCACTACATGGCTTTGTTTCTGCTATGAGCATGGGACTGGATATCTCCGAGCGATATTCACATCTGCAGACCTTAGAACTTTTAAAAGAACTAGTTGTGTCATGCTCATTGGTACTAATGCAGGATGATTCAGATTCTTTGCATTGTTCCACCAAATTTCTCGTATTGGAATTTAAAATGCAGGGCATATCATCTGAATGATTCTGGTTTGTGGTTGACATCTTCAAATAGTGATCATTTGCTTCAACTCCATCCAGAAGGGTAATTAGGAACTTCCATAGCAGCATCCGCTTTTTTCTTGGGCTGGAAACTGAAAAGATAACCACAGTGAAATCTCGGCGCAACATGTGCATTTTTGTACGTTATACTGAAAGTACATATGTTGTACTGAAATTAGCTGCTAGATGCAATCTAAAAAATTAAGAACGATCATTTATAACATGCTTTATTGCTTATTAGAATATTAAAATATTTGTTCGTGCTTCACTTTTTTAATATGGAATTTTCCATATGTTTCTGTCGCCAAATGAATTAAATAATGTCTGGCACATTATCAGATCTCGAAATAAATATATTTAATTTCTCATCACACTCCAATGAGGTCATATACCTCTGCCTCCTCATAGTGGCGACTCATTTCCAGACCAGGTTGTGTAATATTCTTCACAATGGAAAAATTTACCAACAGAGGGGTGATTTCCAAATTAGCATCCAAGTTTGTATTCTCCTCAAATGTTACAGAAGAAATAAGTTGAAATTTGAAGTAGACATCTCATCCACAACACTGCAATCTTCTTCATAAGCGACATATTTAGTCTTAAATACCCAACTTTTCCAGCAATTTTCAATTGCCATTTCATTATCATCCCACCAGCTACTAGTAATTATTTCCATGTGCTAACTTTAATTTATATTGGTACTTAATTTATGATTAATGCCAAGCAATATTTTCTGGATGAACCAGCATTGAGAATTCATTTTTGAATGCTCTGATATATTGGCTGTAAAAACTAGTTTTATATTTTCCAGTTGAACATCCACCTTATGCTTGGAGCAATTATCAACTAGAAGCAATCTTATAATTTTATAAGTTTATAAAAGTCATTCAGCAAAAAGTTCTTTTGTCATCCAAGTATGTCTGTTATACTATTTGTATTCTGCTGGAAAACACGTTACACCTTTGAAGCATCAAAGTTTTGCAAATTTACCTATCGTTAGGGGCCATAATTATTTGGCGTTTTCTAAAAATCCATTTATGTGTTCAGTTTGTTCATCTGTCTGATGCGAAAACTCCTAAACCAAAACAAATACAAATTCGTTTCTTCGCAGATCGATTAAGTATTCTGTCTCTTCTTCTCAGTTTACCTAAATGTCTAAAATTAATTTGAAACAACCACCATTTTCTGTCTTCTTCAGCAGATCTTCCCTTATTTGTTAACTGTTTCTTTGAAAGAAATATTGGCCACATGACATGCGTGCATTCCGAGAAGAAGACAAATAAATTACTAGTGCATTATTATATATATATATATATGAAATAATAATAATGCTCACAAAGAGAGAAGACAATTTCTGAATTGAAGAAATATTTGAGGAGCATCTAAACTGGTTGAAATTAGATAGCATTAGTGCCTTCCTTGGCTGCCAAAAGAAATTATACTATTGTTCGACTTGAACAAATGTTAGCCCCTTAAGTTTCACTGCATTATACATCCAAAAGCTCTCTTCGCTAAAGATATGAAATTTTCACATAATCTTGATGTTGCATTAACAAAATGCATGACTTATTCGATGAAGACATGCATAATGCCACAGAATTTCTTCTCTATTGTCGAGTATATTGGTTGTCAAAGGGCAGCCTCTCATGGATACTAAGAGAAAAGGTGCTGATATTCTTACAAGAAAAGAGTGAGCTTGTTGAAAAGAACAGATTATTCAAAGATAAGGCTTGGTTCATTGATTTCCCCTATATTACTAAACACCTATGAATTCAATTTAAGTTTGTAAGGAAAGGACTGTTTCTCTGCCACAATGTTTAATAGTTTCATTTATGGAAAAACAAATTAGCTGCTAGGTATTTAATGAAATTATACTCCTACTCTAAAAATGTTGTTTATGTTTGTGTACATTACTAAAAGGGAGAAAATAGGATATTGTGGTGGTTATGCTACCTCAGAATTTCATGTTGTCTTTCTTATAACCTGATCACTCTCTATTATTATTTATTTGTAGTATTATATAGCTAGTGTTAACTGCAGGAAATGTCAATAAAGAGAGGAGAGAAATCCAAAGAGGTACATTTCAATGTAAAGAGGAAGGATACACTGGTAAGGTAACTGAATTTTTTTTTTAAACCAGGCATTTCCAGCAAATCAAAAGTGCCTGATAATCTTAGGTGAATGAGTCAAATCCTCCATTGAAATGTTTCTTGTGCATTGTAGCTCAGAGGTGGTCAAAAGACTCTGCTGCCCCCGAGGGCAGAGAAAATTTGCAGCCCCTTTCACACAATGGAATTGAATGATGAATAGAAGTTCTTGCGACCATTGGTGTGAAAGGGCCTAAGAATCGAGAAGGCTCGCCCGATCTCCGAAAGCTGTCTACTTCTTAAATTCCACTCATGTAATTTACCATCGCCTAGAATAGGAAAAAGCTGCTGAATCAGACAGTATATGGCGGTTTTTTCGAAAAAATTAGACGGAGAGAACGTGCACAGCCAATGTTGCCAGCTGCTAAAAAATAAATACACTAAATGGTTGCGAAAAATCTCCTAGATTTAGACGAAAATAAGCCAGCGATTGGGATTTTATCCCCGTCACTTCCGTATCTTCCCTACAAATTAAGCGCGCATCATTTCACAGAATTTCTGGAAATACTATGTATTAAATACCGTATTTCTCGGTATATAAGGCGCACTTTTTTTTCCAGAAAAATGACCTCCAAAAGCATCCTGCGTCTTATACGCCGAAGGTAAGGTTATTACTGTTCTCAATACTGACACTAACGAGCACACTCATCCCCAAAATGGAGTAATTGGCAGTCATTCGTCGCGAACACAATAAAATATACATTATTAATAATTAATAGTGAAAATTTTGTTAATATTAACGGTAATACCTTATGCAACGTGAATTCCAACGACGCATTTTCATTATTGCGCTTTATTACATGCCCGATCGCACTAATTACAATTTCGGCGCGTTTGCGATGTTTGAGTTCCTAATGAGACCGTTGAATAGCATGATTAATGCCACGGAACAGTAGATGTGATAAAAAATTTGTAAATATCTAGGATGAATAACGTTAAGTGCATTGAGATCACAATGGCTACAATAATGAAAAGATATGTCTACACTATTACCTACAAGCTTCAGGCGATTCAATACCCGAAAACGCACAAAAACAGAGTATCAGCACGTCATTTCTGTCCAGCTCCCACAGAAAAAAATGATCCGTGAATGAAGTAAACGAGGAAAAACTGAAGCTGATTGGATAAGAGAAACATTTTTCGTAAGGTTGGTCTTAAATGGCCCAACTAAATGAGGAAGTGATGGATTGTAGAACAGAGGAAGTTTGTTATTGCTGCTTCGATCAAAATCGTTATGTACGAGGCAGAAAGAGTCGTAGAAGAAAATGGACTAGTTGAACGTACGCATCGTTATTACATATGCATTCCATTTATTATTTATCCCGTTATATTAAAATATCATCATGAATTCAAGTTTAAGTACTATCGGTAAAGGGTATGTACGACGTTTGCGGCGCACTCCTATAGCTTTAATTAATACGGCTGCCGAGTTCTCGCGGGGCACATTTAGCTGTACAAGTCTCAAAGCAATTATTTATGTTTTGGATCATTCCTATTTATTTTACGAATGAAGTTATCTAAAACGTTATATTTAACTGTTATCACGCCGGAGTATTTATGTTGCCGGTTACGGACTTAATCACGGCTGGAAATGACATTGCCCTTCGTAAATGCTTTGGTGAACCAAAATACTTTTTTCCTGAAATTTTGTAAACACGTGAGCAAAAACCTCAAAATCCATTTTTAAAATAACCCACAAAATCCGCCTCGCGGATTTTAAAGATATTTATATCCGAGATTTTCAACGAAATAGATCTAGCGGAATATACCCCAGATTGGCAACATTGTGCATAGCGATACGGAATACTGAATCGATTGGCGAAAACACGAAGTCTCCATCTGCTTTGGTTTAGGAGGGTATAGCGCGTCAGACAGAAGGATAAACCGAACGCATAAGCAGATTTTTTGAAAAAATCTCGAAAGAATATTCGTATGGATTGTAGAGAAGAGAAATGCACACTCTGTCATTGCTCCCCTGCTATATTCAATAAAACATTATCTCATTCCGAGGTATTGCACGGAGAATAAAAGAGCATTTATGTAGAAGATCATAAAGAGTTTTCACGTGCTATTTCTATCCATCAAGATTAAAATGTGCCGCCCTATTTTTCTCTATAGTGAACTCAATGTTGTTAATATCGATAAAAATGTAAATTATATACATCTTCCTTAAAGATTCACATTATTTTATCCATGTTAGGTGAAAGGGAGCACATAAGTGTGACAGTTAATTCCGAATACTCACTTATACTCGTTTTACCATCTGTTTTGGGTGGTCGGCCTCTTTTTCTCCTTATTACAGGAACCTCCATCTTCATCGGCATTTTATACTTTCCACCTGGAAAAAAAATCAGTGTAAGAATGAGACAACATTACAAGACAAATGCTAAAATTACATTTCATGAAAAGTTGTAAAATTTATATTTTTTAGCCTTGTTTTAATGTTTTTAGAGCGTCTTTGAATAGATTTCATAAAATATAACCGTATTGAAGTCGCCGTCATAGAGATTTTGCGTATTATTTTCTTTTCATAACTTAAGTTCCATAAACTGAAATTAAATTTTCCCTCAAATTTGATCTTGTTTCTATACATCTTTAGCCCGACGGTCGAATCGATGAATGGTTAGTTACGAGTTCATACAGGGTGATATGGAAATACCTCTGAAAACTTCGGGAGCTTGTTAAGCGGTTCAAAATAAAAAGAAAAGTTCATATGATTATATATCGATAAACGCACCGTTTACGAGATACAACTCCATTTAGTCCATGCCGCTGAGTGGGAGTTGGGGTCATAGAAGGAATAAGAGGAGCAGCATTGTTGTGCGTAACTTTATTAATGTTCTCAACAATCCTATTAAGTACTTAAAAATCATAATAAATGTTCAAATATATATATATATATATATATATATATATATATATATATATATACTTCAGAGTTGTGTCGAAGAAAAAAATGATTCGCTCGCATCAAGTCTGTCGTGGCGCATGTGTCGACCTTTTAAGCTTTCTAACTCTTCGAAAAACTTAGGGTCGACTTTTACGCCGAGTATAAAAGTAGGAACCGAAAATTCACGGTGAACGACATCTAAGACGGCTGATTAACTAGAAAATAGCTTCGTATTTTATTTTTTTGCTCATATGTTGAAGTAAGTAAGTTTAAATAATTGCAGTAGATATCAAAGCGTGATACTACATGACGTCATACACGTTATGTGAACGTAGGAGAATTTCTCGTGTATTTCCAAATGAAAATTTTCCGCATTCATCCCGATTATTGGGATATACGGTGAGCAACTTATCAGCTTGAAAAAATCAGCATACAAGATTTAATTGCCACAATTTTAATTAAAACATTCAATTGTTTTTGTTAAAATTCATGAGTCGTTTCATCATCATAGATTCGTGGGCCGCATGCGGCCCAGAGACAGTCGATTTCCGATCCCCATCCTAGATGGTCAGGAACGAATCAGAAGGAAAGACAAGAGAAACACCTCCTAAACATAGCAAAATAATTGGATAAATCTAAAACTAATAATCATATATACCCTCAACATAGATCACTAAGGATGGAAGGTACTTTTAAAAAAACAACGTACTTTTGGCATTTAAAGCTGAGTGCTTTTTCTTCAGACTTTGGTCGTCCCTTTTTTCTGTGCAATGGATTTCGTCTCCTTGATTTGTCAAGCGAGGCTGTAAATCGCTCACCAGGCCCTCCATTAAGAACTGGTGGTGTGGATGCAGCCAATCATGCGGCCTCTTCGTGCCGCAGCCAAAGAATCGTTGTTTGCCTACGTCTTCTTTAAGCTTCAAATGAATTCCCGCGTTGAAGGGTTCTTGTTCGTGGTTTTTCCATCTCGTTTCTCCGTCATTTAAAACGGTCAACCCTTTCAGTTTCTCCTGCATCGTCAAAATAATTGTATCTCTCGAGCGGTCTGCTTTCTCTTCGATCTACAAGTTGAGTATTTGTTGGCGAATTTCAATGTTTATTTAAAATGGACGATATTGAGTGAAATTACAGTCATTTTTATATTTTTAAAACCATAACTTATGGTACGTAATCCGTATCATACTTTACAACAAAGTAGGTGGGTAGGTGAGTTTTTAGGCGTTCTTTACCAACGAAGCGGTAACAGCGGGACGCCTTACGGACACGTCTCGTCCGTCGTAACTTTCTTCTCCTAAACCGCTGGACGGATTTTAATTAAATTAAGTAAGAGTGATCCTTATTAAAGTGTATCGCCCAATTGTGCTTTTTAACTTCATCCCTCAATTATAACTTCCACTTTACATAAATACTTTAATAAACGCATACTCGTATCTCGTTAAATGGCATTCGTCAAGCAACAATTAAATACCATACATTTCTCTCCCAAGCTCTTATATGATCTGTAAGGTATAGATTAAAAACTTTTTCGGATAGAGGACAACATTTTCCACAAACCAGTCCGCGAGACCGCATAATTACGAGTTATAGTTTCGGAGATAAAAATTGGAGAATATCCGAGCAAAAAATCGCAAATTTTGTTTACATCAATCGCTAAGACGGTTCTCTCGGCAAGCAACTATTAAATACCTTATTTTTCTCTCCAAAGCTCTTATATAATCTGTAAGCTATATAATAAAAGAAATTATTCGGAAAAAGGAAAAAATTTGCCGCAAAAGTCTGCGAGATCACATAATTACGACTTTTAGTTTTGGTATAAAAATTCAAGAACCGCCCAATCTTTGGATACTGTTTTATAAAGAACGCCTTTGAAATCTCTGTGTTTTCCATTTACGGAGTATACTTTTCCATTTTTTTTATTCTTTGATGTGAACTTTCTTGAACTTGGACAGTTCTTTTAATTTGCATGTCTACCATTTTCGATGTAATGAAATTGGGAGAGAAGTTTTTCGAAATCCGTCGTCCACGAGCGTATATGTGGGACAATCAATTAGTTTGCAGTTGTTTTCATATTTGAATACGCACGCAAGATGCAGGCGATAGTGGTTTTCCGCTGGTAAGAGGCGAGAGCTCAGGCGGTGCCCGGTTCAACGCCCACTCGAGGCGCGCCACCCTGGTCATGGAACGTCGCACGGCGTCGGGCAAATCTGCTTCGTGTCTTCTTATGCTCGGCATGAGATCTGAAATGAAAAATGATTTATTAGCTGTCGTCATGATCGCGTTTTTATCCGTTTGTAAAAAATCACAAATTCACTTTTTTGGAAAAAGGAAGTCTTCGAAAAAATGTTATGTTGATGAGTGCATTGTTTATTTTCCGTTAAAATGATTGATTAATTTGCGAATAACATTTCTGCGAAATAAATTATTACTGAGAAACTTTTACGAAGAAAGATAATGCAACATTTTTTATAGTGTATTTTTGCGTAATATCGAATTTATTTATTGCATTTTTGGAGTACATATACACACTCTTAAGAAGAAAGATGTAAAATAGTATATGGAAAGCTTTGAAGCGTGGATGATATGAAGAAAGATATTTATTATAGAGAATAAAATCGAATGACAAAATAATAATAAATGAAGAGGTTCTATATTATCTAGAGATGCGTCAGGCGTCCCCTCTGTCCGGATGTTTGGTCATCGCGATCCCCCTAGAATATTCGATAAGAAAAAAAACTCCAGTTTTCTCCATACTGAGGGGGTGGCGATGATTAGGAAGTTGATAACAAGAGAGTTTTTTATTTTGTTCTCTTTATGGATACAAGGTTAGTACTATAAATTATTTTATCTACAACAACTTATGTGTATTAAAATCATTCAGACAAAATGTAGTGTATAGTTTAATTTTTGAACAACTAATCGCTACTGAGATATAATTTCTTGTTTGTTTTTATTAGATAAAAATAATTCATTTGTTAAAAGGTTTTTGTACGTTGATAAGCTACAGAATTTTTTTTATTTTTGTGACGAAGTGTCGATAAATTAAAACCTGCAGGACGCTTTAAACCAAATCGCTTGCCTTAGCGAAGAGTGTTTGCGATCCCCTTAGGGGGTCGCGACCCACAGTTTGAGAAACACTGTCTAGAGAATTTTTCTAAAGGGATTTACTAGAATGGAATATTAAATGCGAAAGAGGAAGAAGAAGAAGAGTGGAGTTGTTGGACGATGTGAAGAATGGCAATTACCAGCAAACGGAGGAGGCACCGGAATACATGACAGATTGGAGCAGCAAGAACCAACTTGAACCTGTCAGAGATGAAATAAGACCGAAGAAAAGCACGATATGAACTTATTTGGAATAGGTCGTTTCATTTCTCCTCTCTCTTCTCATAAACCACTTGACTGATTTTTATGATATTTGCTCTCAACTTTGTCCAGAAAAATTCATTTTGGTCCATGTTAAACAATTAGAAAACCCTCTTTATGTGAGATCAAGGCCGGATTAAGGGGCTCGGGGGCCCTAGCGCATAATATTTCGCAGGTCCCTCCCACCACCCCGCACAGTATCTGGGGCCTCCCTTTTATCACGGGGCTCTGGCGCAACTGCTCCCCAGTTAATCAGGCATTGTGTGAGATCCTATATTAACATATGATACATACATACATATGATACGTTTCCAGCAATAGTTGTGAAAGTGAAGTGAAAAAATATTTTAAGTGGTCGCGTTCACTTTGCTTACCGTTGTGGTAAACGGAAGCGACGACCCGTCCCAAGGCCTCCGGTCCACCTCCAGCCAGTCTGTCGGAGAGTGGAGGGCATTTGTTCAACAAACTGCACGCCAAATCACGGAAGCACCTCTTAGGTCGGCACTGCGGGCAGTCGCACGCTCCGAGGATGGTCCCCAAGAGGTCTTGCACGGGCGTGCGGCTCCAGCACGGGTGCGCCGTTTCACCGCGTGCCTGTCCCTCGCAATCGGCGGCCGATTGAAGTCTCTCGGAACCCAGGAGAGCCCACAGGAGGACCCTTAGTTGCTCCTGAAGGAGCGGGAGTCGGGCAGCTTCCTCCTCCTTTGGGGTCACCTGGGAGGAGGAAGAGGATTGGGAGGGGGAGGGGAGAAGGAAGAGGGGTGGGTGGGGAGAAGAGGAGGGGGAATAGTGGAGTGAGAGGGGAGGGTAAGAGGGGTGGGTGGGAAAGGGGAGGTGAAGAGTGGAGCAATCGAAACGATTAGCAGGGCCAAAATTGTGACGAAAGCGGCTCTCTTAAATACGAGTAGTAACGCGATTCCTAGATGAAAGTGAAATTTGGGTTTGTTAAATGACCTCTTCTCACAGCTCGAATGACTCCTGAACAGATTTGTCTCTTATGGTTAGCCAGACAAATTTGTGTAAATAGTTACTGAAGCACACGGTCGTAATACTCTCAATACTTGTTTTTTCTCGATCGTCTCCATTTTACACGGGATAATAACATAACTAGAAATATTCGTCGGCTCTATACATATGTGGATGGAAGTGTTACAATCCTTATTGCGATCAAATTTTGTTATTATTCCTGGATTTAATTATAGAAACATTGTATAGAAATCGTTCGAAGCAAACGCTCTCGGATATTTTTTTTCGAACGGCAGTTTATGAAATTTGATTGGAGGCTGATTCGTGCTTATTCCCTCCTCTTTCCGAGCAATCCTCTAGTGTTTACTGATTCGCCCTAATGTGCTGCGTCGGGATGCCTGCTTAGAATCGATTTTAGAACTCAGATTTGCCCGCAAGGAAATTAAATTTTAGAACTTGCCATTCTAAAACGTCGTCATAACTAATTACTCTTTTTTATCGAAGGTGAGTTACTATAGATCGCCGGTTCATGCAATTTCAGTACTCAGTTTTCGAGTTTTTCGATTGGAAGAGAAATCATTATAAATTTGTTTTTTTTAGTATGGTGGAAACGTTTTAATAATATGAAGGCGCTTTAGGTTTGTTCGCGCACTAGGCCACCGCCCTTAGACCGGAACGCATCAACACAATCCTTAGTTTCCTGTATCTCTTATCTTGTTACAACTTCTTGAAATCTAATCTTGACTGAGGCATTCTAGGAAATCACCGTAACTATGCCTTTCAAGGTGGTCTGGAAATGAACATATCAAATCCAAGATGCACTTCTGCACGAACCTCTACTGAGCAAATACAAACGCGAGGAAACAATAACTGTGATTGTAGTGCAGATTTCACACACGCCTGGCGTGGGGATTTTGTTAGGTGCGGAAGGCAACCGTTGCTGATATGGAAGGCGCGTAGTCGTTCGCAAACCGAGAGGTTCGGATAAATCGTATCAAGTGTTACCAGTCAATAATTCTTATCTCTAAATCCACTCATCTAATACGGAAAGACAGGAATCACTTTTTAAAAATAAGATAGAATTATTGTTTCTCCCGCTATGATGCCATAATGCCACTTCGATCTCTCTATCTACTTCGAGGTAAAATCACTCATTAAGAGTCGCGATTTATTCATTAGAGGGTTTCTTTAATGTCTTAAACAACTTCAATTACTTCGCGTGAGTATTGCCGCAAAAATGCTTAACGATGATTTTCTTAGAGTAATGGTTAACCCTTTATGTACCAAATTTTTAAATATTTATATTTTCTTATAAATTTCTTAAGCTTAATCCTGTTTTAAGAAATATATCCTGATAGATAAGATTAGCCAAAACTTATTTTTTTGTTATAAAAAATTATTAATATTTTCAATATATGTTGCATAAAAAACATAAATCATGATTTCTAATCAATAACAACACATTAAAAAATCACAAAAAATCTAAGATACTACCTATCTAGAAGATTTTCAGTTAAATAAGGGCAAACATTAACGAATGTAAATCCATGCACACAATAATGGATGATACGACGACACAGGCTAAAGAAAAACCATGTGGCATCAAAAGAACACGATACTACAACAGATCCCATAAATATCAGCACTAAAAATCCAAATAGTGTAAATATTTGCTTTCAATAACGGTGGTACATGTAAGTACCGTTGGTATATAAAGGGTTAAATATCCGCAGGGCATCAAGCACCACCACAAACAAGGTTCTGCGGATGGGTCATTTCTCATTCGGCCACTGCTCTTCTACCATTTAGTCCCACGGACAGACTCCAGGTTCAGGGCGGCCTACTCACCCGTTCCTGGTTCGGAGGGTCCACTACCCCTCCCCCACTCTTCTCCGCACCCGAGACCCCTTTGCTGCCACACTCTTCCGCCGCTGAACGTCTGCCACCGTCCATCCACGCAGCTTCCCAGCCTTCGTCCAACGCCGCGCCTCTCCCGAGACGGAGGTCGCCCTCCGATCGGTTTTCTACGCCCACGATCTCCTCCTCGCCCCTTCTCTCGCCGGAGACTTCGACTCTCTGTAGGGCATCTCTGCCGAAGTTTCGAGAAGGATCGAAGACTGGAGGATGTCTCCGAAGGCGTGCGAGAATGGGGGAATCGGGGCGAGGCGGATGCTGTCGCGCTGCTCCCGTAGGCCCTTCACTTTCCTCTCGACGCCCTTCGACCCGAGCGCCGCGAGAGGAGCATTCTGAACGAACGGCCAAAGGACGATGTGAGTTGAGATCGCCGTGTTGGTACGCGCAGCATCCGTGCTGGAAACAGTCTTGAGATCGGTGCAAGAGAGGATGCTTCCTCCGGAGCCCTTCGCGATGATCTAACGAGCGGTCGGGCGAGTACTCCATCCGCTGCCCGCCGCCTACCACAATTTCGGGACGCAGAAATCCGCCCCCGCGGCGAAATTCCTCGACATCTGCCCCCGGGGGATCGGCTCTGCCGAACGGTGGTCGTTGGCCTCGATCGAACGGATCGCTCCTTTCCATACGACTCGAATCCACCTCGCTCCTACGAGTGGACGCGAATTGCTCGCGGACGATGGCCGACGAGCAATTGGCACAGCACCTGTTTTGGTTGGGGCGGGAGTGTTGCGTATCGCTCCAGGAGCAGGAGGGGGCGACGAGGCGCTCGGAGGCAGATGGGGGCGGAGAGCCGCGGGGATAGTCGAGCGAGCCGCTGCCCCCGCGGTCCGTAGGCGATTCGACGAGGACCTCCTCCCCCCGACCTCTTTCCCTTTTCGGAGGGCAGCCGATCTGCCAGAGAGGGTCGCTCCCACATCGGGACTCGCAGGCGACGCTTCCACACCCGCCGTACGGGGTCTCTGGGTAGCAAGGGCGGAATATCTGAGAGTTTGGGTGTATAGCCTTGACGCTGCTGTGGTTCGGATAATGGTGGTGTACGGAGCCGACGTACGCCACATAGTCGCTCGTGCCTCGATGATGCGAGGGTCCGCCCGCACCGGAGACGAATGCCCTCGGACTCCGACTTCGATAGTATCGCCTGTCGAAGTCCTCGCTGTCGAAATGAATGTGCGCTGAGCTTGAAATCTCGCCTCTGTCCTCGCAGTCCCTCGTCCTGTGGGCGCCGTACCAATCGCAAGCCCCCGAGTCTCTGCCCCTTGTGGCCTCACCCCAGCTGAACGATTGGTCCGCAGCGGCGGATGTTCGTGAAGGGATGCGGGCGTCTGATTCCATTTTCTCTGTTTCTTGTTGTTGTCACAGAACGATCCCTGGCGACAGGGTTTGCTTTTCCTGACGACGAGATTCTCACATACCTATGGAGAAAAAGGGAGGAACACTCGAAAAATATCAAAGTTCTCATTGTTAATGGTTTCAGGCGTCAATTTGTGGATTTTCTTCATATTGTAGAAATAAAGAGACTTTGAGGAATTATCAAATAAGTTCTTTATTTCTACAACTAAGTTCTCCGTCTTTGGTGGAGTTCATTGTGAGTGTGTCGATTATTTATTGCTGTTCGCGGATAAACCGCGCCAACTCGATCACTGCGCGTATACCTAACGGAAATGCATATTCGACATTTTCAAGCTATATGGATGGCAGCCATACTCTCTGGGAGTTAACTTTTTGAGTTTGTAAATTAAAACAAATTCCACATAACAATTGAAACTTTTTTGTCCCTCCGTACCCATCAGAGGCAAGAAATTGGCTGGAAAAAGTGAAGTGTTATGGATTATTTTTCATACACTGGAATTATTGTGACTCCGGAGTCTTATTTAGACTTTTATGGAAGGGTCCCTTTAAGTTGGAAGGGGTAATGAATTTAGAAATGAGAATGAGACGAGACGAGCAATCCACAAGTCCAACTGTACGCTAAAAACATAAATGATTTCATTGAAGATGGTACGAAATGGAGGAAGAATGAAACAAAATTTGATCAAAGAAGGACAGATGCAGGAGGTGGCTTTGATGCATAGATGAGTGTGCTGAGTGAATCAGAAGCTGTGGAGTTAGCGAAGAGTGAAGGTTTAGGAATTAGTTGACAAGGGACTAAGACGATGAGATCGAGCGAATGCATGTGCAGTCGAGGGCGGAGAGATAAATGAAGGAAAAGGGCGCACGAAGGCCCCAAGGGTCGAATAAGGCAAGGCGAGCGGAGGCGGGGGTTGACGAACAAAGGAAGCTAGAGATGGATTGTATACATATGTATATCATTAATTTGAGAATATTATGCATTATTTTAGAATAATCGCCGGTATTCAATGGTTTCTCCTTCGACCATTTTAGAAACAAAATCCTTGGAAAGAGCTATCGAAACGTCTTGTATTGATTGCTACAAATTAATTAAGAAGACATACCTTTCACTGATTTTAATAAAAATCAAAACATTCACTAAACTCTTACCTTTCATTTGCTCTGAATTGACTTCGAATTTTAAGCACAAACTGGGTTTTTAACAGATAGTAACAGATAGTTCGCTTATGCGATTCCTTGTGATTTTGAGGTCTCGTTCACGACACATAAACACACAATGTTTTTTACGATCTGTTCAAATCTCTAAAGTGCGGCTGAGATACTGAGAGGGAAAATATAAGAGATTTTGGATAAGATTGGGCAATTCTATTGGCAAATTCCATTGGTTATTGTTGCGAAACTTTTTTCTGCGGTGTTGTTTCCTTATTGCATTTATCTGGGGCGAAGGTCTTATCTAGTTTTGAACCTATCTCGTGGAAACTTCAAATTTTTTATTTTTAGTTTTCTCTTAATTTTAATCAGTGTTTTCTCATGGTGACAAGGTATAAAAATTGCGGGGAACTTTCCAATTGATATATTTTCTCCTCGAGCGACCCAAGGGGTTCGTGCCAAGGCCGTCCCCTACAAGTGTGAACGCATTTAGGACTTCTCCATAGAATCCCCATTGAAAATAGGATTTTTATATTTGGTCTAAAACGTCCCAACCACGACCGTCCTGCGACCGTCCCTCCAGTGTTAACCAGCCTTTAAGAAATCATTATTATTTGTCGGCTGTGTCGAACCATTAGCCCATGGAATCATTATTATTAGAACTATCAGCCTAAAAAAATGTATAGTAAGATGACTGATGCTCATTGCAATTTTGAGGATATTTGGGAAGGAGTTGCCTGATAAAATGGGTGAATTATAAAAGGCGACAAAAGTATAGTCTTACCTCGCAAAATTATACGTGGTCTGTTAGGAAGGTATGGTTTGGAGCAGGGATTCCCCCACCTGTGGGTCGCGATAGTCGTGCAGGTGGGCCGCGGGCTTTATAAGGAAACCCGAAATAATTATTGCTTTTAATATTTTTAAGAATACCATTTCTAGCTATTTCATGTTCATCATAAGGTGACTTCGGATTCAGAGGTCGCAAATATAATGGAAACAGCAGGATCATGAGTAGAACGACTACACGTACATAGAAGGTGAGAACATCGCTCTGCGTTGATGACAAATTCAAGATAAATATCGGACACTCGTGGGAGACCGCTATTGTAGCTTAATACGATGAGTAAATAATCCCTGTATGTTTGAATTCTCAGCTTATTGTCTCGGTTCGGGTTCACCCATAAGGCAAACATCCGCGGGTTCGTTAGGCTGCTACGAATGAATACGTATTTGAAATGCAAATCTCCCCCTGAACATTCACCTTACTCAGTCTCTAACAGCAGTGATTCGAATTCAGATGACGACAAAGATATAACAGGTAAACTAGTCGCAAAGATGTGCACCGGTAGCAAGGGTCCAAGCCGCAGATATGACGAATCTTATCTAAAGTTTGGTTTTATTAGCACCGGTCCAGAAGATGAGCTCAAACAGCAGTGTGTACTTTGTTAAGTAGTGTTGGCTAATGCCAAGTACGAAGCCATCAATGTTGACGCGACACCAGAAAAACCAAGCATAATAAAACTGTGACAAAACCAATTGAGTTTTTCCAGTGAAAACGTGAACAAATGATACAACAACAACTTACGTTTGTTAAAATTGCTACAACAAACTCTGCTGTACTGAAAGCGGCTTTCGAGGTAGCTTTACGTATAGTGAAAGCTGGGAAACCTCGCACTATAGTTGAAGAACTTATTTTGCCATATGATGTAGACATGGCGAAAGCAGTCTTAGGAAAGAGTATGGCGAGTAAGCTCTTTCGAACAAGTATGGAAAGGTGTACTCCATGTCCGAGTAAACAGAGTTTCCAAATGCGTTCTTTGAGATCGACAAATTTTAGTATAATTCCCCAAAACCAAATTCCATCAAAATACGTCCTGCGGTTCCCGAGTTGAAAAGGTACATTATAAGCTACATGTAGTCAGTCATGTAAATTGGTCGTAATCATCGTCCAACGATTTTAAAAACGCGACATTTTTTTCGTGAGGCTTACTTTTTTGTCGTGTCTCACATTTGTGCTACCTAAATGCGAGCAAAAAGAAAATCTTGCCCGTGAGAACTACCGTCGGCTACCGTCAGCCAGCGAGAGGCCTCAGCAGAACTATTCGTGTCTGAGATGTGTGTCCGAGGCTGAAAAACACAGCTCCTACCTTTGAAATCAGAAATACGACAGATTTCATGTATCTTCAGATAAATGAATCGATCGGTAGATTGAGCGGAAACGTATTCTAACGTGGTTCTTGTAAGCAGGAACTCTTATTTATTGTGATGCGGAAGGAGAGGAGTTTGGATGCGCAAGTCATGATTGATAAGACTCTAAGAGAATGCAGTGGAATCATTTAAATGAATTTAGGAGCTATCCACAGGTGCCCATCGGAAGTTCTCCAGGGGGGAGGGCGGGAGCAAGGGGATAGGCAAACTCCCACAATCGGATTTGGCGGGCTTAATATTTTATTGGTTTGTTTCAAGCATATTGCAGGGGGTCCTCATCTGCTTGCCTGACCTCAGAAAAATGACCGTGTTAATCTCCTGACCTAACCACGCATCAATCAACGAGCTACCGTGGCTAAATCTTGAGTCGAGACGCAACCTTCACACACTTACGTTGGTCCATAAAATCGTAAATTTATCCTCTCCATCTTACCTCAACTTCAAATTCCTGAGCACTTCGCACGAACGAAACACGCGCCCCTCTGAAAAACTCCTGATTCCCATTCACAGAACTGAAGTCTAATCGTTCTTGGTGTATGGGGCAAGACTTTGTAACTCACTCTCTTTTCTTGAAATGAAATCCCTTCCACTGTCCACATTTAAAGAACTAGTCTATAAAGACTTAATGGCTAATGTGAATTAACTGTATATATTTAATTATGTTCCTTAATGATGTATTTTATTTTTAATTTTATATCTGTATAATTACAATTATTACCTCTAAAATTAATTTGTTCATATTTCTACATACGCTTTTTTTACTGTATTGTAAATGATATATTGTAAGCGATATAATGTACCTGCATACGAGGTTAGGTGGTAGAGAGGCCCAACAGGGCCTAACCTCGCCAATAAAGGGTCCAATCAATCAATGGTCGTTTTCGCTTGACACAAGCCTAATCCAAAGAGGGGGGCAACTGCCTCTTTTGCCTCCTCCAGCGGAGCTATCAACGAAGCAAGACCCGAAAAATAAAGCTACTCCGCGTTTTTGGTCGTTCTTGCCTACATAAGCTAAAAGTTGAGGAAACATTCCAGTCATATAATGAAATCTTTAACGACTGTAAAGAGCGGCATCGTTTACACGGTGAAAGAATTCCAAGGCAAGTTCAAGGTCACGAACAGATGTGTTCAACGCGGGAATCATTTTTCTGAGAACCTCGTCTTTGTCTCTATTCCTTCTCTTCGTGATTGCATAAGGCAATCACGCAAGAGGCGTCACCTGGTATGAGTTGTCCAGTCCGAAGTGCCGCTTAGTCGTTCACTCGATGGGCGGAATCCTTATTACTGTCCATCCGTCTCTTATTCACAATAGAAACCGGGAATACTCAATTCATTTCTTTCTCCGGATTTATCACGGATTCATTCTTTTTCGCCCTGCTTATTTTTTTATTTATTTCTGATACTCACTGATAGAAAGGCGCTGATGTCCCATGAGATTGCCCATATCGTCGACGCCCAACGCTGCCTCCCATACAAACTCAGTCGCTTATGAATATCAATTTTCTTTCTCTTCCCAAATTTAAAATATTCGCAATGCCGATGGAGGATGCTGGAGGATTCGTTCCGAAATATAGAGATTGAGTTACAAATGGAGGTACAGAATAATTTTTAACGCGCAAAATATTTCTAAAAAAAACTACACAAGTGATAGCGGACTGATTTTATTAAAGGCCAATGCTAGGGTTCAAAGCCTAATGTAGAATATAAATGTTAAATGAAACTGTCATAGAAGGTGAATCATCACCCTGGAATGGATTTGCAGCCTTAAACGCTTACCTACTAGGAATTATTTCATCATTCGGTGGTGGCGGGGTAACGTCCTCGCCTGCCAATCCGAAGGTCGCGGGTTCGAATCCCGCCTAGGTGGGTTTTTCTTCACCTAGGGCATGGATGTTTGTGATAGTCCTTGTTATTATGTTAATGAGCCCCTTGTAAAAGGCCGATTACGGCTGTTTAGGGGCCGCATGGAAATAAATAGAATAAAATAAATAAATTTCATCGACATAACATTGGAATCGTCTAACATTATTATTCACTTTGAGACACGAAGTTTTGAACTTTTCAACGATCAGCACATCTAGCAGAATGAGATAAGTAATAGGGAAATTATGATAAACGGAAGAGATCGTTTGAAATGATCTTTTTCGCAAAAAGAATACTCAATAGTATCTAAAAACCACAGAATAATTGAAAACGCAAAGGGTAACGCAATCCCATGCTCACATTCATAAATAAACTGATGTGGGCAACACATGACTTTCTCCATATTTATATGGCAAATTACATGTTGTTAGCTCTGGGATCGTTGTCAATATTTACTTCCTGTTGACAATTAAGAAAAGAAAAAGGAGCGTTACTAAGACGTAACTAAGCATCAATTGTTAACAATTGGCAGCTAAAAATATAAGATATCTCGTAAACAATGCATTATATGGAAAATGTATTAAACAAAGGTTGTAGAAAATGAAATTTCCTACAACTTTTATTCTAGTACATTTTTACAGTTATCAAACATTAAAGTAAATATTTCAAAATAACGGATGTGACAAGAGTAAACACCCACTTCCGGTCGACCGATTTTTACCAAAAACTAATAAGATCTTTTAACTTTTATAAAAATGTTAAATATAAAATTTTGCATTGACCTGATTAATAGTTTTTGAGTTAGAGCGCCCACAAAAATCTATCGCATACAGACAGACACAGACATTATCGAGAAAATAGTCTGAACGTGTTCAGGGGATCTTAAAACATGTACTTCCGTTGAAATCTCGAATTCGATTTTTTCATGAAAACAATACTTTCTCTATACTTCGTATATGGAGAAAGTAAAAACATTGAAAAATTTATTGCTCCTGAGAATTGCAAATTCGTAAAAAAAACTGCGCTACGGTTTTACGTTTGGTGGCACAACTAGAAGCACATTGCTAGGAGAAGTCCTAAACATTTGTTTGCTTGGTGGGAATAAGTCCCGTTTAACGATAAGAGGATTTATCTTTCGTACGATAAAGATTACTTAACGCTGCTGCTGTCTTCTCTTCTCCGTGATTTCGATGACTGTCCATAGATGGCGGGATCATGCGGATTAAGTCGATCGTCTTCCCGAAAGCTTTGAAAGTCGTAGGAAGTTACGTGGAGGTACGCTTAGGGGCGGCCCGATGAATTTTGGCGCATCGGGCGAGATAGCACTCCAGCGCCCCCCTCCGTTAATTTTTGTTGAGATATTTACAAAGAACATGGTAATGTTTTTAAGGTCTGTAAAAATTATAGATAATGAAAACTTAAAAGAAAGGCCATCAAGATGGTAGCCTGTTCTTCGATATCAATTTCTATCCAACATTTATTCACTTGCAAGTAATGCGTAGATAAATGTCAGGGATAGCGCCCCCGAAATTTTGTCGCCGCCGGCAGCCGCCCGTAGTTTGGGGCGGCCATGGGTACGCTAGTATTCTACTCAATAATCTACTACGAAACGTCGCACTTGACGTGGTGCTGGAATATTACGTGTCTCCGGAATTATGGGCACGATTCGGTGTGTCACAAGAGAGAGAGAGAGGGGAGGGAGAGAGTAGAGAGGGGGAGAGGGGTAGAGAGATGGAAGAGGGGGAGAGAGAAAGGGGGGTGCGAAGGTGTGAGGGATATAAAGTTGGAGAGATGGGGAGCCGATGGTGTAGTGGTTCGAGTGTTGGCTCCGCCAGCCTAAGCTACACCCGGTTCGAATCCTTAAGATTTTTTCCGATGACGCCCGTCCCCCTATCTGTGCGTGTTGGAACTAAGGAGATGAGGACGAGCCAATGAGAAAAAGAGAAATGAGGAGCGCACTCAAATCAACATTTCGTCCTTCGGAGGGGACGTTAAGCCGTTGCCCCCCTTGTTTCTAAAAGCCGGCACCAGGTTTCTCTCCTCCCTTCCTATTCGGTTATTTATTACACTACCCCTTATGTTAGATATCCATTGAGCGTAGGAAGTGGTGTATCAGCTGGGAACATACGATAGTAAGAAGGGGAGCGGATAGAGGGGGAGGTTAGGAGAGGGGGAGGTTAGGAGAGGGGGAGGGTGGAGAGGGGAGTAGAGAGAGAGAGAGGAGGACGAGAGAAGGTGTGATAGTTCCAATGAAGTGGATCGGTTGAGATAGAAGTGGAATGATGGGAGTGAGGGGGAGGTGTTCCTCTTCAAAGAAAAATTATTAAGGAGGAACGGTAGACGGAGCATAGAATGGGAGGGAGAGAGAGAGAGAATAGGTGCGTAAGGTAAGGAGGGAGAGGAGGGAGAGGGGGAGTGAGAGATACACGAGAGGCTGATAGAAGAGATCATCAGAAAACGAATCCCATTTATCCATGCGTGTCATATCCTATTGACAGACCTCATCCACATCAAATTTGTCCATTTTAAAACTCAATTTTTTCAAAGTTATAGCGCGCATATTTGCAATTTTCATTTCACTGGGCGTTTTGTGAGAGAATGTGCTCTTTTTCTGTAAACGACTCATTTATTCTGAAGCGATTTTTAATTTCCCGTGAAGTAATATCTTCGACTATTAAAGGAAACGTTTATGAGCCCGCGGTGAACTACCCGGATAAGACTCATTATTTCACTGTTTTCAGTAACGTGTTACTCTGCTGGCAACCTTCCCACTGCCTCCACCACGCAATATGAACAATTTAAAAACTCGGAGGGCTCTCGAGTGTATGAATACTAATAAGTATCTGTTTGAAAAGCTGAATCTCCATATTTAGACTCATATGCAGCATGGATGCCGTAGTATAGTTTAAAATTGCTGGTAAAAACTCCAGTGCATATCAGGTTTTCACGATGTAATGTTTCTAAAATTGACCAAATAAGTGTTTGAATTTTCATATATGCTTATTAGGCGTTCTTGACCAGCGAACCGGTAGTAGCGGAACGCCTTATGGGCACGTCTGGTCCGTCCATCGGTCCGTCCGTCCATCCGTCATAACTTTCATCTCCTAAACCGCTGGACGGATTTTAAATAAATTACGTATGAGTGATCTTTACTAAAATGTATCGTCCAATTGTGATTTTTAACTGAATCTGTCAATTAGAACTTCCACTTTACATAATTACTTTAATAAATTTATACTCGTATTTCGTTAAATGGCATCCGTCAAGCAACAATGAAATGCCACACTTTTCTCTTCCTAGCTCTTATATGATCTGTAAGGTATAGACAAAAAAACTTATTCGGATAGATGGCAACATTTACTACAATAAAGTCCGCGAGACCACGAAATTACGAGTTATAGTTTTGGAGATAGAAATTCTAGAAAATCCCGCGCAAAACATAGGCATATTTTTTTACATGATCGCGAAGACGGTTCTCTCAGCAAACAACAATTAAAAATCCATATATTTCTCTCCCATTCTCTTATATTATCTGTGAGGTATGGATTGAAAATTTTATTTGGATAATGAACAACATTTACTAAAAGATTGTCTTTGAGACCATATAATTACGACTTATAGTGTCGTATATAAAAATTCTAAAATCGCCCAATTTTTCTATAGTTTCATACGTATATCTCATGGGTGTCCAAACTGCGGCCACCTGGCCGCATGCGGCCACTTTCACGTTTTTGAGCGGCCACTTGCGGCTCGCTAGTTTTTAATGTACTTGCGGCCACTTTTGAGGGAAGAAATTCCAAAATATTTTCAATTTTCGTAATTGTATTGGCTGTTTAAGTATGTATAATTATTGTTTTAGCAATATGATCAATTAAAGTTTATTAATTCTTAATTCCCTTTGGTAAGGGTGAATGTGTTTTCGGCATTTTATTTCTGGGACTTGTTTGGTAGTTTTTTCCTCGCTTGTTATTTTTGTTCCCAGGATGAATAAATATGTAGTACCTATCGTCCGAGTTGGCAATGCCTTTTTATGTTTATCGACTTTTTTGTGCTTGAGTGAATATTTATATTAATTATTATTTTAAAACAATTTGCAATTATTATTTTAAAATACTTTTTAGCGATATTTTTTGAGTTTAGTTATATTTTAGCACCTTTCTTTGATAAATTTAGGTCCAATATTACAATGTTCAGAATGAAGGTATAATACCAATGTAATATCTTATAAGTGAACTTGAAACAAAATCAATTAATTTCGTTTTTAAATGGTAACCTCCTACCTTAAAATTACCTTCTTCATTAAAGTCTTTGATGCAATAGTGTTACTATATTAAGAATTTTATTATTACAGTGATTACTAGCGTTTGCTTGCACGTTCCGATTTTGTGTAGGCCTCTAAATAAGTTCTTACATATGGTAGTACTAAACATGAAAGTAAAAGGGCTTTTTATTTTTCGAGAATGGAGGAAATTGCTGATTTATTCCCCGCAAGAGTTGAGCTGCGCTGAGCGAGGGCGGCATATCACTTCACTTCAAAGCTGTGTGATGTCATTCCAAAGAGACAAATCTGTAACGTAATAATTGTGGCGTTGACGCATTTTCTCCCTTACTCTTCGAAAGGAAAACAAATATGATAATTTTGAATCTATAAAGTCAATCATATTAACCGAGAAAGATACTTAAAGATTTGTGAAGGACATTGATATTTTAATTCTTGAGTTCAAAGAACGCTTTTCCGTACTTCTGAAAATGAAAAATGAAATTGAAATTTTCTCAAACCCATTTATTGTAGACTATAATTCTGCACCAGATCGTTTGCAAATTGAGCTTATTGAATTGCAGTCTGATATTGAAGCCCATTGTGCTTTTAAAGAAAAACAAGAAGGTTTTCATAACATTTATATTACCCGAGAAAAATATCCACGTCTCAAAGATCATTCCTTAAAAATGATATCACTTTTTGGAAGTACTTATCTTTGTGAACAACTTTTCACCCAAATTAAATTCACAAAAAATAGATACCGGTATAGTTTGACCGATGAAAATCTGACCCATCAGCTCAGATTATCATCCTCAAAATTAAAGGATTTACAAATTGATGATATTTAAATTAAACTACTTTAAAATACTTTGTAAAAAATTAAACTTTATTAAAGAAAAATGTATTAGAAAAAAATAAAAATTTGTAATTTGAATTTAAATAATTGAAAATACTAGGCAAAAAAGTATTTTTTACTTAAATATGTAATATAAAAACAAATATTATTACTGTTTTAGCAAAAAATCCCATAGACCCCTCTTCCTTCTCGTGCGGCCACTTCAAGATTTTTCTGGCCACTATGAGGCTACATAACCTTCCATATCTGGACACCCATGGTATATCCCATTAAGAACGCCTTTGAAATCTTTGTGTATTCCATTTATGGAGTATACTTTTCCATCTTGTTTCCAAATATCTTCTTCAGGACTTAATTTATGTAAATATTTTATATTATCAAAATTATAGACAATATTATTTTGTACAAGTTTCATTTGAAACACTTTTTCCTAGAACAGTTTGTTTAAGGAATATATCCGTTATTTCTCTGAATTTGTTGTTCTTCGTTAAGTGATATCTTTGCTTCCCTTGCTATGATAAAATTTTCTAAAAAATTGATAGCTATGCCTACGCTGCTAAGAGTTATTTTAATTGCGATCAAAACTAATCCAATGCTATCTAGCGTCATATTTTCTGAACAAATTTTCTTGTGACTGCGATCCCAGCGTCGCCAACGGTAACTTCAATCGCGCATCAATATTCTGTTATCCATAGCAATAAATAACCTTTCTTTACTTATTGTTTTTTTAATGTGGGAAGTGATTCAAAGTATTTTTACTGTGAAAATTATTCAGTGTTTAAAAATTATTCACTAGTGTAATTGCAGAAAATTATTATTGGAGACATTGATGTCGAGAGCAGCCTCTAATTACTATTGCATTCATATTAAAAACAAACCTTACTGAATGGGCCTTCACTTGGTGGTATTCCATGATACGATTAGATAACTCACGATGCTAAGCATCGAAACCCGGGCCTTGAGTTTTCTAAATTAAAATTTTGGTATTGCAAAAGTTATTTTTGTCCTGCCTTTTTTTGCATTCATATTCATTACCCTGAATAGAGAAAGTCATGTGCTGGCAGGATTATTTTTCGTTAGAGCATTAACGGGTTGTTTTTGGCACTGGCATGATGAGGGATCCCAGTCCGCGGGTTAGAAGCATTAATCTCATGAATTCGGTGGCGATGTGGTGATTTTTCGACGAACCAAAGGAAGCCATGGCGGTCAAGGGAATCCACATGCATGAATTGTTGTCGAATATTCTCCACGGGGAATTAGTGGTTATGATCAGAAATTCCAGGAATTCGCACAATCGAAGCGTCCTACAAACAGGCCTTTTCTTTTCTCCTCGTGTTGAATCTGAAACCATATCAATGAACTTTTCATACCCCATTACATTGAAATCGATTGGTCTATCTCGCACATTGAATGGATCTTTTACCCATGAATAATTTTGTAAAATTGTCTTGGTCATTCGAAAAATATTGCTTCACCGAGTTAGTGCTGCTGGCTCGAGCTAGCTCGAGACGAACAGTTCGAGTTTATTCGCCAATATAAGCTTGGCTCTAGCTCGAGCTTTTAATGAAAATAAACTGATGTGGGCAACACATCCATATTTATATGGCAAATTACATGTTGTTAGCTCTGGGATCGTTGTCAATATTTACTTCCGGTTGACAATTAAGAAAAGAAAAAGGAGCGTTACCAAGAAAAGTAAGCTTCAATTGTTAACAATAGTCTTCGGTAGGAAATTTCTCAAAGTTATATGGTCTAAATACGGTAAACATCGATAGGTAGAAGCCACATAAACAAAAGCTCTTTGGGTCTCCGCATACATTTTTAGGAGTGTAAAGGGCTCCGGAGCAGTGTTGCCGTTTCAGCGCTTTTCGCGCTAGATTAAGCGCTTTTTGGGCTCGCCTAGCGCCTTCTTACTGTCTTAAGCGCGATGGCGTTATTTTGGCGCTTTTCACGATTTCTAGAGCCAAATTTGACGCCTTTCTTGATTTTTCTCGAGCATTATCCTACCGAATGTCTTGCATGCCCAAATGTCCAATCCAAAGTTTACGCTTGTTGAAATATGGCCCTATAAAGTGAAAAGGTTTTTCTTACACTACACGGCCAGATGGCGTCTGGCTATCCTGGAGTGAGAGTGAGAAAGAAATACCTCATTGTCTTCAGAAAGTCACGATTTGTAAACATTTCTGTAGGTTATGGGAGTAACCTCTCACATAGTTAGTTTCTGTTTTGCATCATCATAGCGGCCGACTTGGACCTATATTTTCATCAGTTCAAGTGGTTGTTTCATTTTTCGTGGAGTGTTATTGCTTCGCTAGTGGTATCGTTGTTCTTGATGGAATTTTAAGTAACCCAGCGTTCAGTACATACCGTATCTCTCGTTCTCACTCCTCATTCTAAAGATTTCTTCAGAGAGAAGAAGTCGAGACATCCCCGGTTACGAAGGAGTTAACTGTGAAGCAGGGATCTCTTTGGTGTAGTTATGTGCGTATTGTGGTAGTAGAGTGAGACAGCGTTTTGCAAAAGAAGTGGAAGACAGTGAATTGCGAATTGAATTACCCCGTGAAGACTTCATTGAAGAGTGCTGATTTTGCTGTCGAAGATCTTTCCCGAGGCAGCGAGAGCTAAGGCGTAAATCCAGTAAGTCCGAAGGCTCATTTCTTTTGAATTAAGGCTGAGAAGATAATGCAATTAAAAATAATGTAAGGAAAATCACTGGTAAATGTGTGCAGAAAGTAATTGTAACGATGATGATATCGTCCCCTCTACAGAAAAATTCCTGATCTGTCGCAAGCATCCCCTTCTGCATAAAATCCTGAGAGTGAAGCTGTGGCTGCCAAGAATTATAGAAGCAACCGACCGAAAACATAGGTGAGGTAACTCCAATCGTTTCCACGTGGGATCCATTGTTCTGAATACGTTTAATAGAGTGTTTACGATCATTTCTCCTTTTTGTTTGTGACAGTTCAGATACTTTGAGCATGGGACTATTTTAAAATCTATTATAGTTTATAAGATTAAACAATAGTGTAATTTTATCCTTTTGTGAAAATGAGTAAAAAATATGTTCAACATTTTCGTGTGGAATGGCTCAGAGACACTAAATATAAGAACTGGCTTTGTAGATTAGATGGTGATGATTTAAAATGTTTTTGTAAATATTGTAAATGCACGCTGTCAGCCAAGTTAAGTGACATTGAAAGACATCGTAGCACAACGAAACACAAGAAAGCCGAAGAGCCCTTTAGTTCTCAGCATCAAAGTGTTTTGCCGTTCAAGAAAATTGGCGAAGGAGGAGGTGCAAAGGCAGAAAGTAGCGTAGCACTCTTCATAGCTGTACATTGTGCATTAAGGGTAGTTGATCACTTGAGTGACATTTGTAAAGTTCATTTTGCAGAATGTAAGGACTTCAAACTGCGAAGAACAAAATGTACTTCGATAATATGCAATGCTATAGCACCACATTTTGTGGAAGACTAAAAGCTGATTTAGGAAATAGAAAGTTCAGTTTAATTATCGATGAAAGTAATGACATTAGTGCTACAAAAATGTTGGGTATTTTAATTCGGTACTATTCAAATTTTAAGAATCAGTTCGTGGTAACTTTTCTTGACATGATTGAGCTCAGTGAATGTAATGCAGATGGAATATGTGAAGCTTTAAAAACATCGATAAGAAATAATGGATTAGATTTGCACAGGCTTATTGCACTTGGTACTGGTAATGCATCTGTAATGGTTGGTATTAATAATGGTGTGTATACGAAACTAAAGACTGAGATTCCCCATCTGCTTCTTATCAAGTATGTATGTCACTCACTCCAACTAGCAGTGTCCCACGCTGTCAATGAGTATCTGCCGCGGAACCTACATTTTCTTATTAAAGAAACGTATAATTGGTTCTCACATTCACCTGTTCGACAGGCTAAATATAAGAAGCTTTATAGTTTAATGAATGATGGAGTTCCTCCTTTGAAGTTAATTCAGTATAGTCAGACAAGATGGATGTCCATTGAAATGACAATTGTGAGAATTCTGCAGCAATGGTGTGAGCTTGAGAATCATTTTGAAATTGTTAGAAGAAACGAACGCTGTTATACAGCAGAAATCTTACATTCAATGTTTAATGATAAGAGAAATTTATTGTTTCTTTTATTTTTGAAACCCATTATTGGAGAAGTGCAAATGGTGAACAAGAAATTTGAAGCTGAAATGAATGACCCTTCAAAGTTGCTGAATGACTTGTTACATCTGATTGATTCTATGAGCTCAAAAGTTGTCATTCCAGGAATAATATTGACTACTGATACTACAATTGAAAATAATTTAGACCCAAAGCCGTACTTGGGCTATGAATTCGAAAAGGAAATAACTGATTGCAAGCTTGCAGAAGAAGAACAAAAAAATACTCGCGTTAGCTGCGTGAAATTTCTGGTCGAACTCATAAAACAACTTCGTCAGCGTTTGCCAGATAATGTTAATGTCTTACAGTCAATGTCGTATTTAAGTGCACATCATTGCCTAAATCCCGTAAAGCATGATATTCTGGATCTAGCAAAAATGTTCTACAGGGATTCGGGAAAGCTTACACGCATTGATTTTCAATGGAAAAAATTACACCACTTTAAATGGATTGAAACCTCTGAGACAACACGGCTTTGGGCAGAAATTACAAATTACAGAGATGCTACAGGTGAAAACCCATTTGAAGATCTTTCTCAATTTGCATTAACAGTGCTTTCATTGCCACATTCTAATGCTGATGTAGAACGCTTATTCAGTCACATGAACATTGTAAAATCAAAGTTACGTAACAGAATGAAACTCCAAACTCTGAACTCAGTTTTGGCCATTAAGTATGGATTGCGACGACATGGAAGATGCCGTCACAGTTATGAGTTGCCTGCGAATGTTTTGCGGAAAATTAGCACAACTGATGTAAATGAAAGTTTTGCTGAGGCAGGAACTTCAGGAACTGCTGAAGAGCAAGCAAACAGTGATGATGATTTCATTTTTGAAAGTGTATCTTAATTTTTATGCGATATTTTTAAGTAAAATAATGTATTTTCAGTGCATTTTTATTTTCTATTGACAAATATCAAACAATTTTATAAATGTATTCTACATGACTTTTTGAATTATTTATGTCTTAATTGAAATGTAAAAAATAAAATGATTCGTAGATTCTTTCGACGTGTGTTCAAAATTCAGCATGGATGTGTACTAAATTCTATTCTGCTAAATCCAACTTTGCTTCAATTTTATGGTGATTATAAGTCATTTAAATTGGAATTAAATTGTGTTCCGCAATAATGTCACCTTTTTTGCAATTTCTTTTTAAACTTATAGAAAAATCTTAATAAATGTATGCAATAAATTTAAGAAAGTAATGACGGAAAAATTTCTGTTTTTAGCGCATTATTTAACGCCATTTATTTTGAGTTTAGCTCCTTTCTAGCTCTTTTGAAGGTCCGGAGACCAAAAAGTTTGAGAACTCTAAACGGTCAAGTTAAAAGTCCTTCCCGTCTCCTAGTAGGCACTTGAACCCAAGCGTGCGGGCCGTGAGAGTGACGTCAGAACTATGGTGGCGCGATCAGTCTACAGATCCGTGAACTATTAGAAGCAAAAATGACATTATTTACAACTTCTACGGATTTCTTTGCTGAAAATTAAGCTACATTTACAATTTATACATAATTTAAAAGGAAAAAAATATGAACTTTCCGGTGTATGAGAGATTTTTTAAATTGTTCTTTTCCCTTAAAAGATATTAAACAATACCTCCGAGAAATAAATTACCAAATTTTTAAAAAGTTAGAAACGTGCCGGATTTGTATTAGTGTAAGGATTACGAAATTTCCGCCCTTTATGTTGAACAGGTTCCGAGAAATCAATCGACGAATATTCGGGTGGAAAACCCTCTTTCCCGTAGCCTCTTAAGCATCCCCAATATATCTCAAATCACTACGACATTGTGGCTTACCTCCGAGTGTATATTGAAAAGAGCCGCATGCGGCTCGAAAACCACGGTTTGACCACCCCTCCTATAAAGGTTTACCCAAATTCATCTAATTTAAAAAAAACCTTAAAAGTAGCTAATGATAGGTAAACGAGCACTTCAAGTACGTTCCTGATTTCTTCGTTTCGTGTTTCGGCGAGAACGACCACTTAGTGGCTAGGTTTCTTGTTCATGCTAAACCGAAGACATTTTTTCACCGCTACAGAAACGCGTAAACGCATTGAAAACGCTCTCGGTGACGATTTTCAGTGTCTTTAGCAATCATAGTTGACGCGCGTACTCTCCCGTTCCCGGTTCCTGCCTCCTCCCCCCTCTCCACGTGTCCCCCTCCACATCCTCCCCCCTCCACCGCCGCATCTTTCCCTCCTCCTCCCCTTTATCCTTCCCTCCACCACCGTCGACCCTCCCCACCCTCCGATGCAGATTGCACACTCTCCTCTCATCCGCCGGGCGGCGCTAAGAACACTCTTATCCGTTCTTACTCTCGAGGGCCGAGTTCGTTTCACAAGCAGATTCGTTTAGCTCATTATAAGAAATCCGAATCGAACCCTGATTCTCTCTCGTCTAGAGCACCGGAAGCGCCCTCTGGAGGCAGAGACCGCAGTGGCAAGGCGCGCCCGCTCCGTCGTCGGGCGCTCGTTGCTGGCAACCCGCGCCCTTTGACCCTCCGCCGAAAGACGGCGCTTATGCGAATATATTCGTACGAGTTCGGGGAGAAGGATACGCCATTTTGTATCGCGAATTTTCGTCTTTTTGTTCGATCCCGGAATCGGTCCGAGAGCGGGATCAAAACAGCGGTGGCGCCACGCGGAGATTCGAGGGACCAAAGGTGTGCCGAAGATCGAACGCGAACGAAGGAGTTTCGGATTACTAAGAAGAGAAAAATAGGATCTTTTGTGGAACATAAGGAAGTAAGAATTAGCGGGCGACATGTCGACCAGGAGAACTCCTGAACAGGAAGCGGGTGAGTTTTTAGGTTTTCATTCCTGGAGCCAACTTCCGGTTATTCATTTGTTCTTTTCCCTCGATGGCATTCTTAGTTGGTTATTTATTTCGAATCTAAAATATTTCCGCCGAATTTGGCTTCGATGTATGTGTCATGGTGTAAACCATTAAATGCTAAATGGAGTTTGCCTTTTTAATGCATCGAAATTTTTGTTCAAACGTGAATCAATTGGCCTGGAATCTCTCATCAATAAGTCTCAGTATTCTTTCCATTTGGAAACCCTCCATCGAGTAGAAGCGATGAGTCCAACACCAGAAACGCTCGTTCACTTCAAACCAGTTATACCAATATAAAGTGCAGATATAGTGGCGGTGGCCGTTGAGATTTTGTGAAAGGAAAAGAAAATCCACGAAGTTCGCTCCTGAACGTTTCACGTTGGGACGCCTGCAAGGAATTTTGTTTTTTTTTTCTCTCCATAAAATAAAAATTTTAATTTCTGTTCTTAGAGGGAGAAGATAGGGCAATGGAGTATATACTGAATTTTTATTTATATTTAAAAAACCTATTGCCGTATATTAAACGTTGTGTACCCTTGAGAATAATTTTGAAACGAGAAAAAAATCTGCTATGACCGGGAATCAAACCCGGGTCTCCCATTTGCCGGACGAATATTCTAACACTGAACTATCGTAGCAGTTTAATTCTGTCGATTCTGAATGCGGGTGTTTTCCTTAGTTGGTACGGGCTGGCCAAGAACGTAGTATCAACCAACCCCCCTAATAGGCGTCCCCAAGAGATGCGTCGATAGTTCAGTGGTAGAATATCCGCCCGGAAAGTCTGGGTTCGATTCCCGGTCATAACAGAATTTTTTCTCGTTTCAAAATTATTTCCAACTTTACAGCTAATACCTATTTGCTAAGGATCTCATGATCATTTCATTCCAACAAGTTGTGTACCTTATTAGATTTGTGTACCTTATTAGATTTGTGCACCCTGTTAGATATATTTACAAACTTTATAGAAATGACACCAACTGTCTGGCTGACTCGGTAAAACAAATTTATTATTTCGTGTTAAGGTCAATATCAGGTGGCATATAGATAGAACTTGTTTTTTTAAGCCGAAATTCGTTTTTATTCTACGCAAATGTAGGTTTCGGTTAGTATTTATAACTCGTAAGGAAAGAGCTGCCGAATCAGGCAATAAATGGCTTTTTTTAGACTGACATAATGATTGACAAACCGATAAAACGTGCACGAGACAATACTGAATCGATTTGGCGAAAAAACGAATTCTCTTACAGCTTTCGTTTAGGAGTTATCGCGTCAGACAGACAGACAAACTGAATGCATGACAGATTTTCTTTAAAAACGCCAAAACACGAAGTCTTTAGCTGCCTTCGTTTAGGAGGAGGTAGCGCGTCAAACAGACAGACAGACAAACCGATCACATAAGCAGATTCTTTTTAACCTCAAAAATATCAGTCGTTTATATAAGTATTTCAATGAAAATTCTTCATTGAATAATTTTAAAAAATCTATAGCTGCACTTTGTTGTTGTTAATAAGCATGCGGGGGATATATTTTCACTAATAAGTTCATTATATTTCATCGTTTTCCGCACTTGGGTAATACTTTCTGTCAATGCGGCAGAGCTTCCTAGCTTCATAAACACGGGATCGCTTCCCTTTCTTTGGGTCCACGGTCGACCCTCCTCTCTTATCACCATCCGCAGCCACTATCTGTTTCCGTAGCCTCTCCTCGATACTCAACCCATATTCTCTTGTTCCTTTCCGTTTTTCGTCTTCCACTCTCTAACCGCACTCAGCATTTCGTTTCCCCAGCTGTTAATGTTTCTCCCCCTTCCAATATTCATCGCTTCCGTTTAGCTTCTCTCCAGCTCCATTGAATTCTTGCTCATTCAATTTCTCTTTCGCCCAAATGATACCTTTCTTCCCACCCATCTATAAACCCCTAGCACACCAATTTTCGGACTTGTCAATGCCACTCTTCACGTTTCATTTCTTGGGGTTGTTTAACACCCCATACTTTAGGCTGACGTTATTATAAAAGGTCTTTTACCATATTAAAAAAAAAACTTCTGCCATCATGAGCCAATACGAAAAACAAAATCGCTCTATTTTTGCTCCATATTTTTTGTAACTTTTTCATTTTGTAAAAATGCTACAAGGGTCTATTTATCTCTGCTTATTTCTATTCTAAATTCCTTCAATTTCCAAAATTTTCAAGTTCTTCGTCTCTTGTTATTTAAGGAGCGGTTTGTTTTTTTATGAAAAATTTAGGATTGTGTTTTTGCATAGATACAAGAAAGAATTATCGAGCTAACATTTTAGCTGATATCAAATTTTAAAAAAGTTTGGCAAAATCAGTTGCTCATATCGGCTACATAGCTGCCGTCCTTAGTGATGTTTCTTCCATAGTATAGTCTACGGAAGGGTGACATAGAATCCATTCACCAACGCATACGGATTATTTGCGGACATTTTATGACTGTTGAAGAAACATAGTTTTACAAAAGCATGCGCGTTAATTATTTTTTCATTTATAAATTTTGAAGCTAACGGAAATTTTTAGAATCTACATCTACATATTACCCCTGCAATTCACAAAACTGGTGGGTGGCAGGGGATGCAATGCACCGAGGCCTACCTAACAGTCGTATTGTTCTCTGAACGAATGAGCTTCTATAACGCTTCGTTCTACAATCGATCTCGCGTATCTTCTCGCCATGATCGTTTCTACCTATGTACATATGTTGGAGCCTCAATTATTCCCACTTCATCCTCTGCCAGACATTCTGACCTGTATTTCTCTAGGAGCCTTAATCTTGAGCACTTTATACGCTCTTCCATAGATCTCCATTTCAATAATGATGTGACGCTTTCCATATGTTCGTACTTTTGTTTAACCAATCTGGCTGTTCTCCGCTGTACTCTTTCTAACTGAATTAGATGGCCCTTCTCATACGGATCTCATATACTAGAGGCATATTCCACCTGCTGTATAACACTTCACGTACTTACTTTGTACTATTCCGCACTATTCTGCCTATGAACGCCAGTTTATTGTTAGACGACGTACGTGCATGCCCCACGAAAGGTCACGACAAATGGTAACTTCTAAATATTTTACATGTTCAGCTGCTTGAATACCTTGTATCGATTTCGTACTCGAAATCTATTTATTTGTTCATACTTGTCCAGAACGATATTGCGGCACATTTACTGTAATTAATTTAAATTTTCCATTCCTTACACCACGCGGAAATGGCTTTTAAATCTTCCTGCAGCGACTGATGGTCACCTCGATTGAATTCCTCCCTATATAAAGGTTGGTGGCTTGATTAACTTATGGCTCGATTTACATAGGTGGGAAAACTCCTTAAGCCATAAAAGTTTATAACAACCCGAGATGCATTTCGCCCAATAAGTGGGCACCTTCAAGGGCGTACTTCACTCGACAGTAACATAAAGTCAACTGTGAGGACAATGAGGATTCAGGTATTGAGGGGAACGAAAAACAAAAGAAATGCGAAAAACTTTTTAGGCGTCGATGTTATGATTATCTGTCAGTTTGTACAAGGTTTTGTTGAATTCCGTGTCTGCATTCATGGTTGTTTGACGGTTTTAGTAAATGTGTAAGTTTTCCAAGGAATTGAGAGAGTTGTTAGACGAAATAATTAATTTGATGTCGTTCACATTTATACTGTGTCCTGTTTCAACTATATGTTTGGCTACGCTCGATTTTTCAAAGCGATTGTATTTGTAGTGTGCTAGATGTTCCTTCAACCGTGTGATTATTTTCCTTTTAGTTTGGCCTATATATTGTTTGTCGCAATGTGAACATTGTATTTTATAGATCCCAGATTCGTTTAACTCTTCTGTCTTGTCTTTAGTACTGCCTAATAAATGTTTTAATCAACTCAATAATTTATTTCCAACGACTAAATTCACTCATGAATTAGCTTAAAACAACACTTTTACCTTTTTTAGATTTGCTAATTATAAAAAATAAACACCAAATTGAGTTTGACATTTTTAGAAAACCACACACACCAACAATTTTATCCCCAATAACTCTTTCCATCCGATCAGCCAAGAAACAGCTGTCTTCCATCATCTAGTAAATAGACTTTACGATGTTCCTCTAAATAAACACAGACACGAAAAAGAACTAACATATATAAAAGAAATAGCCACAAACCTCGGATACAGCTACAACTTAATTGACAAACTAGTTCGAAAACGCAAACTCAAAAAAACATTGACCAACACTACCACCTTGAAAATCGAAAACAAAAAAGACAACAAATATATAAAATTACCTTATTTCCCTCATCTAAACAAAGGCTTGGATAAGATTTTCAAACAAAAGAAATATTCAACTGTTTACACGAACCCACACAATTTAAAAAACAACTCTCTCAACTCCTTGGAAAACTTACACATTTACAAAAACCGTCAAACAACCATGAATACAGACACGGAATTCAACAAAACCTTGTACAAACTGACAGATAATCATAACATCGACGCCTAAAAAGTTTTTCTCATTTCTTTTGTTTTTCGTTCCCCTCAATACCTGAATCCTCATTGTCCTCACAGTTGACTTTATGTCACTGTCGAGTGAAGTACGCCCTTGAAGGTGCCCACTCAGTGGGCGAAATGCATCTCGGGTTGTTATAAACTTTTATGGCTTAAGGAGCTTTCCCACCTATGTATCTCCCTATATATGAAGGTGTCATACGAGAAAAGTCTAATTTTACTATCTTCTACCGAACAAATATCATTTACATAAATTAGGAATAGCAGAGGGCCCAATACGGTTCTCTTAGGAGCACCTGACGCGGCTTGAACGGGGGAGGAGTGAATTCCATCGATGGCCACTATCTAATCGTGCTTCGTGGGAAATTTTTTACGAGAAATATTTTTATTCTTCCATTTCCATTTTTGGAAATGTTTTATTCATTCTAAAGTGTTCGAGTCATAATTCTTATGCGCAAGTCACTTTGGTAGGGTTTTCACCTCTCCCGGAATTCCGTTTGTGTTTTCAGTTCCAGTGTCCAACGCAGCCTGCAAACGTGTGTTCAATGTTATTAATGAATTGTTGGGTCAAGGTCGAAACAAGTGTGAATCATGTCAAAGCAGAAATTGAAGTATGCAATAATTTTTATTACTCTTGTAAAGATTTCTATGCCTTGTTACTATGAAAACCGGATCTTTTGGAGACTACTCAAAGTAGTTCAAAATACAAATTCAAATTAAATAAATTAAGTAGGTATGGCTTTTGAAGTAATGCTATTTTTAAGAGTTTTTTATTATAATTTATAGATTAGTGTTAAAAAATTTAGATGAAATATTCATGTTTTCTAAATAATAAATAAAACAAGTTTTAGTGTTCTCACAAGATGTTTTTTAACCTACAAACAATCTCACAATTAATTACTCATATGGTGAATATCTCCCAAAATCAGCAAATTACAAGGTGGCAACCTTAACATTAACAATAAAATATAGATCAAATAATCATATGTTTATTAATAAGTAAATAAAACAAGTTTCGTAGCTCAGTTTGGTTGTTTCTCGACCTAAAGAAAATTCTCCTGGAATTTGCTACTCGTGAGGCGTACCTAAATCTCCCGGAATCAACTACTCATAAGGTGGCATCCCTACATTTTGGGAATCTTTTCATTCCGCTAGAATAGGGTGTGCTCCGACACTCCCACACCCATCCCCTCTCGCGCACTCTTCTGACTTTGACGAGTGCCAAATGACAAATGGCCACGTTATCTAGGGTACGCGGCACGCCCACGCACACACCATCGTCGTGGGAGGGGAAGGAGGGAGAGGAGAAGAGAGGGAGAGAGTGCAGGAAAATTCTTTCACTCACAATACGCCACATGGTCCTTTCTTGCATTTCATCCGTCGTTGGTGACGTGGTCATCATCATCATCATGTGTGTGCGTGTGTGCGCTCACGCATGAGAGCGCGCGTTTGCGTATTACTTACATAAATCTGCTTGGATCTATGGCGAGCCAGGGAGTCTCTTATAAAGGGAACGTTTTCTTTTTGGGCTCATGTCAGATCTTTTAGTGCTTTTCGTCATTGCTGAAAAGCACTATTATTTTCGTGATGTCCGTCCGTCCGTACGCATATATCAGGAAAGAATTGGCTGAACCGATTTCAACCAAATTTGGTACATAGAATATTCACATAAATAAATGACCAAAATAGCATATTTCAACTGGGTCGACTAAACAGGGTTACCACTATATCAAGGCTAGGATTTTTCTGTAACTATGAATTTGATGAAAAGCACTTCTGTACTACTTGTTTGGTTTTATTGTTTTTCAAGAAATGTTCAATTTTTACCAATTTTCACTTTTATTTCTTCCCACGCTATTTTATTTATATGCGTATTAATGTGTACATGTATATTCGGCCCGAAGAATTTTAGCTCCTCGGACGATATAGCACCCCAGCGCTTCCCTCCGTGAATGTTTGTTGACATGTTTTCAAAGCACATGTTAATTTATTCATTGGTATGTAAAGATTATTGACAATGAAAAAATAAAAGGATGCCATCAAGATTCCAGCCTGACTTGCACGTAATGCGTAGATAGATGTTCGGGATAGCGTCCCCAAGGCTGACGCTCGCACGTACCTCGGGCCGGCTCTGTATATGTATATCTACATCTACATGTTACCCTGCAATTCACCAGTCTGGTGGGTGGCAGGTGGTGCAATGCACCGAGGCCTACCTAACAATTATTGCTAACTACCTAACAGTTATGGTCTCGTATTGTTCTCGGAAAGAATGAGTCTCTATAACGCTTCGTCCTACAATCGATCTCACGTACCCTATCGCCACGATCGTTTATATGCGCGTTGGAGCCTCAATTATTCGCAGTGCATCCTCTGCCAGACATTCTAACTTATATTTCTCTAGGAACCTTAACCTTGAGCACGTTCTGCGGTATTCTAGGGAATCCTCATTTTAAGTCCTTCAATGATGATGTGACGCTTTTCATATGTTCATACTTTCGTTTGACGAACCTTGCTGCTCTCCTTTGTTAGTGTTTTTCAAAATTTTTCTGTCGTGACCCAGTGGAATGTCTCGCGACCCAGTCGAAGGGACGGCACAAGGAGAAAAACATGTTCTGAATTCAGTTTTCATTAATTCTCGATAAAAAAGCAGCTCACACTAAGTGATTGGCGTTCGTATAATGAGAGCATTAAGTTTTCTGTCATTTTTGGTTCATTTCAGCTGGTTATGCGTTGAGTGCTTAGATTTTCCTCCTGAGCCTCGCGACCCATTAATGGGTCGCGACCCCAAGTTTGACAAACACTGCTCCAGACAATTTAAAAAGGAGGAGAGGGGAAGATAGTTTTGGAGGGATGGGGAGAAGAGAGGGGAGGGAGAAGATGGAAGGTTGAGAGGTGAAGGAAGAAAAGGAGAAGAGGAACGGAGAAAATGGTTTGAGAGAGAGGAGATGAGGGGCAAGAGGGGAAGATCCGCAGACTTAAGGATAAATGTCCATTAGGGAAATAAAAATCGATTTGGAAATCGCTTTCCAATAAAAGAAGTTCGCCCTTGATTTGCTGTTGGCGCCAAATATATGACTTATATGAGGCGTCTTGCGTCAGTTGTTTCTCAGTATCAGTTTTATGTAGGCGCCGTAAGCAGCTTAGTTAAATTACTCTTGGGTATATTATAACGACATAAAAACGAAAGGTCTATTTTTGGTGTCTTATTCATTCAATTTCATAACATTTCGCGTCAACTGAAATTCGCGCTTAAATGGAGTATTTTTTTAGAAACCTTCCGATTTCAGCAACGTTATGCGGGATCTGAACGTGTTAGAGATACCTTTATCCATCTCCCTCAAATCGTGATAGAAAGTGACTAATGAAGCTTCAAGAATAACCCTGTTTCTTCCATTTCTTTTACGTTAGCGCACTTATCTATTTATTATTTTACTTGATGTAATGGTATGTTAAATAAAATAAAACATTCAGTAATAGCTGATAACTTGATGCTCTTTCCAAAATTTTTGTGGATATAGTCAAGGGTGGGATAAAGGGGTTCATCCCAAGCTTTCAGAACAGAGAAAAAATTGATAGAATGATAAAAAGTAACACATCGAAGATATGATCCTTTTTTAGGCGCGTTTCACTTCCAGCATGAACGCATATTAGCTTCGGTCTGTCCGTCCGTATGTTCGTTCTCGGCTTCTACCGAACGGATTTTCATAAAATTTGATATTAAGGACTTAAACTCAAAGTCAATAAAAAATCACAAATCACGTAAGCCAATCAGGGGTACCACTTTACTGGTGACAAAAAATTAACTTTACGTCATATCTCGTAAAGTATTAGTCCTATCAAAATAGTTTTCAAATAAAACTTGTAGAACTAGTAAATTAAAATATTTCTTATTCTATACATTTTTATCGTTGGAGTAGCCGTTATCATGAAAATCAAACAAAATCAAATTTTAATTCGAGTTGAACTTTCTTCATAGTAAGTGAACTAAATAAGATCTGCTATAATTATGAAAATACGTTTAATATCATTACGTGTGCATGCAGCATATTGCAAGCAGAAGGAAATGAATTATCTACGTCGAAGAAAAGAACGTAAAAGTAAATATTACAACTACTAAATTTCAAGTGAGGTGTGTTTTAAATAATTTTCGGTTGTTTGATTAATTGCAACTGATTAGAAAATAAATCAGCAAATGAGAATTTAATATTTCTCTAGCATGATTTCTGATATATCGTTTTGAGGTATGTAATCGCACTAAAACTACATAAATACGTTTATTAATGAACTAACTTTGGAGATGGAAGAAATTTCTATAGACAGATATAATCGGGTGGGTCGTGTTTTGCTGTTTTATGATGTTCGTTCGTTCAAAGTATATCGTTTAGTTTCAAATACTCCATCACACGAAACGCGCCTATTTGTGATACACTGTACACTTTCCTAACTTGTTTACTGTATTTATATTTAGGCTGGTTTCCAAAGGAAATGAAATGGTCCTGTCTGTGTGTGTTTCCCCTACTAACAACTTTTACATTATTGGAACTCGGCTTGATCATAGACGAATAAACAAATGGGTTATTTTCTTTTCCACCAGACTATCCTTCAGCAGTGGACAGTTGATCCATACATATTTGCGTGTAAACAGTAACATTTATTAAATTCGTTCATTTAATAAATACATGAAAACATTTCCTGTCAATATAAATAATCAATTCGAGACGCCAACGTTTGGAAACATGTCTGCATAAGTCCTGGTTTGGACTTATTGTTTTTTACAAAATTTTATCAATTTCCTTTCTACACTTTAAAATCTGTATGCTTTTTTAGAATATTTTCGAATAGTTCATTTTTTCATCTTTGGTTAAACCTCCCAAGAATGAAACCTGGATCTGCCCTTGGATAGGGTATCAAATCATCAACTATTACTTTAGGTTTTATTTAACATACAATTATACCTTTTATGGATTTCCACAAAGTGACGGTATCTTCAGTGGATTTTAGCATTTTACCTGTTTCGCCATTTCGAAATCACTTTGCGAGGCACTTGTTCAAACATAGCCAGTTTCTAGTACTTTCAACGAATAAGTTCATCGTTTTTAACGATTATGCAGTTTTAGGTTAACTTTCATTATTGTACTTGGAACTATTCTCATTTGTAGAAACAAATTCCTAACTATACGACATGCAACTTCATGGTAGCATCCAAAATGAAAATGTAGATTTTAAATTTATGTTTAGATTCAGTTACATTTAGGATAAGCAGTTAAGAAAATTACCTTTAAAATATTTGCAGCACTTGGGTTCATCAAGTGGAAAAGAAATGTGATACTTTGTAGTAGTTATAGAGGCGTCACTTAGTTTGGTTTGTGTGATTGGAACCGAAGTTCTGCTAAATCTTTAATTACTGATGTTAACGAAATATCCGTCTGATATATTCGTAGCAGTCATCGATTCTAGACTTATCAGGAACGCCTCGTCAGTGTTTTTTCATTCCATTCAAAGAATCTGGTATATATCTGGTGGCGTTATTATTTCTGAGTGCACTAACATTTTCATCGATTCCAGACAATTTTTAGGTTTATGTTTTGGGTCGCTCTAAAGACACCTTTCAATTTTTAGTCGCGTTTCGTTTCCAACGTGAGCGCCTATCAGCTTCGGTCTGACCGTCCATACGCATGCTCGTTCGTTCGTGGAACCAATATGATACACAAATACGCCCGCCAAAGAAATACTTCAAAAATTAGGAGGAAATGTGGACCCTGAACTCCTCGCGGCTCCGCTGAAGGTTAGTGTTCTGTTATCCTTTAGACACTTTAGAGTATATAATTAATGTATATGAGGTTGAGTGGAATTATGTGGCCAAATATTTCTAAAGTTTGCCGGACTACTCTGCAATGTTATTGTGGTTTGGCAAGAGTTTTCTTCATATCAGACCTACGTAGGTACTGATAAAATGCCAAGTGAGACGCATAAATTCTCAAGGCAGATGAGTGGCAATGAAAATTAAAATAAAAACAAGGAAGACTCGCAAGGCGCATGGACGAGCGAGTGGCGACAATTTGCTTATTACTGGAAGGATCTACTTCGGATCGGATTGTCGATCGCGTTAGCTAGTTTGGCATTGTGGTTCTATTAATCGTTCCTTTCCTCAAAACATCTCTTAAGGCACAACTTTTCCTGATCCGCAATTAAAATTTTGTTGCCAAGAACGCCGCTATGTTGGAGTATTGACAATGCCGACTTTTCTAAACAGAATTGTATGAACATATATTCTGACTTTAGTGACTAAAATTGCGATTTATCTTTATCTCCTCAAATAATTTCATCCGTAATTTTTATGGGGTAAATTTACGGTTTTTATGAATGTTGAAATGTTTAGTCGATGTTTCGCATTTTTAGCCATAGATATTACGATATTATAAAACAATCCAGTCGACGATCAAGATAACTCCAAAAGGAACCGACTATTTCGTCGCCATTAGAATTGTGCTTATCAACAATCGAATTCTAGAAATAAGGAGAGATCGACAATTTAATCTTTGGAATAAGTAAACTATTGAGGATGCTTAGGTTAGAAGCGGAGAAAACGTTGTTACCTATGGGCTGTATCACTAATCGCCTCCAAAACTTGACCGCTTTAAATGAGGACATCATAGAATTATGTATCATCTTCATAAATACGTATTTTTATGCGAATTTGGCAAGGGTTTTCGAAGAGCGCTAATTTCTCGCCGAAAGCGAATTTTTTACGCTTTCGTCCAATTATATCTATTAAATTTTAGACGTGACAAATTAAAATCAAAATAATACGTAAAAATACGACAGACCAAATGTACGGTGCGATGTTTTTAGTTACATGTTACGAAATGTTGAAACAATTGAGGAGGCCTACCAAGTTTGGTTTCGTAATTACATAAACGGTCGAAACTGTCCTTTAGAAAAGGGCCCTGATTTATGTGATTCTCGTTTAAAAAATTATCGGCCTTGTTCTTCTGTGTGTGAAGTTGAGTTTAATTTGTTGACCTTGCAAAATCACGCCATATATATCAGTAAAGATAGTGCTGAACTGACACCACCTAATTATATCAAATTTTCCCAATTCTTACGCAAACGTCTCTAATCTCTAATCAAATCTCAGGAAAATTGCAGAAAACTCCTCTCCTCTAGGTGGTTAAGGTGTAAAAAATTATTGGTTAACATATAATTGGATTCATTTATATTTTTGCCTGTGTAATTACACGGATTGGATTTAATTCCACACCCAGGGTTCTATTTCATATGACAAAGTCTTCCAAAGACTGCAAGTAATGAAACAGTAGATTATTTGAACGCGGCCACATAAATTACCTGCTATAGATCACATCAAATTAGCGGCAGTCGTTTACGAATAATTTTGATTGAGTCCTTGCTTAGACCGGTGTTTTCCAAGCTCGAGTCTACAAAATTCAAGGCAGTCCGAAACCTCTCGTTATGCGAGCAATATTCGTTTGTAATATTCGATAAACCGCAGAAAACGCGATCATCCTGCTAACCCTATCATCAATAAATGACGTTGCATATACTGTCTCCTCGAAGGATCCCTTGATAATTCAACATCATCTGATCATCATGTTCGCTTATATTTTGGAAAGCAAAGTTTCTTTATATCCTATCATGGAGCCCGTTGTATTTATGGATTCCCAAGACAGGGATACCTCGCTTTGCGCGACCCCGTTTTAAGTGGATTCGTTATAGCGCGAGGCAGGCCCGCGTCTATCATCTGTTAAAAAACAAATGTGACCGATTATTGAGGCGGCCTAACCATATACGAATTAAAAATTCCATTTTTTTACGGACTTGTGGATGCTAGTAATACAGTAGAGCCTCGATTATCCGAGCTTCCGTGTTAACCAAAGCGGCACCCTCTATTCATTGTTGTTTTTAGCTTGCGGTCAAGGTCACAGGTTATTTACCACACGTAAATCATGACTCCTCGCGACTTCAGTTTTCAGTTAGTACATAGCGTAAGATTCACGAAGCATGCGGCTGCATTCAGTAAAAAGGAGACATTAGACTACACTTCGATACCCACGGACTTGTTCATCCTTGACATTCATATTTTTTTTTTACCCTGCATTAGTTAAACGTTTCTCGACTCTACTGAATAATGAGTGGAAAAAGAAAGCGTGTTATGGTGTCGCTAGAGACCAAATTAAAGGCTATTCAACGATTTAGGTGGCGTAACATGGCGGCCAAAAGCGATCGACCAAAATTAGGCAGAAATCATTAAAAGACTATTTTGTTCACGTAATATCAATAAATTTCTCTTTTAGTTTAGTTAGGTATGCATAAAATAAATTTTCTGAACATACATAGGCCTATTTTTAATACCTAAAAATGAAACCCAATTTATTCGAGTTTATGATTATCCGAGGTTAGCTTGGTCCACTTTACCTCGGATAATCGAGACTCCACTGTATCGTCTATGGATCCCCATTTAGTGTCAGGATGTGATACTATAAAAGAAATCCCGAGGACGGCACGCAGTTTTTATCTCTCGATCTACGCTTATTATGACGCTATTATTTTTAAAGCAAGGTGACTTTTCGAATTAAAATTCCTCACTGTTTTATTTAGGATTTAATTCATTCAGGAAATAATTACCATTTTGCCTGAATATAATGAAGTTTTTAGTTTTCCCCAATACCATTTGAAAATTACCGAGGAAGATGAGTTAATGAAAAATTGTAAATCTGGCGTTGATGGGCAGAAGCTGACAAGAAGCTGTTTTTTCAAGTTAACGGCGTATTTTTATTAAAATTACAATTTAGTTTTCGCGTCCATGGAACCCATCATCATTGACATTATGACCCCGATTTGCACGAAATTTTCAGGACCCTATCTGTCGCGTAAATCGCGACTTTCTCTGAAGTATATTCAAGGCGAAAGTTCGGACCATCGAAGTTTTATAAAACTCCGGTGAATTCAATACGACATTTGAGTCTGGAATGAATTTTCGAGTCATCTCTTTCTCTGTTTTCCGTCATAGAAGCGTTGCGAAATGGTCCTATGGCGACGTCGTGTTGTCCATGGTAGAGTTTGCTCTCGAGGGTGGCGGCGGTGGTGCGGGGTGCCGGGGCGCGGGTTACGAGGGCCTCGTGTGGCGGGGGGAGGCCCGCCTCGCCCTCCTTCCCCGTGGCACGATGGGAAGCCGAACGCTGTTTTGCAACGGGGGCGAAGTCCTTCGGCGGGTCATCGCCGGCCATTCCTCACCCTTCGCCCCCTCCACCACCCCCTCTTCATCCGATCTCCCCCTCCCCCTCGCCACCCCCATCACCCCCCCATCACCTCACCCCATCCCCTACACGTCACATTTGCCCTCTAAGCCCCGCTTTCGGGAAAAATAAAGCTTTTTCCTCGTCTCGTCCACTGGCAGCGAGGGAAAAGACGACCGTGTTGCCATGGAAGCCATCTTCTGAGGGTTTTCGAACGACACGTTTGATTTACTCCCCCTTGGTCGCCGAAAACAAGAATTTCCGTGTCGAAAATATGTTATATTCCAATGTCTGCGGTGAATTTTATTGGAAAGCGAAGAATATATTTGTTTTAATACTGTGCAAACGAAACGTTTCGAGAATTTTTCTCCTTCGCCGTTAAAACTTGACTGTTCAAAGTAATGATTAATATTTTCTAATGTAAACATGTTCGTCGTGAAAAACCACGCTTCGGAGCAACGGCGGAAACGCCGAGACACGAATAAAAGTTCCCTCCCGATCCTGGTTCCGTCGCCAGCGCTGGTCATAGTCCAGAGACATCCAGTTCTGTAAATATCTATCTGTCGCTCGTGAGCTCTTAGAATTGGAAACGAGATGTCTTACAAATGAAATGTCTCCAAATATACGCTAACATATTATGAATTTATTGTTTTCCATCGTTTATCTGTAATTAGTCAACAAAATGAGCGAAATAACGCCGTATTCGTTTTTTTGCGTTCCCTTTAAACGGTGTGGTGAAATATTTATTAAACTTTTTATTCATTCCGAATGGATGTGCGTTTTAAATATGCCGTTTGGTGCATTTCCATCTAACGATCGATACCATTTGAAAATCGGCATAATTTCAATCGCTGAAATAATATAACCGAGGAAGATTCGCGTTTAAGATGTGCCACGGCTGGATGTTGCTTACATGGATGAAATAAAAACTTCTACAATCCCCTAGAGCAGTGGTGCCAAGGCCTGCGGAGCTATGATGGAAAAGCAATCCCAAAAATTTAACGCTCAAATTCATGCATTTTTATGAAAATTTTTATAATAAAACTTTTAATATTTAAATGATAACCACAAAAACCTCATTTGGACTTGATTTTCGTTTATATGGTACCTCAGAATATATAGGTAACTTCCTATTTAAACCCTAATCCGGCCCGCCGAAAATTGGCAACTTTCAATGCGGCCTGCTGAAGGATTCGCAACCACCGCTGCGGTCCGCCATGTAGAAAGGGTTTGGCACCACGGCCCTAAAGCAGGGGCAGCCCGAGAAATTCTGGCGCCCGGGTCGAGACAGAACTCCAGCGCCCCCTTCTGTAAATGTTTTCAAAATACATATTAATTTATTCATCGCTCTGTTAAAATTTTCGATAATGAAAAAATAAAAGTGATGCCATCAAGATTCCAGCCTGTTCCGCGATATAAATTGGTATCCAATATTTATTCACTTTCAAGTAATGCATAGATAGATGATCGGGAGAGCGCCTCCAAGACTTTGGCGCCCGGGCAACCTCCCGGTTCGTCCGTACCTCGGGCCGGCCCTGCCGAGAGGAAGCAAAAAATTTCAAGAAGAACGTATCATGGCCTTAGGCATTTATAAATATTCCTGATCCCAGTTAATAATGAAATAAAGATAATTCCTATACATTCATCCGCAAGTCAATGCTTAAGTGCATCGTTACTAATCCTTATTATCAACACTTAATCATGTGACTCAAATATTAAAACTTTATGAGAATAGATCCTTTTTGTCATAGTTGGCTCAACGGCGATGGTGTTTATGTTCCGATAAAATCTCACTCCACGCATGATATTGTGTTCATTTGTAAATGCTCCTTCACTGCTTCCATATTCGCCGCTTCTTCTTGGGAATTCCATCTCCATTCGACACCAACGTTCCCATATTTTTTTTGATACTCAGAAGGAACATCTCCATTTAGTGAATTCTATGCATTTCATAAAAAATCGTGTTCGGTACATTTGTCGCAGCGATGGCGGTTAATTGCGGCGCATGGGAATTAATACTCGATTAAAATAAAATGCGGATTTCTCTGACGTTGTATCTAACCTCTTTCCACTGCCCTTTGCGTTATCCCCAAGACGTCTCCTGCATCCTTCCTTAAATGGCACATAAAACGACAATTTTACGACGCAGATTACAGTGAGAACTTGTTTCATTAAATTACACCGTAAAAAGAACCATTTCGACGGGAATTTGGATGATATTTTCTCCATACATCGCATGAGTTTTCTCATTGGATAATTCAATAATATAATGGTTTAAGGAGTGAGTTTTCGCCGCCACTCTTTGCTGTGATTCCTGCGAAAATTATTAAAAGTCATCGCCAGGTATTTTTCATCCGAAACAAGGCTCTTTCTAGCTACTTGAGGACGCATGAAAAAATGAGCGCTCAATTGGCGGCAGTCCTCTATCATCTGAGAGCCGCGTGCTCTTTTTATATAAAGTCTGCTGAAGGACGTTTTCGGCGGATGACTCGGATACTTCCGATGGCCGAGGTGCGCTTAAAACCCTATTATCCCAATCAGAAACTCGTATTTCCAGAAATGCACCTGCGAAGTCTCCTTTAACACATTCACTACCATGGGCGACCACTGTTGTATTTTAGATCCATAAACAACTTGACAAAAATTAATATTCGTCTTTGTTCGAGCCAACTATAGCATATAGATAGATAGATATACGTCTTTATTAGGGCGAGATTGAGACTAAACAGTCCCCTCTTCCATCTAACCCATTGCCAATTACATACTATTAGATAGTAACAAGTAATAAAATTAAACTAAGAGGTTACATAAAATGAAGAGCAATATAAAATACAATGAAGTGTATAGGATAGTATAGGATTTAAAAACATGTGTGTAATTGTTGTTGTTGCGGGGAAAAACTAGGGAAGATAATGTACTATTCCCTAGGAAAAACCCCACTGCAGGAAAACACCCACACAAGAAGGGGAGTGTGAAAAACCTGCGAAACCTACTTATAGCAATATCTAAAGATTTAGAGGGTCTTGAAAGGTAAATACATATAGTTAAATACTTAAAAATGATGTACACATAAACAGAGTTATACATAAAGCATAAAAAATATGCATAAAAGAATAAAATAAGGTAAGTCATATGAATTTGGATGAAGGAATTCAGTGCCGCTACTACGACATACTTCCAGGGCACCGAAAGAGTTTTTCCCGCCTCGCGTGTCAAGATAGGTTAGCGTAGGTTCGGCTGTGAATGTGCCAACTTCCTTGCTCCTCTGAGATATATAAAAGGAGATATGCCCGGAGGCTCGTCTTTTTCCCACCATTTCCATTCCGTCCACTTATCTCTCGGTGGGCCCCGAGCAGTCTGCAAGTGCCGCCATCTGCTGATTAGTTATCAAGGTGTCGTAAATGTTGAGGCGTATCAATGGGTTTATAGAGGAGAGATAATGGGAGCATTCTATGCATTTTAAAATCGTTTGAGGCAAGCCGATGACGATTCGTACACTCGTGGAAATATTTACGCTTGCGATACGAGGGATTTTGAGAACTCGTTAGCTCTGGAACGCCTCTTTCGTTAATTACGCTTATAGTAAATATGACGCATGGCATGTCGGAAAATATTTTTTCTGCCGGATTTGTTTACGGGAAAAAACGTGAAACGTTCGCGCCGAAATAAAAAAATACGATGTCGAGCGAATCCGATAATTGCCGTATTTACTCGTGTACCGCGCGCGCACCTTTTCCCCAAAATATCGGTAAGAAAAAGGGACATGAGGACATGATGAGGTTAAATAAAATGCGAGTATCAATAGTAAATTCACTGTAACACGCGTCTACGTTTGTACTTACAGAAGACGAAGAATTCTACGAAGTATACGCGAAGTATTTTGACAAATGAGATGTCGTTATATTTTGATAAAATTAAAGCTGTGCCTTTTAAATGAGTTTTAAGTTTAACATTGTTACTCAGAATAAGCAGTATTGTCATAAAAAGTTTACTATCAATTTCTGCCTATACTATTGCCGGAATTAGTTGGCATCTGGTATCTGTGTTCGCCGAATTCATCGTGAGTGCTTGGTGCTTCTTTAACAGCGACTACCGAGGAGGAGATTTCTGCTAGCACCGGCATAAAGAGATCACCCAATAAATTGCGTCACGCAGGTAGGGGAGAGAAGATGCTTAACTTAGGCGGACCTTATTTCAGGGAGGGAGAATCGGCGAAGAGGCCGACTTTTTCATTAAATTCCAGATATCAACTTATTCCGACTAGAATTTATTTTTCCCCCTCCGAAATGGCACAAAAATAGGGGTGCGCGTGGTACACGAGGGCGCGCGGTACATGAGTAAATACGGCAAATGCATCGCCGATTTACCGGGATGCGCGCCAATGGTTTGTTCGGCCTTTGAAAACACGACGGTGAGTTTCGGTTTAAACTTTCGGTTTGAAATCCGACCGTCTCTCTTCTATTGCCGCGCTGTTTCCGAATCGTAGCACTCCGACGACCGCGGGGTTCCCATGGAGACGGCCGCAACTGCCTCACCGCCGACTTCCTTCCCTAGAGCGTTGGCTCCTCGCCCCAAGGGGATATTTCTTATGCGGTCGCTCCCAGGCGATAAACGAGGAAGGCGTCACTAGCCTTTTGCTGCATTCTAATCACTGAGGAAAGCGAGAAATAGGGCTTCCTCGACACCAGAGATTCCCTCTATCTCTTTCTGCACCATTCTCTTGTTGTATACAACAAGAGAATGGTGCAGAGAGAGAGAGAGAGAGGGAATTTCTGGTCTTAATTGAACCGAATTTCTTGCACCATGATATCTTCATTCGTTATTCTGAGATAGAAAAGTAAATCTTTTACAACCATCTCCGACTCCGAAAATTTTACGCGATACTTGACGGTTTATGATCGTGACCTTTGATTCTGTTTTTCAAACAATTTTATATGGCGGTAGTAACTCAATCGGAAGTTTATTTCTCTCAGACTTATATCTTTGGATTTTTGTCGCTCCGTTGTATTTTATGTCATCAAATAATTCTCTATTTTTATTGACTCCTTTTGAGGTTTGATTTAGTTAGGCGTGTTATTAGCCTAAGAATTTTATCTAACAAAACACCAAGTTTGTCCAAGCTGCCATTTACCGATGATCTATCAATGAATTTGGTATATTATGATCTTGAAAATAGTAAATTGTCAAATGAAATTGGGGAATTTATTTTCCTTTGCAATTTCAACAAGGGAAAATTCCTTATACATATATATCCTATATATATATATATATATATATATATATATATATATATATATATATATATATATATATTGCATGGTCTTGATTCAGATTCAGAATGTTTGTGATAGGATAAATTCAAATGAAAAGCTCCCTTCTGACATTACGCAGGATCTATCTTTTTCGTTAGTTTCTCTTGTACCCTTGAGTTGAACTTTTATTCTTGTTCCGCCACGAATGAATTTTTTCGAAAAATAAACATTTCCGTCGGAAAATGTATCCTTATAGTTCGCAAGAGCTCTTCGGGTGACTAAACCGCGACCTTTGCTCCATTATTTTCGCCAATTTTCAATACAATTCGAAGTAAATGGATGCGTCACGGGGTATTTGCGTCTTCCAGAAAGTAAACACGCATCAGCAGCAATAAGGGTCTCATTACGACTTCCGCTCGTCCCCTGACCCTTTCACAACACCCCTTCCCCTCTCCCCCGGAGGGACATTCTCCCTTTCAAAGAGGGACGAAATTTGTCTTCTCCGCCCTGCTTCATTCACGTGCAAACACAATCTCTCCCTCTCTCCCGCAACGAGAATATTACCTTGGGCCTTTTTTAAGTTTGAGGAGGATGCGAGGCTGTCAGCGTGCGCGTGTTTCGGCTCGAGGTGGTTTTGTTGGTTCCCCTGAAGTGAAGGTCGATTCCCGTGTTTGTTCTGCGACTCGTAAGTCGGTCGGCCGGAAGAGGGCTCCTAAAGCAGGCTGGCCAACCGAGCGGAGCAGGATGTGCTATAAAAAGGCCGTTAACGTGATGTTCTTAAGCGTCACGCGTTCTTGTTATCTTCCCGCTTCTCTAATTGTGAAACTATGACGACTCTTTCCTTGCCGATCGCGAATAAACTGCATTTCTTTCTGTTCCTCCGGACGTCATAGTTTGCGATGGAATAACTTCGGGAATGTTTCGCTTCACTAATTAGTACCTATATATTGTTTGCTCTTGTCGAAAATTTTCTATTCGAGGATGAAAATGTTTATTTATTTTGCGGTAGCAACCTTGCGCTATAATAAAAAACTAGTGAATGCTTTAACGAAGATTATTTCTCGCTTAAATCACTTCCAACGACTATGGCCAAGGGAAACGGAAGTTTAGGTTTCTCATCCGTATCTTTTGGGTGTAAAAATTTCAGCGTCAATTTAGATATTGATAAATCGTGACAAACGTCCAAGATAACTCCTTTGGTCGTAAAATGGTTGAGTGAACTGAGCGAAAACAGTCTGGTAGAATTAGCGGTCCGTGAAATGCACATTTCTCATTTTTTTGCTATGATCGCAGAACAACTGGGAATACCACACCATCCTCTTTCTTTCCTGCAGCCACTTATCCATTGAGCGCTTCAAACATTCTCATTGAAAGCAAATAATTTCGAGGTCCGAGAGGAATGACGAAAATCTTTTTATTTACCTAAGTTGATCAGTTGGCGTCGCGTCTCTACTTCGTGATCAACAAAACGTATTGGGCAAGCAGCGTCCGGAAAACTGCTCGTGCCAGACGCAGACGAAATCACACATTGATGCCGAAAAAGTACCGATATCTTAATTCGCTCTTTTATACACTGGTTTAGTACAGATAACTACAACTGGCTAATACCCGCGTCGTAGTTTTTGCTGCACATATTGGACAGCACTTTGCATCGCAGGGAAATATGGAGCAGATTTGTTTAATACGGAATTATTGCTAATTATGTGATGGCGTTCATGAAGTGTTTAATAAGAATCAGAAGATTTCAATCAGGCGTAATTTTCATCAGTTCTGAAAAATGTAAAGTGTTATAATACAGTTAGTTCATTAAAATAAGAGAGAGCTTCTGAAGAGTTTATTTCATGAGTATTCGGTACGTAGATCCCCTTACGCACTCCACCTCAGCGTTCCTTCTCTCGAACTGGGACCACGAATGAATCGATGCAGAATAAATCTTTTCTGAAATACTTTGAAAAACGATGTGCCAAAATGGAATTGTAATGATTACGTTGTGTATATATTAAAGAATCTTTCGGTTATTTTCTCGAGATATAGCTGAGAACGTGCAATCATCAATGATCATTATTCCTGGTCTATTGAAATAGTATGGTCGAAAGCTTTCACAGCGCTCTATGAACTTTTAAACCTGTCCTAAAAATATTTCAGTGTAACTTTTTGGAAAACTTGAATGTAAAACAAAATAGCGAAGTCTTCATTATTGTTTATATTCCATTTTGTTATCGATGCTGTGCAATGAGAATTGAAAGAGGAGATAGAGAAAAATAAAAGGGTGGCAGGAAGGGGAATATAAATTGCAACCGTCTTTTGTTTGGGAGGGATGGAGGCAGCGCAGCCAGTTGCATCCGATCTCGAATTCACCTGTATTTGGGAGAAAAGGGGGAAAGCGGAGGAGGAGGATGGACGGGGTTGGGAAAAGGAGGAGAGCGATGGGTGTGGACTAGAGCTAGAGGTGATCGTATAGAAAACAAATTGGAAAAGTATACTTCATAAATGGAATGCACAGAGATTTCAAAGGCGTTCTTTATGATGTATACGTATGAAACGGTATCAAAATATTGGGCCGTTCTTGAATTTTTATCTCTGAAACTATAATCGCAATTATATGTTCTCGCGGACTTCATTGTGGTAAGTAATGTCCTCTATCCAAATAATTTTTAAAATCTATACCTCAAAGATAATTTAAGAGCATGGGGGAGAAATATATGGCTTTTTAATTATTGTATGCCGATAGTACCGTTATAGCGATAGACATAAACAAAATATGTGATGTAATGCTTGGGATTTTCTCGAATGTTTCTCTCCGAAACTATATGATGTGATCTCGCGGACTTCTTTGTGGTAAATGTTGTCCTCTATCCGAATAACTTTTTTTTTCTATACCTTATAGGTCATTTAAGAGCTAGGGAAAGAAAAGTATGGTATGTAATTGTTGTTTAACGGAATCCATTTAACGAGATAGGAGTGTAAGTTTATTTAAGCTCTTATATATAGTGGAAGTTATAATTGACAGATGTAGTTCTCAATAACAATTGGGCGATAAATTTTAATTAGGATCACTCCTACTTAATTTAATTAAAATTCGTCCAGTGGTTTAGGACAGCGGTGCCCAAACTTTTCTAATGGCGGGCCACATCAGTGGTTGCGAATCCCTTGGAAATTGTCAATTCTTCGGCGGGCCGGATTAGAGTTTAAATCGAAAAATTTCTATGTATTCTGAGATGCCATTAAGTGCAAATCATGTCTAAATAAGGTTTTCATGGCTAACATTTCAATATTTAAAGTTTTATTATGAAAAATTTCAAAAAATGTATGAATTTGTGTGTTAAATTTTTCGAATTGATTTTTCGCCTTAGCTTCGCGGGCCGAACAAAAACCCTTCGCGGGCCGCATTTGGCCCGCGGGCCGTAGTTTGGGTACCGCTGGTTTAGGAGATGAAAGTTACGAGAGACGGACGGACGAGACGTGCCCATATGGCGGTATTCCGCACATTTACATGAATATCCTGCAAGCTGCCAGAAGCGCTTGGCAGGGTGTGTCATTGAACCATCATAAATTTGAAATAAACCATCTATTGGCCTGTCTTATCGCGTCAGGGAAGAATGATCTGTAGTATTCCTCGGTTCTATCGACTATTTCGACATTTTCTGGCATGCTTCGGTCTTACCCTTTGCTCACTGGCATCGATTGGTACAACTATGTCGCGCAAAGTGTCTGCCATTTCAGGTCTCGCTACATATCTGATACGCTCGCATCGAATCCCTTAACAAGTCTAGTTGCTCTACGGTGTACCATTGCGGGCTCTCTAGTTAGGCCTTCCTCAAAGGTATTCCAGACTGCGCAGCAGTATTCCCCGAGAGGCCGTACAAGCGAATAGTATGCGCAGAGGCGGACATAGAGGGTGCGAGACCCTTAGGCGATTGGAGTTTGCGAGGCCCACGACTTACGATTTATGAATACGAGTTTATGTATTAATTAAGAAAACAAGCAAACAAATTTTGAATTATATATATATATATATATATATATATATATAACAACTTACGGAAAAGGAAAGGTAAAATGAATATATGGATGTCAACAAGGTGTTGGGATGAGGAAACCCAGTGAGCACTCACCAATCAGACACAGCAACCAATTCTGCTGATGTAGAAGTTGACAGAGCGCTACTATCATAGTCATCACACCATTTTGGGCTATTTTGAATAATTACACCTGTTTCAGCTCCAGTTTTCACATTTATGTTGGGGTCTTCAAGATTTTCATTTCTAATTTCACAGCTATCATCAATAAGGTTTTCATTTTTTTCGCTAACACTGCAACAACATACTGCACTCCTTGAAAATTTTCTTCAAGGATCCTTTACACTTTCGTTGAGGTTCATTCAAAAGAGCACGCTTTTTCCTTTTAAATACTCTTGATTCAAACTTTTTATCTTCATCCCGGTCTCTCATTGATATTTTAATACTTAAATGGAGTTGATTATTCTTCTTAATTTAATAACTCTAAGCTAAATATTTTAATCAGATTAAAATAAATATGTTAATTATGATCATGATTCACGAATGCAAAAGAACGCCCTGCGATAACGCCACTTAGCTAATGGCGATTCACGGGAACTACAAACCAACTATGAGGACCAGCAAAGTCCGATTGATCGAGTTCTCGAACACGCCAGTTCTCTTTTACAACGATCGTCTTCATCATCTATAAAGTACATGACTAGTTCTTTATGCTGAGACTTTTCAAACTCAGTAAACATTTTTTCACTTCTAATATTGAACTGCTGTCTTATTAACTCAATGCCGTCCGACGTATATTGTACGAAACATTAGGCGAAAAATTCATATCCCGCCGTCCGACGTACAATTTAAGACCAGAAAAGAGCGATAGAATTAAATTTCTGTTTCGATTTTGGATTTCCAAGTGAGAGATGGGGCTAGTTGAGGTCTATTTCTTTTCATCTTTCGGCTTGATCTCTATCACATCCGCAAAACCTTTTAACCTCGACACAAGAGGCTTTCAATTTCTCTTTGCTCTCTTCTTCAAAACTGTCTTTGTTGCACTACTTATCTACGTATTTATACGAGAATGTACATGTATACGTATGTTTACATAAGGTTACACTAATATATATTTCTCTCGTGGTAACAATTTTTTGTGAATTAAGATTGTAAATTTTAAAAAAATGTTAAATATGTAAATCCAGATGTAAAAACATTGTAATGATTAGGTGGAAGAAGGCGCTACTTAGCCTCAACCTCGCCAATAAAGACATTTTTCTTTCTTTCTTACTTTTCTCTAAGGTATTCCGTGCGTGACTGCACACGCTCAGTGTTTCTGTCTTCCTCTCTCCAGACCTGTTTCATTTAATCGCTCGTCGCTATTCTCCAAATAAACATCCGCGAAGGTTTTCTAGACGATGTTTCGAATGCGATTGCTTGCGCATCGCCATCAACGCGTTTCTTTCCTAATTTGCTTTCAGGGGCCAGGCGCGAGGCCATAGGCGGTCGCCTAGCCCTGTATCCGCCCCTGAGTATGCGATTTCAGTAACATTCGAGTGACAGCCCCATAGGACTCTGGAGGAAAGCCCTTGAATCCTGTTTGTCGATGCTATAAACGTTTTGATGTGCTCTCTCCTGTACATGTCGCTGCTGAGTTTAACTCCTACGTATTTGTAATTACTGACGTATATTAATTTTGTCCCAGATATTTCGTATGAATAATGGATGAAACTTATGGAAAGCGTAAAGATCATAGCCGCACATTTTCCTTCAAAGATCACTTTGCAAAGTCACCTGGTCGTTTCCTGAATTGATTTCTCTAAACAAAAGGGTGTCGTCCGGAAAGAGTCTGACCTTGCTCTTTATATTGTTAGCCAAATCATTTATGTACACCAAAAACAATAACGGCCCAATTACACTTCCCTGCGGCACTCCGGAAGTCACTTTAACGAGGTCTGATGTGACTCCATCGAGAACCACTCTTTGAGTTCAGTCTGAAAGGAACAAAGCAATCCTGTTTACGATTCTCTCGTAAACCGAGTAAGCCTTTCATTTTTGTATTAATTTCACGTGTGATACGGTGTCGAAGGCTTTTCTAAAATCCAAAACACCGCATCTACTCTTTTACCGTCGTCCGCCTCTTTCACAATACTTATCATGAGCGAGTAAAGGTACGTGTGGGGTACTTGCGTTCTTTACGACGCTGCGGCATATGCTTGACGCGACTTATTTCTCTCTCTCTCTCTCTTCATTCCTTCTTCTCCACGTTCTCGTCGCATTTCTATTTTTCACATACCTAAAACCTTCCCTGTGTTTTCGTAGAAATCGATGCAATAATCTCTCAAATGTCAACGCGGTGAAAATCAAAATATTTTCGACCTTACTGCAGCTCGCTCAGAGGAAAAGCGTTCAAATATTAAATATCGACATCACTGAATGGCTGTAATCTATTTGAAGATTATCAAAGAACGGATGCTTTGTAACCGTAATGAACATTTGGTTTTTTAATTCTTTTTTGGACATCGGGGTTGTCTTCATCATGAAGAAAGAAAGAGGAGCGTGGAGAAATGAGATAAACATTTAATGTGAACGTGGTTCTTTTGTCTCTTCATCTACGTCTACATTTTACCCTTAAATTCACCTAATTGGTTGGTGGCAGGGGGTGTAATGCACCAAAACCTACCTTGTCTCTCGCTGGTTGAAATTTTCTGTTGTAATCTCGTATTGTCCTCGGAAAAAACGAGCCTCGATAACGCTCCGTCCCACAATCAATCTCACGTATTTTATCGTCACGGTCTTTTATACATATTTTAATTTTATCTTTATACATTTAATGGTTTCCGTTTTTAATGATTTTTCGTGGAATAGATTCAGCTTCTATTTGTAATATCGCTTGATTTCCCAAGGTATATTTTTCATACCTTTTTCGAATCATATATATTCTCTCGATAGTCTGTCTCTAATGAATGGACATCCTTTGGGATACTCGAGAGCGCTATTTCCAGGTTCATCTATATAGTGTCACCGATATCTTTACCTCTATGGCTCGCAAGCGACCCCTCACACGGAGACAGAAGCACGCGGATCACCTGCGCACGCCAGTCGCGCAGCGTAATAAACCGCGGGGCGAGTCGCGCTTTTGCACGCGCCCCCTTGGACTGGCGTGCTTGTTTAGAGAATACATCACGAAAGTCACGTACTCAATTAACCGCCGTCGGCCGATTCGGTGACAAAAGCGGCGCTCTTCGCTTCACGTTCATCCGACGAGATAAGATGAGAAAATGCACGATGCACAGCGTGGCACGCCCGTCGTCAAAGCACGCGCTGTTGGGAAATTGGCGGCGATGGAGAAATAGAGGCGGAAACCAGCCTCGGAAGAGGATTCTCCGATCTGTTTATGCTTTTAAGCCATAGGTTCTGAAATTGTGTTCCAGGGAACCCTGGGCTCCGTCAAGCAAACAAAAAGGGTTTCGCGAAGAAAAAGTTGTAATGGCGCACAAACTAATACATTTACTAGTTAGCAAAAGGTCACAGAATGTTTTCCTACATTATATGATTTATCTAATGAACTTTAAACTCAAATTAATGATGATATTCGATATGACATATCGGAACGTCTACGTAATCTGCAGACAACAATCAAAGAAAATTTTCCATCCGAACTGGAAGACCTCCAGTGGGAATCCATTTACATCCTCTTTATCGGAACAAGGCTTAACAATAAAAAAAAGTGAACAGCTAATAGAGATATATGATGACTTGACTTTGAAAGACACACGAATGTTCCTCTTAACTTTTGGGTTGCTCTGAAGGAAGAGATTCTCTGGTGTACTTTTTAATAGCATCCATTCCATATACATATTTGGATTTATTTAAGGGTTCGGCCCATTTTTATATATAGCCACAAGTTGTTTTATAAATATAAAATATTTCATCTTTAAATGATTTTATTTATTCTCCCCAAATATTGTGATCAGTTTAAACTTTGTAGGCACTTAAGGGAACAAATTTTTCTTTAATGTGTAATCTCAGCACATGGGCGGATTCAGACTTCATCCAAGGGAGGGGGTAATGTGGGAATGAAAAAGCATTTGATACATTTTTGTTTAAAATATATTTTAATCAGAAATAGCAAATATAGAACTTATTAGTAAAAAGCGAACACATTAAGACTGCACAGGCAATACATCGATTAATACTGAAAAAATAATTAAATAGAATTTTATTAAACAAAATTTATACCACTTAACAATGTCTTTATGATTTTAAATTAAAGATTATACATAAACATAACATATTTTACGAGGTTATATATTTATATTGTATTAATGGCGAATGAATGCAGTTAGTAAGTATAAATATGCAATTAATTAGACATATTTTACATTATAAAATCAACATCTCAACACGAAGAAATGGAGTTGAATGGTATTTTTTTCGAGTGTTCAGAAATTCTAGGGGGAGGGGTAATTACCCCCTTTACCCCCCTTGAATCCGCCGTCTCAGCATATCGATCGTCTCTTGCACGTAACTCATAACCTCTGTTAAGCAATTTTGCAAATATTCTATTTTTGTATTTGCTCGTTGAAATAACCAAGCACACTATGCATAACATGAAAGTAAGCTTCATTTAATGGTGATTGAAATACATTTCTGGGGCTTTATTTACAAAAAACACAATCAACACCACAGGTGTGTGGTTGATTGTGTGTTTGGTTTCTTTAGACAATCGCTGTTGAACGACAACGTAGGAGGGACGGAGAAAGGATGTTGGAAATTCTCTGACGTCAAATATCTCATTTAGAGTTTTTCCGAAGAAATTTAAGCAAGGATAGGGAATGGTGTTCTAGGAAGGAAGGGCACCTCGGGACGTATGTTCTCGATAATACAAATTGCAAAGTTGGGCGAACTATTAATGGAAGAGCATCGCATCCTTGAACTACGTCAAAGGAGATTGCAACACAGATTGCGACCACTGTCTTGGAGGTCGTAAAACTAAAATATTACCTGGGTTCCAATAAAATTTCACGAATATTTCTGGTGTGTGAGATTTCGGCGTTTTTACCCATAGAAAGGTGCTCTGCAGGATACTGCAGTGGGTACACTCAAAATCTGATCCATTAAGGTCGCGTATAGATAGCAGAAAAGTGAGGGGGAAAAATGCCTAGCTGTCATCCTTATTTTTTTATAATCGGCTCTTAGTGAACTTCCGTGCATCATTGGTTTTTACAGTGCTTGAAATGCGAATTCCATTTATGAAGTCGTATTTGGTAAATCGACTTTGTGGTTCAAAATGATTTCGTACGAACGGAGATGAAAAAACTGCTGAGTAAACCATTACACTAACAATTTCAAAATACAGGAACATTTATGCGTCCCGAAAGAAAATTTCGGGACACCGGGACAAAACTCTGAAAACTGGGACAAATCCCGGAAAACCGGAACATCTGGTCACCCTAGTTTTACATCAAATTTGTAGTTTCAACTAACCTACTTCCGTTTGGACGAAAAGTTCTATTCTTATAATTCTCGCTTTCGTTACTCTAAATTTTCTTCCGAAACGTTTGTAAGATTTTTCATCAATTTTCTCGACATTTAATGCGTCCACCGTTGGTTATAATTATTCACTCTGACCTTTGCGCACGCTGGCTTCTTGCTGTGTAATCGCAAAAGAATGCTTCTTCTTTCGGATTGATTAACTTGAGCGACAAGTTTACTAACTCAACTGAACGCGATATAATGCTCATCATTTGAATTATCGTATTATTCGGAAATAGTCCATCAATAGTAGCGAAAATAATACTTCGATGCAATTTATTTCCGATTAGCTTCATATAGTTTTCAACTGATAAAAATGCGTATTACGTCTTTTTTGTGGATTAGAATCCGGCCCGTTTATTGATAACACCACATCTCTTGGTATTTTTTTCCTCTATCTCTTTTCTATTCCTCCTCATCCTTTTTCCCCTTATTTTCCTCCCCCGCCTTCCACTCCTCTTCCCCTCTCTCCAAGTCACTCAAGTCAAGCTTGGATTGATACATTAGCATTTATCCCATTATTTTTAAATCATTCCCAGTTTATGTCACAGTATTTTGCATCATCACTCTGAGCGGTGCATGGACGTCATGCTATACAGTTGTTATTCATCTACATAATACTCTGCGCTTCACCAGATAGATAGATAATCGTCTTTATTCAGACGAACTTTGGATCATATGATGCATTCTTACATTTAGACCTTCGACAATATCCTGAATATTAAAAATAAAAGTATTACAATAAACAGAATATAAAAATATACAAAATATAAAAATATATAAGTGAAGACATTTAATTTTGTGGGAAAAACATAGGTAAAAACAGGCTTGTTCTTCCTAGTAAAACCCACGCAGGAAAACACCCACTGAGAAGGGGTGTGTGAAAAACCTGCGAAAACCCTACATAGTGTTTATATCACAATGAAAAACTACAACAAGATATAGGAAACAGTAAGTACAGTAGGAAAGATCGTAAATACAGCATCTCTATACACCGTCATGAATATACATATAAAGACATTTAAGTAATATACACATGAAATATCGATAAATACATATGAAATATACATTAATTATACATAGAATATATATGATATATATATATATATATATATATATATATATACAGGCGGGTGGCAGGGAGTGCAGTGCACCAGAAAATCTTGCTTAAAAAGCTTGAATATCCTGTTGTGATATCTAATCGTTCTAGGAAAAAGAGATCCTCGATATCGCTCCATCCTTCAGTCTCTCTCACGCATTTTGTCATTCAGTTGCTTCCAGAGATCGTTACCATTAGGTTCGTTCATTTGTCTTTAAACTGGCAAACATTCTTACTACAAATCTTGCGTTGATCTGGACGCGTGTGCCTTGATCAACGGTATTGTGGCAAGAATGCTTTGCGTTTGTCATTTTCTATGCAAATAGTCAGAACAGAAAAGAGCCACTCCTTTCGGGACCATTAGAAGAGCCGCAATGAAAAAGACGCTACCTATATAAATATGACAATTAATATTTACTAATAAATATAAAATACTCGCAGGAATCCCATCCAGTTCGTGGGTAGTTGGCTTCCGCCCTAAGCAAACCCAATGCTGTTGATTTCCAATGAGTTCCAATGATACGGCACGCGTGTGGAGACAAAAGGTGAATTCGACTGTTGATTTATCTATCTCACTGCTCTTCATTCGCGCCATAAATGGACGACACGCTGCGTTTATCCCAAGTACTTCTAATCAGTTGATGCGCTGCATCGAATAATGAGGGTAACGTAGCCTTATCAAAATAATATTATATATATATATATATATATATATATATATATATATATATATATATATATATATATACATATATATATATATATCGTATATATAATATAAATAGTTCTCTCTAATTAACGTACTAGCAAACAACCCAATTTATCCTAGATATGACCCCCACTTCGCTTTTTCTTGGTTCACGTGGTTGGCCCTACTGACTGAGATCACGGAATGGGTTTGTATGACCTCATTTTACTCCTTCGACGGAGCATTAAGGTCCACGACACTTATTAGTGTCACTGCCACTATTAGTCTTCGATTCCTTCTTTTCTACACCTCCTGTCCATATTTATTTTTTTTTAACGAATGAGAGAGCTCACATTGGTTCATAATATATGCAGACTTCCTCTTTCCATAAAACACCCTGAGACACCAGATAATTTCCACTCTAATAAAATAATTAGTCAATGACTCTTAACAGACTGCTAGATTCTCAGGCATATTAATTTGAAAGCTTTAAAGACATTGGAAACATTCGACTAATACTATAACTAGTGGAAATGGGATTAGAATAAAATATCAAATTTCACGAAAACCTATACGTAAATATGGACAAAACACAGTAAGATACCAACAAATATGTAAATTCCACAGAAATTTATTTCACAATCCATTTCGCTAAATAACTAGCAACATCAGGTGATTAGGCTATCTTCTGAGTATGATTATCACACCAAAAAGTTGAGCCGAATTCCTTAGATTATAAAATCATTAAAATTAGTCAACTAGACACGGTCGTGCAGAGAACCGCGGATACTCAAAACGGGTTACCGGAGTTGACGAAACCAGGTAGAAATTTTCAACCGCGGTTGGCGATGGACTACGATTTATCAGAAAAAATCTAATGATTTTGTAATCGTCATATTTATGCGAAATAAAGAAAGAACTGATGTAAATATTTGGTTCTAAATTTTTTGTTGTCAATATTACTTTTAGGTTAAATGCGAAAAACCTTATTTGCCTCTCCCGAGTGAAGAGGAAGAAGAGTGTTCCGGTGGAAGGACTGGTTGAGGAAATCGCTATAATAAAACCCTTTTCGCGTCCCATCTCTCTCTCTCTCTTAACCACTTTGCACCCACAGTGTGTCCCTCGCAAGAGTGGCGCCCGTTTAATCCCCTCAAAGTGCTCCACAAAATCACTTCCTTCGCACTACAAAAACGACAATCGTTTCCTCTGCCAACCACATCGCCTACTTCCCTTCCTCTTCGCCGCTCTCTCCCTGCGTCACCGAAATCTTCTCCCTCCCTTCCCCGAAAACACACTTCCTCCCTCCCCTCCACAACTTCAAAGCGATCCCGTGAAAACCCGTCCGACAAAGCGTGCAAACAACGCCACCCCCTCTGCCCCTTCCCAAATCGCTTCACCTCCCACCAAACCTCTTGCCGCCCTCGGAGGTGTTTGAACTAGCCGCTTCATAGACTAACCTCAGAGGTGCACAACTCAAAAGTTGACACGGGCCAAAATCGACCTTGATTTGACCTAGGCGGGCCACGCTATGAAAGTTTTGTATATAAAAAAATTAAAAACACTATTGCAGATTCAGTAATTGCCGTAACAATTTTTACACGCAGTTTTTATGCGGCAAAAATGAGGTGACACACAAATATGATTACTAACACAATGGGAGAAGTTGCGCCGTTTTTCTCTCGCCATTCCACTTATACTCGGAGTAATGTTGGTAGTTGCTGTTTTTAGAATGTCTCTTAAACTCTGACCTGTCAGTGCTGAACGTAATGGAGCTTTGTTTAATTTCATAAGAGAGTGCGTTTGTTCACAAATGCGATAAATATCCATAACAAATTTTACTTGTATTTTTTACGGAGAAGGAAGGTACTAGCTGAGTGCAATCCTGCCGGGCCACACAAAATGAGTCGGCGGGCTGTATGTTGTGCACCTCTGGACTAACCTCATCTCTCCCTCCCTCCTTTATTCTCTCCCTCTCTCTCTACTTCCTAACCCATTCTTCCTCCCCAATCCAATTCCCCTCCCTATCAGCCACTCCATTATTGCAACTTCCCCATCCGCTTCTACCCAACATCTCCCTTCTCCCAACCCAACCTCCCTCCCTTATCCTTTCATTCCATATCTCTATCGCTCTTATTTCGCGAAAAATCTGTTAAGGTTATGATTTTCAAAAACGTTATAAAAAAGTGATTAAACACCAAATATATCCCATTTCAAAATACTATTCTGTTTTGATCTTATTTCGGACGCCTAGAAAATCTTCTCCCTCATTTTGTAGTCCCGAAAATTAAAATCATTTTTACTGTGTAGCTGTGAATAACAGGAATTGAAAGGTGAACTCCATGTCGGAGTACACAAAATTTCCAAATTCATTCATTGAGATTTCACAATCCTAAAATTTCTAAATTGGTGTGAAGTTTTTTTTAGGTACTTAAAGAATAGTACTTCATGTCATTATGCTTACTTCATGGGGTATTTGTTTACCATAACTAACATTAAAATTTATCATTACAATCGAGGAAAAATGTTTGGTAAAATTTTGCTCTAATTACGTAAATACGTTAATTCTCCCCAATACCCGATCTCATCAAAATACGTCCATCGGTTCCCGAGTTGAAACGGAGGTACGTTCTAAAACACATGTAGGTCTTCATGTAAAGTGGTAGTTATTATCGTCCGATTTGAACCAAAATTGGAATCGATCGACAAATTATAGTAAAACTCCCCAATGCCATATTTCATCAAAATACTTCCAGCTGTCCCCGTATTATAACATGCGGACGGTCAGAGACGACCTCTTCTATATGCGTTCACTTCCTGCAAAGAACGCATAATAACGTATTTGTTTGTCTTAAATGGTTATAGTTGAGAAAATGTTAATATGAATCATGAAAAAGAAGATGAGATGCAGCAGCTAAAGCCAAATTAAAGTGCTATGCATAATAAATTGATAGTGAATGTACTTAAACCTCTCAACACGGTCACTCCTCCAGGTGATCAACCTTTCAAACGGAAAATTTTCCGGACCGATTTTATTCGGTTTAACATCAAACTGCAGAGATTTTGTTGTGGTTAAAAGTGACATAGTGAAAACAAATCCGGATTCCACCGGCAGTATTAACGGAGTCTCATGGGTGAACGTACAAAATCCTACTGGCCGTGATCGAATGAACAACAAATAGGCACTCTAAGACTATCGTCCCCAAACGAACTATTAAATTTTTAATCGGCGTGCTAATACTCGATTGTCGCGACTAAAAACAATAGAGAATGTAAACAAGAGAGTGCTAGAAAGAGCTTTAGTATCTGAGAACGCAAGGATCGTATTAATAAAGATTCTAATTCAGTGCATATAAAATAGCAAATGGATTTTATTTCTTTAGTTTTGCTATAATAGAATAGCATCAACACGTAACTGAAATATCTCAGCAGCATAAAATCAGTGTGGAATGTAGGACGGAGAGATATCGAGGATCATTTTTCTTAAAGAAAGCAGGGATCATAATAGAACAGTGAAACATGTAAGCGAAAAATTTAGTGGAGGTTTTGGTGCATTGCACCGTTTGTCACCCACCAGCTTGGTGAATCGCAGGGCAACATGTAGATGTATGTGCTCGTGAGGTATTATCCGCAGCTCCATATTCTGCTCGCTTGCAAATGCGCAGAAATTCCCCAAAACACGTTCACTCCTGTTTGCCAGGGACAAACTGCTAAGAGTGTACTCCTTTCCCGAGGGACCGCTATTTTCCTCTGAGTTCGCTTCCCCTACCTGTTTTCTTCTCTCCCTCCCTCTCTCCCTCCCTCCCTCTCTCCCTCCCTCTCTCCCTCCCTCTCTCCCTCCCTCTCTCCCTCCCTCTCTCCCTCCCTCTCTCCCTCCCTCTCTCCCTCCCTCTCTCCCTCCCTCTCCTCTCCCTCAAAGTATTTCTCTATTCCTTCTTCCCCTCCCTCCCTCAGACCCTTTTTCCCTCTCTCTCTCTCCCACCCTCTTTCCCTCCCCCTCTAACATCCTCTTCCACCCACACTCCATCCCTCTCTTCCTCCCTCTCTCCCTCCCTACCTTAGACCCTTTCTCCCTTTTTCTCTCCCACCCTTTCTTCCACTCTCTCTCCATCCTTTTCTCCCTCCCTTTCTCAGACCCTTTCCTCTTCCCCCCCTCTCTCCCCTTTCTCTCTCTCTCTCTTTGTTTTTTTTACAGTTATCGGATTATTATTATTATATCGTATTATTATTTATTCTAGAATGTATTATATTTGTATCATGACGAGGGGTTAGGTGGAAAATGGAACTTCCTAATCTCAGTCTCGTCCCAAATAAATACCACATCTAATCTAATCTAATCCCTCCTTCCCTCACTCTCTCCCTCAATCCCTCCCTCACTCCCACCCTCTCTCCCTCCCTCACTCCCTCCCTCATTCCCTCCCTCACTCCCTCCCTCACTCCCTCCCTCACTCCCTCCCTCACTCCCTCCCTCACTCCCTCCCTCACTCCCTCCCTAACACCCTCCCTCACTCCCTCCCTCACTCCCTCCCTCACTCCCTCCCTCACACCCTCCCTCACTCCCTCCCTCACTCCCTCCCTCACTCCCTCCCTCACTCCCTCCCTCACTCCCTCCCTCACTCCCTCCCTTACTATCTCCTTCCCTAATTCTATCCCTCACTCCCCTTTCTCTCTTTATACATTCTTCCCTCACTCTGTCCCACCCTCACCCCCTCCTTCCCTTACTCTCTCCCTCCCTCAACTCTCTCCTACCCTCACTCTCTTTTCTCTTTCTCTCACCCTCCCTTTCCCCTGTAATCGCGTTCTTATTTTTTCGCTAGATGGGAATATTTTTTCCGAAGCTCAGAAAAAAGTCGTGATTTATGGATGTCGACCATGGATTATCTCGGTCTTTGTCAGTATCTGCAGATATGGGCAATTAAGACCCCTCGCAATTCGAATTATGCTCATTATTATGCTGCGCGCAATTTAAAAAAAATGGCCACTCTCTGTGGACGCAAACTTCCCAAGGTCAACTGCCTAAGCGCGTCATTCGGGTAGGGGAGGGGTTAGAACGCCAAATTTTCTGCAACCTCAATCTCTCAAATGTTTCACAATGTTTTTCGGTGGAAGTGAGACGGGCGTTTCTCGTGATGCGCTCGTTCCGGTCACGCTTTTCCTTCACCACTTCAAGGCAGAGTCAAAGTTAGCGCACGTTATCCCACTTCATAAGTGTGGCGACAAGGAGAACCCAGAAAATTACAGACCGATTTCCTTAACTTCGATATCGTGTAAGATTCTCGAGCATATACTCGTTAGCAACATAATGCGATTTCTTGATAGTAATTTATTGTTAGATGATTGTCAACACGGCTTCAGGAAAGGTAAGTCTTGTGATACTCAGCTAGGTCTTTTTGTGAATTGTATACTGAGAAGCGGAGAAAATAATACGCAGGTCGATGCCATCTTCTTAGATTTTAGGAAAGCCTTTGATAAGGTACCTCGCAGGAAGTTAATAACGAAATTTACATTGGGCGTTAATTCTAAAATTGTTAGTTGGATCCGTGAATTTTTAAATCATATGAAGCAGAAGGTTGTTCTAGATGGGAAAACTTCGAGCTTAGTGGAGGTTGTCTCTGACGTTCCGCAGGGTAGTGTAATTGGTCCGTTATTATTTCGAATTTATATAAACGATATCAGCTCAGTAGTCAGAAGTAAAATTAGGCTTTTCGCGGACGACACCGTCATTTATAGAGAAATAAGCAATCAGGAAGACCATCAGTATTTCCAAAATGATCTAGAAGCTATTTCTGCATGGTGTTAGGAATGGCAGTTAGAGATCAACCAAAAGAAAAGCTGCGTCATCAATTTCTGGAGAACGAAGAGTATCTCGTTGGATGTTAATTATTCGTTAGACGGAGTAGAGATTCCAGTTTCAGACTCGATTAAATATCTCGGAGTCACGATCCATCGTGATGTTTCGTGGGGCACCGACATTCGCCGATTGATAGGTGCCGCTAACAAAAAGCTGGCCTTTATATGGAGAATAGTTCGAAATAGCTCCGAAAAAGTGACAGAATTATATTTATCCTTGGTTCGACCGCAGGTCGAATATGCTTCAACTGTGTGGGATCCCTACGAAAAGGGACTCACTAACGAGATAGAAAAGGTTCAGCGCAGGGCAGCTAGATTTGTAAAGAGGAATTGCGATAGTAAACAAAGCGTAACATCATTAATAGAAAATCTGAAATGGACATCATTAAAGGAACGGAGGCTGCAGGCTATATTTAAACTACTGGTAAAATTTATGTCTGAGGAACTAGCGAATGAGATATTAGGACTTATCAGAAGCCCGACGTATCTCGGAAGGCAGGACAGTGAGGATAAGATTCGCGAGATCGACTGTAGAGCGGAGCGATATAGAGGATCGTTTTTCCCTAGGACAATAACAGAACATAATAGGAAAAGATAACGTAGGAAAATTATGGACCCTTGGTGCACTGCAACCTCTGCCATAAAAAAGGTGACTTGCAGGGTATCATGTTGATGTAGAAGTTTATTTCTCTCAATAATGCGACATCTTTAAATATTACACCAAAGGCGTATAAATTACTCGGAGAGTGGCAAACGCGTTTGGAACATTTGAAAAGCGGGACGATACTGGATGGTCATCAACCGGAAGGGTTCAACCGTTAGTGCGTGCCACCTTCTAACGACCAATCGCTTTCTGGATTTTGGCGGTTTTTTGCGGTTTCCATCGCGTAATCGCTTAGGTGTATCGTAAAACGCTCGGAGCCGTATTTTTTATTTGTGTAATAAGATGAGCGTATATAGCAAATTTTCAGATCAGGGGAGAGCAACGTTTTATATGCTGCGACCCGAAAAGCAACCGTCACATTGGTCGCGACCCCTAACTCAAAGTTATTGTCATTATATTTGTGTATGTAGGTGTGTACTAGGAAGTGCAAGGTATAAAACAAAGTGATTTCATAATACAAGTATTCTTCACATTGATTTTGTAGTGTAGCTGCGGGCGTCACATCTGTATTGAAGTGGAAGATCCTGTATAGTTGAGAATATGAAACTTGGCAAGCTTGAGGTGTTGAATAGTTATGAATTAATTATTTTTTCAAAATAACAAAATTTCCTATAAGAACTACATCGCATCGCCACTCATATTCTAATCATAGCTTTTTTAAATTAGTTAGAATGACGGTGCAAACTTGACATTGGACAGTTGAACGACGGAAAGTACTAATTGTATTTTTCTCGAAGAGAGAATCCATATTCATGCCGAACTGGTTTAAAATTTGTTTGATACCAGAAAAAAACGGGATTTTTTCAAAATTTTAGCAATGAGAAATGAAAACGATCCCAATGATTTTAATTGGTGCAATGCTTAGAAAAGGGACATGGGAGGAATGTGGAGAGATAGATAGAAAGAGAGAGATAATTAACAAATCGGATTTTATAACGAAAAACGAAGGAATGAGAAGGAAGACGGATATGATACGGCTATTGATATTAGTGACGCGTGAGGATCAACGAAGGAAAAGGATTTAAACGGTACGTGAAAATAACATAGAGAAAGACAAGCAGGGCCGGCCCGAGATACGGGCGCCCCGGGCGGCTGCCCGGGGCGCCAAAGTTTTTGGGGCGCTATCTCGATAATTTATCTGTCCATTACTTGCAAGTGAATAAATATTGAATACTAATTTATATCAAGGAACAGGCTAGAATCATTCCTTTTAATTTTTCATTATCAATAATTTTGTACAGAGCGATGAATAAATTAACATGCAGGTACTTTTTAGATATCTCAACAAACATTAACGGATGGGGGCGCTGGAGTGCTATCTCGCCCGGGGCGCCAAAATTCCTCGGGCCTGAAGACAAGTTATGTGGTCTGTTAACTGTTTGCATCATTGTAATTAGTTTTTCGATATCTTTCTGATACATGGCGATGAGACGGATCGGAAAGTTTAACTGTTAAAAACCATCTCATTATAGTGACCAGCTGCAAAAATAATTATCCCACCTTGGATTTATTAAGCAAGTTTAAGTGTGCAATTCGCCCATTTAAATGTATGTTATACAAATATAAATTAGTTTTAGAAAGATTTCCTTTCAGAGTTCATTCATTGATGAAATGTTTTATTCGCGGGCAACATGCGTAGATCCAGCAATTTTGTCCCACGTTATGATTTTAACGGTTAGTTGTGATATCGAGGACGTTTGTGTAATAGATGAAGATACAATTGCGTGCCGCGTGATAAGAAACGCTCACAGTGAGAAGATAAATGCGGGGAAAGGCAAGGTCGAAGGGAATGATAAACGAGGGTGAGTAATTCGCGCGAAAAGGAAGATTAGCCGGAAAAAGCAGTTCAGTTCGGCCCAACGGAAGGAACATTTTGAGAGTATTTAACGAAAAGACGTCACTTTCTCGATCGAACTTAATATTTATTCGGAAATACTTACTATGGATGCTTTAAGATCAAATTTAAAAACATGTATTAGACTAGTATCTTGAAACTTAGTAATAATTGATAAAAAGCAGGAAAAACGTAATTTCCTTCCACATAACTACAAAAAAACTCTTTGTCACAAAACGGGCAAACCTCGGTGGCGTAATAGATTTTTCATTCAATCATTCATTTGGAACAAAGTTTTATTGTCTTTTCTGTGTTTCAGGGCGAATTTCTTGAAAAGTTATACTCAAATAGATTTTTAGGCTGGTTTCCAAAGGAAACATAGCCTTATGAAATCGTGTATGTATATGTGTGTGTGTGTGTGTTTCCCCTACTAACAACTTTTGCACTATTGGACCGATTTTCATGAAACTTGGTATGAGGCTCGTGTTGCCTGGGCTCACCTCCGGACTATATTTTATTTGGCGAAGATTGAAGTCCCGCATTCGACTCCAGGAACGTTGTTTCCCTATTTGTTTTACATAGGAAATCTGAAATCCATAGAGCAGAGATGTATTCTTTAATCTCTAGTATAATACACAAGGTGAGGTGACTTTTGCCAAGCGCAGTTAGTTTTCAAAACTCCCTATAGAAGGTGTGGAGTAACAGTGGACTGCTGCAACCTGGCGGAACACCTTATAACTAATAGAAATCGTGTTCAGCTTATAAATGTATATTATATTACACAAAGTGAAATGTCGTTTTGTTTACAGAGTTTGTATGGTTACTAACAACAGTATATAGTTAGTAATGTTAGTAAATAAACTTTCATATTCACTTCGTTTAACTGTTTCCACATTGAGCTTCACTTACGTATCGGTAAGGATTAAAATCAGAATTCTTTTAATATATCGAAAATACAGAAAGCTTCAATGTATACAACACGCTATATTAATTTCAGTTAGTATTTAAATGAAAGTCTTACGTTATAATGTTAAATGAAATTAATATAGATGCTGTACACGTATAAGTTTCATTTGATTATCGGTAATTATATTTAATTTGGATTTTATTTCAATTAAAGTCACAATACAATCAAGTTCATTGAATCTGAAAGAGAACATTATGATTTAACTCGAGAACCCAAAGTACGATTATTTAACGTAAATGAGAGACACATATCGCGGGTTATGACTGGAAAATGTGAATGACAATGATGAGTGATTGATTAATTAAATGTGATTAAACATTAAATGAATTATTGGGAGTCATTACTGGCTTTATGGCTGGAATCATTCACTTTATCCCACGTGTAAAAATTGACATGCCAAATGATCCACCAATTTCTTTTGACATGCATTGCAGACAATTCGCGATCAAACTGTCCTATGTCATGACAATAAATAAATTGTATGGCCAAACCTTAGCAAAAGTTGGATTTTTTTACGCCTGAACCTTGGTTTACACATGGAAATATGTGGATATTTAAGAATTCGAACACTAAATTGTATATAAAGAAATTTTGCAAATTAAATAATAACACAATTGGATTTGGCCCCTAGTACATTAAAATATCTTAAAATTGTGATATCGGAGCGATGTTTGTACTGTTCTACAGGGAGAAGAATGTAGATTCTAATTCTTACCATGGAATTTTGATAATTGATCGTAATTTCTTGAATTTCTACCAAAACGTAGCGTTTTTTCGTTTTAAATAGCATTTTATCGGGTTGTTGCCATGGAGACGATTATTATCGAACTCGGCTTGAGCATAGACGAGTGAATAAATGGGTTATTTACTTTCCCACTCGAATACCCTTCATCAATGGAGAGTTGGTCCATACATATTAGCGTATAAACAGTAACATTTATTAAATTCGTTTATTTAAAAAAAAAAACATTCAAAATATGTCAGAAAGAGATTTTGACATTTATTTTAGTATTTTTAACCTGATAATACTCTATTAATTTGTTTTCCAAATTTTCTCTTTCATTGATAAACTATGTATTACAAATGGTATTTATAGTATGATAAATCCTTGGAATGACTAACACATACTGAAACATTTAATGTCAATATAAGTAATGAATTCGGGACCTCAACTTTGGGAAACCAGCCTTAACCTGATGAGGTTGCATTGCAACGAAACCTAGGTCGTTTTTAATAAAGTTTGTGTGGAATTACCAATACCTAAGTCTCTTTATTTTTACATTATGAAAAAATTCCATCAAGTGACGCCGGAAACCATTAACTGCATTAGTCCTGGTTTGGACTTCTTGTTTATATCTCATAAGGAGAGTGAAATGCTAATGATAAGTGAGTAGTGGTGTTGACGGATGAGATGGGATTTTGCTGTGGTTCTCACTTGACCACGTTCCAATGATGTTGCTACATGTGTATGCGGGTAAGTACAGTATATAAACAGGATTAACTTTTAAAATACAACCTACGTGGTTTATTAGAATAAATTTGTATTTGAATGTGAAACAATGTAATTTTCTTTTGTTACACACTCGATTATTGAATGCCATTTTCTGAAACTACTATGTGTGAATTCCATTATATATATATGCTTATGAAAGAGGTAAGATAAGTGAGATAAATGGATGGCAACAACAAACACAAAAAAACACGAAAGCTTTCGGGGGTGAATCCTTCTTCAGCACTACTGAAAAAGGGATATATATATATATATATATATATATATATATATATAAATTCTCTCTCTGTAGCTGATGAAGGAATAACTCCGAAAGCTTCTATGTTTGTGATGTTTGTGTTTTAGTGTTCTTTTACGTGTGTCGCTTCGACATCCCCAGGGCCTCGCCAACCTGAAGTCGTCCGATTGGTGAGTGTTCACTGGGCGTCCTCATCCCAACATCTTGTTGCCATCCATATATCCATTTTACCTTTCCTTTTCCGTAAGCTGTTTTATATATATACATTACATACACACACACATACTAATTATCCGGGCTTTGCCCCAGGTTTACAGTTTCAAATTTTTCATGCTCACTCCTTAATTGGTATAGTGATTCGCTGCCGCTCTCCTATACTAATAATATTGTTGTCTAAAATCAAGCACAAGAGAGCAAATGAGCTAAGCGTTGAATGACTATATGTATGATATATTCTTTCATTTTCAGATCTACGACAATACATAAGTACTGACATCTTACAAATGGCTTCCAGTATTTGTTCAATCATGAACATATTAAATAGGTATAGATTTAAATTTGATATTTCGCTAAGAATATTCAAAATAAATTGTGTGATTTTACAAAAAATTATCACGGGTCTCTAGTCAGGGTATGCTTTGTATGGTATCCCCCTTCCCTCTCCAAGAAATCAAAATTCTGGCCCTAGGTGCACGCTCTCTGGATCTCTTTAGTATGTGCACCAAGTTTTAAAACTATAAGTTTCTTGGTTTTCGAGAAATGCTGTCCATACACATACACACCGCCTTTTATTATTATAGATTATCATATCGAGTGCCAAGAGCATGATGCGAGGACAAATACATTTTGATTGAGACGATGGCTAAAATTCTTGACGACTTATCGAGAGCAGCATTGTAGTTCCTTGGGGTCGATAGACTTAAGACAACGCAAAATTTTTGTGTTTTAAACAAATGCGTAGAAATTATCCATTCTCGTCTGAAAGAGAGGCGGTGCTTGAAATAAATGGTGATTGAGTCTAAACGCATTCTGCGACACCCAAGTTAGGTGACTTATAGGAAAACATAAGGATTTCTCCAGTTTTACAGACATCATGTACTGGATTTAATCGGAGAAATTTACTAGTTGATCATAATTTTTGGGTCAGAAGTTCCTCAATAACAAATGAACGCTGCTGTAATATATTAGCTGTTAATATAACTTACCAATCTCTTAACAGTTTGTATAAGTACAATAACGTGGTATAAATTAATGAATATTTAACATTTAAAACTATTGGTGAGCCTCGGAATGTCTTTGCAGAGCTGCAATTTGTCCACTGTTGATATAGATTCTATCGGACAACGAGTCTGTATACAGTGTCACCACTGTTGAACGACCATTTGACCATAAATTAATTTAGCAGTTCACTCAATGAAGAAATATGTTCATAGTAATGGCTGCTTAGCCTTTATGGACGGAAAAACACCGCTCAATCTCACATACCCTCCTGTCTGCCGTCATTTTGGTTTCGTGTGTCACCACAGGTGACGACGACATATATGCCTTTTTACGGCTCCCGACGTGGAATCTGAGGTTAGACTCCTTCTCGAAGACAGACGATGGGGTGGGACGTGTTTAGGGCCTATGTCCGAGGGTTAGTTCGAGCTCGCCCGAGTTTGGGTGGGGGTTGGACTGCGTGGACATCTCCTGTCGCTGTGCGTGGTGTCGACGTTGGTGACTTGCTGTGGGACTATGACCCCGGATCGGTGACCGAGGGGTCAGCATTGCCTCTGACATGAGAGGGGACCCTTAAATAAATCTCTCTTCTGCTTGTTCGCCTAGACTTTCTTCTCCTTTCCTCTCCTCCCTCCATCTCCTACATCCTTCACTCTCCTCCCTTCCTCCCTCTACTCCCTCCCTCCCTCTACTCCCTCCCTCCCTCTACTCCCTCCCTCCCTCTACTCCCTCCCTCCCTCTACTCTCTCTCCTCCTCCTCCCTCTCCTACCTACCTCCCTCTCCTCCCGACCTCTCCTCCCGACCTCTCCTCCCTCCCTCTCCCCCCCTCCCTCTCCCCTCCATCCTCTCCCTCTCATCCACCCTAACCCCTCTCTGCAACGGGTTGGGTCGTTGCAAGAGAACGGTGCCCGATGGCTGTGAAAGAGAGGGTGATGGATGCGGTATAGGCATCGATACACGTCACGAATGCATATCGACCAACTCCCCTTTTTTTCCTACCGAACTGAGATTATCTAGAGTTCTTCCTCTTCCCACGAAAACGAAGCTGCTTCTGAAATATTGGTTAGATAAGTGGAAGCGAGGAAAAAAAATAGGTGAGTGGTGACGTCGTTTTTAAAGCGTATCCCCGTTTTTATCGCTTATAGTAGCCGATATTCATCTCGGAAAAAAGTCTATTTATCTCAATAAAGCTGGCCCGTTAAAGAGTAGATAATGTTCTCGAAACCACTTTCTCGAACAAATTTATGTCTCCGTCGAAAGACTTCTCTTTCCTCTTGGGCGCTTTTGTTTACATTAAAAGTGAAGAGGGACGATGGCGTCTGAGAAAACGTAGCGTGGGATAATAAGCCGCTTCGTGAATAAACTGTTCCGCGAAGACGGACGGACATGACCGATACCTTATGATTTCAATACTTTATGACAATTGAAATGAATGGTACGTGCTTTCATTCTCGCTCTCAAGTACTGTCATAATTATAGTCAAATGAAAAAATCATTCATTTTCCGATAAATCCGTGGAGATCATTGGTAATAGCGTTGCCTAGAAAACCATATGAGCCTGTTTATCTGAGGAAAATAATAGTTGTTCTTGAAACTGTAAAACCTTTTTTCGCAGAGGAAAATTTTTCAAAGAAGAGGACTTTTCAATGTGTTAAATAATCACTGTCGGTGCAAGGGTGTGAGGTGCGAGCCACCAGCCTTGCGCCGCCCTCTCTCTTAATAAAGTTCATGTCGTGAATTGGAATCTTTATCTAATAATTCACAATTGTCCTTCTGTCAAGCTTTTTAGCCGCATCGAGTTGAAATTGCAATTAGTTTTGTGCACGCATATGAGATGATAAGTAGGGTATGGATTTTTCGGGGTTTACCCGATTTTTACCCTCCGATTGCCTTTTAAAATTTCGGGTAAAGCCCGAAATTATTAGTTTTCTTTAAACACGATTTTTTTATATTTGGTCACAGAATTTCTATTCTGGCGCTTGTAGGCACCTCAGCACTTGAGTGCACTCCGAGATTTCGTGATCAGTCTGTTTATTATCTTTGTAAATCGTAAGTTTACTCAGTAACACAATCTTAATCTCCTTGTTTTGATTGCGCTACGAATAGTCCAGGAGGCGCCTTAGCTAGTCGCTGTTAGATCTTTGATAGGATAAGGAAAAAAGAGCCCAAGTGTCTGTTAGTTGAAAACACTACGAAAGAATGATTATTCCAATATTTAAATATTCGCGTGAGAAGATAGACAAGCGTCAATCATAGCAACGAGATTAAACAAACTATTGTAATTGTTGATGGTGTAAGAGAACTTTATTTTAATGTGGATTTGTATCGATACTAGCTTTCCTACGTTTTTCAAGGGTTATTTCTGCTAATAATTGTAGGTTTTTATTTATCGTGATTATTGTTGATAGTAAGTTTTTTATCTTAAAAACTTTTTATCTTTATTCATTTAGGATTATTCTAAAAACTGTTTTCCCTATGAGTTTCATCAAGAAACACGTCGGGAAAATTAAGGTACAAGTAAGGTTTTGATGAATTTTATCATTATTATTAAATTCTTATCGCTCCTCATATAATATTGCCTTATACATGTATTTTATTATTATTAAATTATAATCGCATTCGCATCGAAATACTATTAATAATCATTAATGCGATCTTCTCGGAGTAGTTTACATTGAAAATTCATTTGAACACTTCTTTAGATGACTCTATTTGTTTATGTAGTTTGTGCCGTGAACATAATTTTATTATTTGGAACTGTTCACTTGGCTTATTTTTTACTTTGGGTGAAATATTTTCTAATTATAGGCCTTTAAGACCAGTTGTTCTTGCATTTTTCTAAAATCCCTCGCATTTAAGTATCATATTCCTTTTTTCAGTTTTCAACATAGGTAATACTGTTGTAAAGGATGTTAATTTGAACAAATTTTAATAAAACATTTTAAAGTGTTTTGTAGTAGCTTAGCAATTCTTCAGCTAACTATATACTTATACAATTTATTATTTTTGTCATTTAAGTTTGGTGACTAAAATATGAAATATTCAAGTTTCGCTCCTACTAGTACCTAAAGCTGAATTGCTCTGAACTAGCGATATATTTTCGTTTATTTTAAGCAATATGAATAGATAAGTCAGTATTTTCATTAATGAAACAAAAGATAAAACTTCTTACTACTTATTTACCAAACAATCTTACATTTCTCACTGAGTTCTCTACTTCTGTCTACCATTTTCACAACTGTAAAAATATTAATGTTTAAATACAGAGACCCGACATCACTCAAGAGCTGGTAGATACTTTTGCAATTTTTTACGCCCATGCAAGCAAAAACATTATTAATATATTATCGAGTTTATTCATATTAAAGGATTAACTTTATAAAAGTTGGTTATTAAAATTCATTTTTATGTCTTCACTTGTTTATAGTGTTATTGACCTCATTTATTACTAATGATGAAAGAGGGTAGAGAGTTATTTCGCTTACGTTATTATTAAATTTTATGAGTTTGCATCGGTTGTATTTTAGCATTCAAGTGCTTTTAAATACAGTAAGGTATTATTATATGGCAATAGTAACAGTGTAGTGTTGCGTGTATGTGTTGCATTTACATTCAGTTGTATCATATAATGTGTCTCCATAATTATTACGTACCTTTTTAAAAAGGTCGCTTTCTCTATGTTTTTAACAAAGTTTAAAAAATACGTAACCCGATTTTCGATGTATGTGTTGCTTAGCTACATTATTTCTACGCATATTGCTTTGAGAAAATCGAGCTCGTCATTATGATAATTGGACGGTTTATTTTTTTCTTTTTGCGAGGGTCAATTTTTATGTGAACCTTTTGCTCGTGTCAAGCAAGAAAGAAAGGCAATTGGAGCAGAGGGTGCCGAGGTCAGAATGTGGGTTACTTCTCGCTGCTTGTGCAAAGCGCCGTCTAAAATTAGGCCTCGTCTTAATTCGGATAGTGTAAAACTGCTGGCATTTTGGCAAATCGAAGCATCACTATGGAGAGCAGACGTTGCGGACAAAGGTCACCCTTTCGCCAAAAATAAAACAAGAACGAGGAAAGATATTAATTATGCGTCGCCGAAAGGAATTCTCGCCGTCGTAGACGTCAAGTTTGTTCATGGAAAATATCGTCTCTTTCTTTTTTGCTCTGTTTTCATAAACCAAATCCAATTTGATAATTTTTTTGTCGCCGGTTAGAACCGGAATTGTGTAAGGCGCGATGATTGCCTGCCGTTATTGGGTCGCTTTATGAGGTCAATGTTTCACCCTCTTCAGCAAAAATGGACCCTAAGAGCCTCTTTAATTAAAGCGCTGTATTTCTCTAATTAAAGCCTCTTTTTTGTAAAAGAGTTCTATGTTTAATAGTCCACAGAAAAGTACTGGTTCAATGAAGAGGGATTAATTACAATGGCGTCTGAATTTGATTGCAGTAAATATTAATCGAAAATGAGTATTTGCACTTCAGAAGTTATTATGCGTGATGGGTTTGATTGGATTTTAAAAAAATAATCCAATATTAAGGTAAAAGAAGACATTATTTGGTGGATAGTTACGTTCAATTCATTATTATTATTATTTGTATTTTAATGTCTCAAATGCTTTTGCATGTAACTCGTGGTTGATTTGTGTTTATAAAGAGTAGCATATTCATTCCGGCATCTCATGAATCTTCATGAAAAATCGATCATTAGATTTAGAAATATGAATGCAATTGCCCTTTTTCCAAAACTATTGTAATATTTTCAGTACAAGTATACCACATGTTATTTCCCTTTGATAGCTCATGGATAAAAACTATAGACCTGGTTTTGTAATTTTAATGAGATGTGGTAAAATCATATTTCATGAGCATGGGAAGTTGTTTTGATTGGAAGGAAGACAAATTTTATATCAATAAACTGGGGATAAAACAAAATATAATTTAACGGAATGCTAACGTCTTGTTACAAAAATGTTCATAGAGTTTGATGTTTCATTTTTGTTTTTGAAGGCCGTAAATGAAAGCGGTAGGAATCGCCGTGAGTTTTTCTTTCTTCTCTCCCTTGATTATTTCTCCGATGGTGAATGAACGTTTTAATAAATTTTGCACGATATCAGCATAATATGTGGCCGGGCGCGGATCCAGAAACTTCCCAATGTGGCGATCGCCCATCTTCCGCTTGAATCCGCCACTGTCGACGACCCTTTATTCTGGAAATACCTGCCCCTCTAAGGATCTTCCTATCCCTAGCTCTACGGACACTCGTTAGCGAGTAACTTCTTCAACATAAATTTAAATATTTATAAAATTAGTCAGGTATGCACGGCCGCGCGACAAACCGCGGATACTCGAGACTGGATACCGCTGCTGGCGAAACCAGGTGCAATTTTCTAACCGCGGTTGGTGAGGGAACTTACTCGTAGTTAAGATTCATTTAGATCCAGCTTCTCCAGTTCCTCAGTTCTCTTACGGAGCTCTTAAAATTAATTGTTTGCTGTGGATAACACAAGCCAACAAAATTAAATTTTTTTCTTGGTGCCGGAAAACTGAGAACTGATTTTGGATATATTTGATGTGCTGATTCCAAAAATACCTGGCTTTTTTTCGTAGCAGCTCTAGTTTTTGAGATACAGGCTAATTGATTTTCGTTTTAATAACAGGCACAAATAATGAAATAATGGTATCTTTACAGGAAACGTGGTACCTAAAACTAGATTATATAATTAGGCAATTAGAGTTACTTGGTATTCCCGATGACCGTAAAACTTCGACCTTTTATACCTGCCTAACCCCCTCTCCTCCACCACGAAATCATCCGCCCATATTACCTCGTGTCTAGCACTGCCGTACCCGGTTCAGTTTACGATTGTGTTTACGTAGTTGCAGTTGTGCTTTCAGTTTGTTTTTGTTTTCGGCGTTCTTTAGTCATAAAACAGTTAATTAAAACCATGGCATCCACAAGCAGACGTAGCTGTGTGAATCACCCCGACGTTTTTTGTTACGTATGTGGCGAATACACTTTGAAAGAAAGCAGAAAACCTATTTCTTTGTGAAACGGTGTTATCTTGCTTATTTCGGCGTCCACTTGGGAGACCAGGATAAAGCTTGGGCTCCACATTTGGTGTGTAAAACGTGCGTTAAACATTTGCGACAGTGGACAATTGGAAAGAGAAAGTGCCTAAAGTTTGGAGTACCAATGGTTTGGAGGGAACCGAGGAACCATTACGATGACTGCTATTTTTGTATCGTAAATATCAAAGTCATTAATCGGAACAATAGACACAAATGGACATATCCTGATCTTAATTCAGCAAAGAGATCGGTACCGCATTCCGACGAAATCCCCATTCCATCATTCAGCAGTCTGCCTAGACTCTCGGAAGACGAAACCGAACCATCAATGTCTGATGAAGGTGAATATGTGCGATCAGACAACTATAGCTATCGTGATCACTATAGTGATTTTGAAGCAGATTCAGACAAGCCCCAACGTTTCAATCAACAAGAACTGAACGATCTCAGTAGAGACCTGAACCTCTCCAAGGAGTCTTCAGAATTACTTGCCTCCAGATTAAAAGAAAAGAATCTGCTTAATCCGGGTACTAATATTACATTTTATCATAAAAGAGAAAAGGATCTACTGCCCTTTTTCTCTCAGGAAATAACCTAGTATTCTGTAATGGTATAAGAAGACTCTTAGAAGCAATGGGTTTATCAGAATACACACCAGACGAATGGCGTCTTTTATTGATAGCTCAAAACGTAGTTTAAAATGTGTTCTTTTGAACAACCGTAACAGATATGGCGCAATACCCATTGGTCATTCTACCACCTTGAAAGAGGAATACGAGACAATATCACTAGTCCTGAAAAAAATTAAGTATGAAGAACATCAGTGGGTGATTTGTGTCGATCTAAAAATGGTAAACTTCCTCCTTGGACAGCAAAGTGGATACACAAAATATCCTTGTTTTTTATGTCTTTGGGACAGCAGAGCTAAGGATCAGCACTGGGTTAACAAAAATTGGCCCCTAAGAAACGTCATGGCTCCAGGAAAAGAAAACGTAATCAACGAACCTTTGGTTGCGAGAGAGAAAATCATATTTCCACCTTTGCATATCAAGTTGGGACTTATGAAGCAATTTGTGAAGGCGTTAAATCGAGATGGACTTTGCTTTGGGTACTTAATACGTAAATTTCCTGGGATTAGCATGGAAAAACTGAAAGCAGGCATATTAGATGGCCCTCAGATAAGACAGCTTATAAAAGATCCACAATTTACCGCAGCAATGAACGAGATTGAATCTAATGCTTGGTGCTCATTTGTTAAAGTAGTACCAAATTTTCTTGGCAATCATAAAACAGAGAATTACACAGAATTAGTGGAAAATATGCTTTCTAAATTTAATATTCTCGGTTGTAACATGAGCATAAAACTTCACTACCTCCACAACCACTTAGATCGATTCCCACAAAACCTAGGTGATTACAGTGAAGAACGGGGAAAGATTTCATCAGGACATTAAGACGATGGAAGAACGATATCAAGGAAGATGGGATACCCACATGATGGCCGACTACTTTTGGAGTCTGCAGCGAGACTGTCCTACTAAACTCCATGCTAGAAAATCGTATAAAATAAAATTTTTAAGTGATAAGTAGACCGCGGATTTTTAAGTTCTAAAAATTAAGTTTTAGGCGACTAAAATAGGCTCTTTAAGTAGCTTAATTAGGCTTTATAAAACGTAAAATAGGCTCTAAAAACTACTTCCAAAAAGTACTAGTCAACGAAACATTATTGATTTGTTTTCAAAGAACAAAAATATTTTACTACTATGCATTGAAACTTATTCTTATGGTTAATTTACCATGCGTTACAGAGAAAATACTATCTACATTACATATAGTAATACAGACTGAAAACACTATTCAAGTATATATTTAAGTACTATGCAGAATGTTTGACAAACTGTTTCATTCGGAATTCCCATAATGAATTTGTCACCTCTTGGCGTTTATTCCACAAATTTCCCGTAGTTGGCCTCACAGTAAATGACAAGCACCTTTTCTAAGTTTTCTAGCACAAAACTATGGCATTTGTCAGTTAATATCATCTCGTAAGCAAAAAAAGAACGTTCGACATCAACTGATGTGACGTGGGCAAACTACAACTTAGGTGCATGTTGAAATGAAATTTTGCACTCAACTTCACTGGATTTTCCTGCCAGTATATCTGCTGCTGTACATAGGCTCTGCAGACCTGAGTTCTTTTGTAGCACTTTTTCTAGTTTGGCTCTTGCTACTTTATGCATTGCACTTTCACAATTTTCACGTTCACACTTCTCACCTTCTGCGGTCTGGAGATGGACTGCAGGGTTATTCTCGTTTCCCCTTGTCACACAATATGGCAATGTAACGATGAGAAATTAACGCAACATCAGATTAAACCCATTGTTACATTGTCGCATCGCGCGACACAGGGAAACAATAGCACCGCCGGATGCGTGACAGGTCTGAGCTGGTATTCGCCACCTGATCATGACCTTGGTGTGACGGCTATTTTCCCAACCCTCAACTGAACATTGTACAGTCAGTTTAAAAAATATGAATAATACCAAAATCTGCTTTTGTTGTCGATTTTTTCTACAAAATTAGCCCTTTTTACGCTTTTTTGTATGAAAATGGCAAAAATAAGCATTAACGTCGAAATAGGCATTTTTAGGTATTCATGTCAAAATAGGCATGTTTAGACACTATAAAATATACGTTTACGGGGTTATTTATTCATGAAACGCATACTATATACAACTGTATATTCAGATATCTACTCAGGAAATAAATAGGTTTTTACCTAAAGATCCGCGGTCTAGTGATAAGCCATGAATGTATATTTATCTACTTTGTGAATTAAATACCTTACTTTGTATTCTTTGTTTTTTAATGAGCCTTTGTCGCAAATACTAATACTTATAACCTGAAATGTACATGAGTTAAAAAAAGATGATTTTTTTCTAAAAGAGGTCAATATAGCGTACCTCAAAAACTAGATCTGATAGACTAAATCTGACAGTTGTTTTGGATTCTACACCCAAAAATTACCTAGAAACAGTTAAAAAATAGCAGGCACCAAAATGTGTGTTGGGCTGTGTAATCGATCCGTCTTCTGGTATAAATTTCTCTTGCTGACTGGGAGATGTTGCTTCGTTTTTGCAGCTTCTATTGTTTTCTACCGTTTAATCGATTATCTCATGAACATATCTCTTCAAATCTTCTTTAATGAATTTCCTTATAATTTTGTTCAGTTCTACGAAGAGGATCATTTCTTTATTAGTTACTAGCTGAAAAACCCGGCTTCGCTCGGGAAAGTTTTCTTTTAAGTAGCAAACTATTTTTATTATTTTTTTATTGATATACCATTTTTGATGTCATATCACAATAAAAATAACACAATTAACTTTGAAATTTACCTACTTTTGCTGTTGGGTATCCAAATTTTACCAAACGTTCTCCATTCCTTAATTATGCAAACGAGGTTTACATTAACATTTACTATTTTATGTATTGTATTATAAAGCTTTACTTACCATTAATATAATTACGCATTAACGTCTTACTTAATATTCACATGGATAGATGCACCGAATCTTTAAAAGCAGCAATAAAATTATGTGGAATATGTCAATACTATTAGCCAAAACGTAAACAATACACAACATCTTGGTTACCGGACAAATGTAAGTAGATGTATCGATTTATGTTGCGATAAATCTTTCAATATTAATTGTAAAATATAACAATGTTCTAATATTCCTTTAAAATCATTTGACTCACTTTAAAAGTATTCATAGACTATATTTAGGCATGAATCCATTTGTACCTTTTATAATGGAGTTGGCTGTTACTTCTCTACGGCCTGTCACGGCGTGGATTTTCCTTGCATTAATCTTTACGTGGCTATCTCCCTTTGAAGAGGACAACAATTGAGAAATTTAGCTTTGTTGCCGCTTGGAAAATGATCAGCTAAACCAATTATTTTTTGCTTTAAGAAACTTTTCGAGCGATTTAGCATGTAATACGACAATGTATGAACAGAATTGAAATATTTAGTCTTCCGTGCGTAAAATGAGCCATTTCCCGTGATCGTAAGTTAATATTTAGGTATATTTATATCCACATCAGTGAAGGACTGCATGGCATTTTGGGGTTTCTCCACACCATTTCACATGCATTCTTATGGAAATAGTATTTTTTTGACCCCATGAGGTCTGCAAACCTAGACCAAGTTCTTCCCTTTTTCCATAGGATGGCCCATGAAACTTTTGAATTCGATAGCTTCAACGGTGTAAAAACTTATAAAGAACATACATACATACATACATACATACATACATACATACATACACACACACACTCTAAAATATTTATAAGATTAGTCCGTGAATGATATCCTTCAATTTAGACTCGTCTTCGTCGAGTACCGTTTACGATGTTATTCGTAATCATTTAGGATATATGGCAGCTTCTTTGCGTTTGGAATTTTCACATTCAACATATTTCCTTTCTCCTTTCTCAATAATCTCCTGACTCTGTCAACAATAACTCTCCTGGGGTTGTAGGTTCAAGAACCTAGACTATGAGTTCCCGTCCTTTTCAATGTGCCGAGCACCAAGTTGTATCCTAGAATATCAAACGAGCACCACAAAATACACTTTGAAGATACAGGAATGATAACAAATAAAACCAAACAAACAACTACGAAACCCTATTTTAAGCATCGCATAAGAGCACAGCCAGGCCTTTCTTTATATCCGCCTCTGAATATCAGGACTGGCCTCAGACATCAGCGCAGGCCGTGGATTGTGCCGATCATTCTTAAGAGAGAGAAAGAGAGGGAAAGAGAGTCATTAGGCTGATTTCCAAAGGAAAGATAGCCTTATGAAATGGCCCTGTCTGTGTGTGTATGTCCCCTACTAACAACTTTTGGACCAATGGACCGATTTTCATGAAACATGGTATGCGACTCGTGCTGCCAGGGTCCACTTCCGGTCTATATTTTATTTGGCGAAGATTGAAGTCCCAGGTTCGATTCCAGGAACGTTTTTTCCCTATTTGTTTTACGTAGGAAATCTCAAATCCATCGTGTAGAGATGTTTTCTTAAATACATTAAAATATCTTAAAATTGTGTTATCGGAGAGAAGTTTGTAATGTTCTAATGGGAAAAGAATGTAGATTCTAATTCTTATTACCAAATTTTGATAATTGATCGTATTTTCTTGAATTTCTACTAAAACATAGCTTTTTAGCGTTTTAAATCGCATTTTATCGGATTGTTGTCATGGAGACGATTATTACCGAACTAGACTTGAGCATAGACGAGTGAACGAATAGGTTATTACCAACTTTTATATTAACTTCGCTTTATCATTATATATAGACGTTCCTTACAGAGGAGGAGGTTATATCATATATATATATATATATATATATATATTAACTAAAGGAAAATAAAAGGTAGTGATGAGGGTGGCAACAAGGTCTTGAGGGAAGCCCAGCGGACACTTACCAAGTTGAGGACCAAGCTGGCAGGCTGCTGGGGGCGTCGAAGAGACACGTGAAACACACGAACACAAAAAGACAAAAAATCACGCAAGCTTATCGGGCCTATGCCCTTCTTCAGCGAAAGAGTATCTGCAAGTGACACACTGGGCGGGGAATCACAGGGAGATGTGGGAAGGTTGATGATTGGAGGAGGTGGGGAGTAGGAGGGGTGGATAGCCAATAAAGAGGGAGTGTGGTAAGGGAAAGTGCGAATAACTACAATGTAACAAGGAGACAATGTAAGGGGACTAATAGGGTTAGCGGAGGTTGAGGCCAGGCGGAGAGAAAGAGTCGAAAAGATGGATATGTGCTAGTTCCCAGTGTCGGAGAAGGGGGGCAAGAGTGTCATAGGGTAAAGCGCGAATAATCCTAACATTGTAGCAACTATTGAAGGGGACATTGTGGGTATTGGCGTGTAATGCAACTGGGAGGGGGCGCCTGAGAGAAACGCTATTCCGGTGACCGTTCATTCGGATGTTTAACGGATTGCTGGTGAGGCCTACGTATATATATATATATATATATATATATATATATATATATATATATATATATATATATATATATGCCAACCAGATGAAGTCTTGAACCTTTCCTCCCACGTACTTACCCCTGCCGAGAATGAACTCCTTTCACGCGGCCTTTCCTTTTGTCCCACCACCAAATTTGATCATTTTCGCCTCCTTGCCGACGTCCAGTCCTTTGCCCGCACACTACGTCTAAAAACTAACCCTCCCAAAGAAGACTCTCTCACCTCTGCCAACCCAAAACTCCCTCCCGGCCTCCCACCTACCTTTTCCATCTTCAAACCTCCTTCCCAATACATTCCACCCACCCTTCCTTCCCTACACCCGGTCGAACAATACCTCAATTATATCCTTTCCAGAATCTCCCAACCTAACTTTTCCGATCTTATCGACCATACAGATAATCTTACCAGACGTGATAGGCATGCTATTTCTACACTCAAACATCTTGACCATATCATCATCCTCCCTGCCGACAAGGGCACCACCACGGTTGTGATGGATCGCGCCAAATATAACTAGGAAGCCGAGCGCCAACTATCTGACGAAACCTTTTACCATCACATTACTTCCAACCCGACAGACCACCACTCCTACCCAATTTCGTCCTATCTTCATTCCTCAGGAAAACAGGAAGGCCTTTCCGTTTCCGCCATTGCTCTAATGATCCCCAACAAACCCCGCACACCCACATTCTACCTTCTCCCTAAAATCCATAAACCCAACATCCCCGGCCCCCTTAATGTTGCCAGCTTTAATTCCCCTACAGAACGCATCTCCGCCTTCGTTGACTCCCACCTACAACCTCATATTCGTCAATTCCCTTCCTTCATCCAAGACACTAACTCCTTTCTCAAACGCCTCCCCTTTCCTCTCCCACCCAATACCATTTTGGCCACTATCGATGTCTGTTCCCTCTACACAAACATCCCCCACGATGATGGACTCTCTGCCCTTAGTAAACTCCTGGACTCAAGACCACCCGACGCAAGACCTTCCTCCCATTTCTTATTAGACTTGGCAGCAATGGTGCTCAAATTGAACAGCTTCTCTTTCGATGGTCGTCACTACCTTCAAATTAGAGGCACTGCGATGGGCACCCGAATGGCGCCTTCATACGCCAATTGCTACCTTGGAGAATGGGAAAGACTCTTCCTCAACGTTCCACTCAGACCACTTTTGTGGCTGAGATACATAGACGATGTCTTCCTCATTTGGACGCATGGTCCTGACTCTCTCCTTTCCTTTCTCTCGCGTCTCTCCTCCCATCCTTCACTGTCCTTCACCCACCAATCCTCTACCTCCCACATCACATTCCTGGATGTCGATCTTTACCTTCAAGACAGCAAAATCCGCACCTGTGTTCACATCAAACCCACCAACAGCCTCCAATACCTCCACTTTGATAGCTGCCATCCCCTTCATACCAAAACCTCTATCCCCTATGCCCTTGCTCGTCGTGGATGGAGGTTTGTTTTGATAGAGCATCCCTTCTAGAGTATTACTCTGCCCTCGAGGATGCTCTTCTCAAACGTGGTTACCCTACAGTCCAGTCCGCGAACAGATCCATAGGGCGATGACGCCTACCCACAATGGATCCCATCCTCACACACCCACTATTCCTGCATCTACCCCTCCACTCACTCTTACGACACTTTTCCTTCCTGGTATCCACGAAGCTCTCAAAACAATCCTTCATGCTGCCCACCCAATTCTTACCTCTTCCTCCCATCAGTCCCTCTTTATAAACCTTTTTGCCAATCCTCCGCTCCTCTCCTTCCGCCGGCCCCCAAATTTGGGAAATATCTTGTGGAGGAAGGAACTTCCCACTTCTACCACGCCTCTTGCAATAGGGTCTCACCCCTGCGGCAAACCTCGCTGCCTCACTTGCCCTATCCACCTACCCTCATCTTCTTTCTCGAGTCCCTCCACCAACATCACCTACCCCATCACCTCCAGAAGCAACTGCACCACCCGTAACGTCATTTACCTCCTTACCTGCACCCTTTGTCCCGCGTTTTACGTAGGCCTCACCAGCAATCCATTAAACATACGAATGAACGGTCACCGGAATAGCGTTTCTCTCAGACGCCCCCTCCCAGTTGCATTACACGCCAATACCCACAATGTCCCCTTCAATAGTTGCTACAATGTTAGGATTATTCGCGCTTTACCCTGTGACACTCCTGCCCCCCTTCTCCGACACTGGGAACTATCGACTCTTTCTCTCCGCCTGGCCTCAACCTCCGCTAACCCTATTAGTCCCCTTACATTGTCTCCTTGTTACATTGTAGTTATTCACACTTTCCCTTACCACACTCCCTCTTTATTGGCTATCCACCCCTCCTACTCCCCACCTCCTCCAATCATCAACCTTCCCACATCTCCCTGTGATTCCCCGCCCAGTGTGTCACTTGCAGATACTCTTTCGCTGAAGAAGGGCATAGGCCCGATAAGCTTGCGTGATTTTTTGTCTTTTTGTGTTCGTGTGTTTCACGTGTCTCTTCGACGCCCCCAGCAGCCTGCCAGCTTGGTCCTCAACTTGGTAAGTGTCCGCTGGGCTTCCCTCAAGACCTTGTTGCCACCCTCATCACTACCTTTTCTTTTCCTTTAGTTTATATATATATATATATATAATAAATATTATTCCAGAAAGAGATTTTGACATTGTTTTTGTATTTTAAACCTGATAATGCTCTATTAATTTGTTGTCCAATTTTTCTCTATCATTGATAAACTATGAATTGCAAGTGGTATTTATGGTATGAGAATTCCTTGGAATGACTAACACATACTGAAGCATTTCCTGCCAATATAAGTAATCAATTCGGAACGTCAACTTTGGGAAACCAGCCTGCATTAGTCCTGGTTTGGACTTGTTTTTTTTAAATTCTTTCTTAGGCTGTGGGAATAAAGATCAAGTGAAAAACGAAATGCCATCCATATTTCCCTATGTAGGATGCTTTTCCGGATTACTCGAAAGCTCTTCCGAATTCGAACCGTTGACTCTGTGGTTAGCAGCAAACACTAATAGTTTGGCTACCACTCTGCCTGCATAATAAATGTATTATAATATGTAATGTACAATGGAATGTAAGGCATTGTAAATTACTATTGATTATTTTTCTGTTGTTTCCATATGATGAGAATTTTGTAGATTCAAAACCTGCTATTCACCTGTAGTAGCAAGTACGATATGTAGAAGATAACTATAGGCTTATAAAAAGGCAAACAGGTATATTAATGCTATTGCAGGCTCTTTAAGCCGAAATTTTTTATTTTCTCCGATAAGGAATATTGCTCCGAATAATACCAAGAGGGATGACACGGTTACCCCAAGATAATTTTCGATATTTCTGTTTTTTTTTAGGTAATTATGCTCTTCATACATTACAGAACAATTATATAGGAGGATAAAAATCAGAAAATATTTTAAGGAAAATATAAAAAAATTAGCACCTGGGGTAATCTTGTTACCCCCCTTGGCAGTCTGAGGGTTAAGGATCCTTAGGTAATGCGGGTCAGAATGTCTAGCAGAGGATGTAGTAGGAATAATTCCAACGTACATAGATAGAAACGATCATGGTTATGAGATGCATGACGGACGGAGTGTTGTAAAGGCTCATTCATTCCGAGAACAATATGAGACCATGACAGGAAAGACAAATCTGCAAGTAATAACAGTTAGGTAGGCCTCGGTGCATTGCACCCCCTGCCACTCACCATATTGATGAATTGCAGGGTAACTTGTAGATGTCTCGAATAAATACTTCCTTCGATACGGCCATCCGGGTCATGTCGCCCTACTTATCTAGCTAAAGCTGTTTCGAGTTAAAAGTTTCCTCATTTAATGTTTATTTGATAAGTAAATGATTAAACGTCGGTATCCTAAACGAGGGAATCGTTCTGTTGTTTCGTGGAAGGGTGTCATGTTGCGATGTGATCTCAGAGAGTGTGAGTGAAGGAGGTGGGAGGTTGGTGGTGAGAGAGGTCGTGGGAAGGAAGAGGTTGATTCAAGCGAGGATGGTGGTGATTTAGGAAGAGTGGAGGAATGGATGGAGGTTAAGGAGAAGGAGGAGGAAAAGGAGAGAGACTGGAATGCAAGGATTAGGGATCGCAGACGGAGAAATACGGGGAAAGAGGTTTCCAGAGTATTTCCCCATCAAGTTTCAATCGGGTGATTTTCGTAGGAAAAGCGATCAATTTTTAATTTCTACGTGCGCAGTAGGTATAGGAAGCATTGCTTTCGTGAAAGAAAATCAAATTTGAGATATAAACGTAAATACCCGTTTCAAGGTCTCCTGAGTACGTTTTCACTATTATCTCTATGCTATCTGTGTGTGAATGATAGGAATTTTTTATTGGGCGCTCTTACTCAAAATCAGATCAGAAAAAACTTTATATTTTAGTTTTTTTTAGTATTTCAGGGTCTAAAAAGGTTTTGGCTGAAACTGGTCAACCGGAAGTGGAGATTTACTCTTGTCGTTTTGTTTCCGTTTTCTCCAAATATCTCCTTTGGGACTTAATTTATGTAAATACTTGTTATTATTAAAGTTGTAGAAAATGTAATGTTCTACAAGTCTTGTTTTAAATATCATTTCATAAAATGGATTGTTTAAGAGGTATTTTGATTATTTGTCAGAATTTTTAAGTACTTTGCTAAGTGATACCTTTGTTTCCATTGCTATGATAAAATTTCCTAATTTTTGATAACCATTCCCACGCTGCCAAAAGTAATTTCAATTGTGATCAAAACCATCCCAATGCCATCAAGCGTCTTATTTTGTAAACAAATGTTGCTGTAAATATTGAGCGATCCCAGCACCTCCAACGGCAATTTTAATCGCGCATCGATGATTTGTTATCCATAGCAACAAATAACAATTTTATTTACTTATAGTTATTTCAACGCAAAGTGTTTCAAAGTATTTTTCACAGCGAAAAATATCCAAAATGTGTAAAAATTATTGACGAGTGTAGAACACAAGATTTTTACTAATAATTGTTGAATGTATTACAACAAGATTCGACTCACAATTAGTTTAGAAAATATTTCCGGAAGACTTATAATCGGGTCGACGTAGTACCTTTATATCGTGAAAATTGTTTATAACCAAATTTCGGTCGGAAAGTCTTCTTTTTCGCCCCGAGATGGCATGTGTGGCGCACGTGATACGCAATTTTCTGTTACCAGAAACGAACCGCAGCAATAATAGAGGCCGTCCATTTAGTACGTGCGCACGGAGGGGGAGGGGTTTGAGGTTTGCGTATATCCTGGAGGGGGGAGGGGGAGTAAGACCAAGTAGTGCATACGCACGTAAAATAAAACAAACTATATAGAGATAGATTGTTTTTAAGTTTTTCGAGTCTGTTATTGTTTGAAACTGACACATCAAATTCTGTTCTCTAATATTAAACTTCATAGAACACTGAAGTATAAATACAAAGCTATATGAACTTTAATATTATAAATAAATAATATAAACAAATAAAGTCTTCATAATATAATTACAAAAATGATTTTTTGCGACGAACTTGTGCAGTTTGTGGGGAGGTACTAAGCACTAAGGTACGTACGCACGAGGGAGGGGGTAGAAAAAAATACTCCATACAACAAGGGGGAAGGGGGAGGAGGTAGAAAATGGCTGATTTTCGGCGTACGTACTAAATGGACGGCCCCATAGTGTTCATTTCGCGCGGTACAGCTCATCCGTTCGGCGTTTATAATTATAATTTATTTAACACAAACAGATTTCCCCAAATACATGTGTTATAACATATTTATGACAATCACAAACGGCAATGCCCTCGGCAGGATCGAACCCGCGACCCTTGTACTGGGAACTAGACACGCTAACCACTCCTCTACCAAGGTCGTCGATCGCACATTTATTTTTACTTTATAGACTCAATCAGTGGCGGATTATGACCCTCTGGGGCCCCTAGGCACTAAGACTTTGGGGCCTTTCCTTGTGGTTTGCAGAGATTACTGTATCAATTATTGTATCTAAATATCTTAGAATAGGAAAAATCGTTATTTTTACGTATTTATTCATTTTATTTATTTATTTTTTGCTTTCAATAATACTGGCTGTGTAACAGTCAACCTACGGGAGTCCCTTTACCTTGTAGAGTAATTCATTTTTTTAATTTATTTTTTCTTTCAGTAATAGTTATTATATATGACTCACCTACGGGGACCCTCTTACCTTGGGGGCCCCTAGGCACGTGTCTAGTTTGCCTATTGGATAATCCGGCACTGGACTCAATGAATTGGAGTAGATAGGAAGTAACGCAGCCCAGTTTGGATAGCTTTCGTTTGGGACGTGTAGTCTCCGCAGGCGGCGGCGGTTTGGAGGAAGGGGACGGGGGAGGAAGAAAAAGAGGGACGACGATGGCTTATTTTCGAAAGGAAACTGAAACGCCAGGTTGGAGGTGGAGACAGTTTTCCCTGACATGCACTCGAGTTTGGTTCTAGAAACGGGTTCTTAAAAACTTGTATTTCATGGGGGCGAAAGAGATAATTTTGAAATAAACGGAGGGTTCCATGTCACGGTAACGATCCAAAATATTTTTGAAACTTAAAACGCGTCTCTAATAATAGTAAGTATGTATTTCAATTATAGCGCGGTTCCTGAATATTTTATATTTTCTCATTGCTTCGTATTCCAGTGCCACACCATTCTCGCCTAGTTTTCAGCTGCTTATTTTAGCATCAAAGCAATGAAAGGGAAGGAGTTTTGGTTTCTCATATACGAAGTACATATTTAGAGAAAGTGTTGTGTTTGTGAAATAATTTGAATTCGAGGTTTTAATGAATATGTCCGTTTTAGTTGACCCTGAGTACGAATAAATGCTTTTTTTGCGATTCCGCATGCATTTATTTAGTCTGTCGACTGTGCGGTCTATCTAGGCTAAATTGTTCAATAGATTATGATAAAATATTGTGTTTATATGAGATCACATTCTCGTTTAAATGAAACATATCGCATAAAAATGGAGTGAAGTTTATTATTATCAATTTTCACAAAATATTGATTTATTCTAGAATTGCTGGAAGGATTTTAAACGAAATTCATCCATTTTTAGACCTTGATGCTAAAAATATTAGCTGTCATATTTCCCAAAATTTAACTATGTGCATACACAAATTCCGATGAGATAACATATCGAGTTTTACGACCAACCACCAACATGTTAAGCATACAATACTGTAAAACCAATCAGATATGGGAGAGTTTGCGCAATTTATTGCAGCACCGATGTTTTTAATTTGGAGACCCTGCGTTTGACATCCCCACTTTACAATAACTCCTTCCATTTTTCCTCTCCATACTCTCTCGCAGATATTTCCCGAGTCAATATTTTATTACGAAATGCGACGTCATATCATTTCACGTTGAAATTGTAAATTGTAGATCGAGATTGCATTCGCGTTCGACTTCTGTTTTCGATCGTTTCCGAACATCTCATCGGTTGTGAAATAAAGTGGGTTTCACCACGTTTTCACGATTGCTCACGCGATGCACAGGTTTACGATTTACCGCTATTCGAACGACTTCAGTTATCAATCGATGTCACTCGCTTCCAGTGTTGCCACTTTTTTTTAACATTTGGGAGCTTGATTTCATGTTCTTGGTAGCTAGAAAGTAACTAGAATATATAATTGCGTAAGGAAACTAACCAAAAGGTGTCTACATATAACAAGAGTATTGTTTTTGTGTGCATAGCATACAACTACAATATTTTTAAGCTATCATTGTCTTTTATACAATAACAAGAAGATGGAACCTTCGTCTGAACCAATTTCTACGGGTAATAAAAACTTTATTTTTAAAGTCTTTTTCCCAACACCACTCCATTTATTCCCCATAAGAATTGCATGGGAGGTATCTAAAAGGGCATACTCCAATTTTTAACTCGTAAAACAATGTCGTAATTATCAGCTATAGCAGACTTTTTGGTGACCTCTTCTGTGGATGTAGATTTCCCACTGTTTCCAATTCGATATATGATACGAATACGAAAAACAGACGTTGTTATTCATGTACCCATCTTCCAAGTTGATTGTGTACATAATATTAAAAAGGGACGCTTTCTTAGGATTGTCTATAAGGAATGGATGTGGACAAATAGCATTTTGACCGTTAAAACTAACAAAAATTTATCTGGGATTACATATGATTTTTTTGGGTAGTCGCTAGAAATAGCTAGGTTTTTTTTATCGATTCGCTAAATTTGTAAGAAGTCGCTAGGTCCTTTTTTTAGCAGCTAGTGTGAATGTAAAGTAGCTAGATCTAGCTACAGATTCGCTGGATTGGCAATACTGCTCGCTTCACTCTTAGAATAATAGAATGCATTAGAAGAGAGTTCGCCACGATCCTAGCCTCAGTTTCAAAGTAACGATTAGCGACTAAAGATGTAATAAATCAGACCACTTCTGGTTAAAAAATAAAAGCAATAAACTATAGTATATACCTCCTTCCTTCTTGCTCTCTTTTGCCCTCCCTCGACCTCCCCCCTCCACTACCACCCTTTCCTCCCTCTTCTTTACGCCATTCCTCTTCCCTTTCCGTCATCCTTCGGTGTCAAGGATTCCCTCTCTGCTGCTCTCGGTCGTAAAGACCCCTCCTCCTCCTCCCACTCCACCCTAACCTCCGCCTTCCGATCGTGCTTTATTTTTCTCCCATAATCCTCGGAGCCAGAGGTCACACCGCTTCTGCTTCCTCTTTCTCCTCCCCCTCGACCATACTCTTCCCCACCCTCCTCTCCAACCCTCTCTCCGCTCATTCGACCGCTGCTCGGCGTCGGCATTTCTGTTCGGAGAGAGAAAGAGAGCGCAAGTGCGGGTGTCGGGGAGTGGGTGAGCGTTCGGCGGGAGGGGGTGGCGTGACGGGAGGGGGTGGCGTGGCGAGAAGGGGTGGCGTAGCGGGAAGGGGTGGCGGGGAAAGGAGACGATCAGGGCGGGAAGAGGGTGAGGTGGTGGGTTGGATGAGCGAGGAGAAAGAGCGGTATGGGGAGGAAGGGAGTGATTGAGGGGGTGGAGGGTGTGATTGGGGGAGGGTGGAGGGAATGATTGGGGGGAGGGTGGAGGGAGCTAGTGAGGGGGCGGATGGTGTGATTGAGGGGGTGGACGTTGTTATTGAGGGGGGTAGGGAGTGATTTAGGTGGTGGAGGGAGTGATTGAAGGGGTGGAAGGAGTGATTGAAGGGGTGGAGGGAGTGGATGAGGTTGTGAAGGGAGTGATTGAGGGGGTGGGGAGTGTGATTGAGGTTGTGAAGGGAGTGATCGAGGGGGTGGAGGGTGTGATTGAGGGGGGAGTGATTGAGGTGGTGGAGGGAGTGATTGAGGGGGTGGAGGGAGTGAGTGAGTGGGTGGAGGGAGTGAATGAGGTGGGAGGGAGTTATTGAGGGGGAGAGGGGGTGGAGGAAGGGTCTTGCTTTGAACGCGATGACGTAAGCGGACCTAGAGTATACCGCCTCTCGTGCGAGTCCCGCTGTGCCATTCATGTCGGAGGGAAAAATCTAAAGAGGCTCTTCAATATTTCGGATGGAGATGTTGCGTAATGGGAGGACTGTGTTCCTCAGTGCACATCACATTAGTACGCGCAAGAGTTCGATGGGAGACGGACAAGAATTTGCGGAGTGCTAATGCCGTCGCGACGCTGGCGACTTACAGCATATTCACTTCGCTGATAATAGCACAACACTGTTTGATGAAACTTGAGTGTGGCCAGAAATTTAATTATAGATCTCGCAATTTAGCGTAATATTTATACGAGAATTTCGACCTAGGCTCAAAATATTTCCTTCTGAATAGGCAAGTTATTTTCAATTATTGAATTACTCTTTGCTCTTTGGAATCAATTAATTATTTCATTGGCATTGTCTTTTGAATCGACCCGTATTCTCTTACTTCTTCGACAACCTTCCTCAGTATTATTCGCCATATCATTGGCAGATGCAATTGATTAATTTTGTTGTAAAATTAATTCCATAATGGTGTTGCGTGTCTTTTCATTTTATTTCTAGGCGCACGAGATGGCCTGACGCCGGCGGAGGTACAAATCACGATAGATCACGCAAAAATGTTTGTTTTTTACCCTCGGAGACGTGCGCGTGCACGACATTTTACGCGGTCTTATAAGTTTATTTATTTGTTCAATTTTCTCTCTGTAACATTTTCGTTTACTCGAGGGAGTCTTTCTCCAAAATGTCGCTATTAGTCTAGGTTTTCCTGTTTTCGGACATTCTAGTTATACAGCAATACCTCGCTTTACGCGACAGATGGGTTCCTGAAAATTTCGCGCAAAACGAGGATATTATGTCAATGAGGATAGGTTCCATGGTTGCGTAAACAAAAGTGTAATGTTAATAAAGATACGCCGTTTACATGAAAAAACAGCTTATTTTCTGCTTCCATCCATCGCCAGAGGCAAATCTTTACATTTTTTCAATAGCTTATCTTCATCGGTAATTTTCAAATGTTATAGAAAAAACTTCATTATGATCGGGCAACATTGTAATTAATTCCTGTATGAATGAAATCCTAAATAAATCAGCGAGGAAGTTTTATTCGGAAATTCGCCTTTCTTGAAAAGTAATAACGCCAAAATAACCGTCGAGAGATCGAGAGATAAAAACGGTGTGCCGTCCTCGGGATTCCTTTTATACTATCACATCCTGACCCTAAATTTGGGATCCATAGACGATATAACTAACATCCACAAGTCTGTAAAAATAATGGAATTTCTAATTCATATATGGTTAGGCCGCCTCAACATGCGGTCACCTTTGTTTCTTTGAAACCTGATAGGCGCGAGCCTGCCTCGCGCTATGATTCCGCTTAAAACGGGATCGCGCGAAGCGAGGTATTCCTGTAGTTCACTTTCAACCGAACACATTCGTAAAAAAATACTATAACGATTTTTACAACCCTTTCGCGACGAAAAACTTTTTAAGTTTTTTTTCAGGATCGAGGGTAAGTACAAATATGCGACGCGAACGCCTCCGTGGCAACAACCGAGACTATCTGCTTCCCCTTTTCAGAAGGAGGGACGAGGTTCCAGGAAATGGCGTATCGTTCGGGGCATTTAATAAGTCATAAGAGGCTCTCTCCCGCCCACCTCACAGAGGCTTCCGTTGTGCCGAGAGGGTCTCAACGGGAGCCGCCGTGTGGGAGGAGGGTCCGGTGGAAGGAGAAAAGGCAACGTTCGGACGATAAGGGGGTTGGTCGGTTGAGGGTGGAAAGGCAGGCGTGGCGGGAGAGAAAGAGTTGAGCTTATCGACCCGTGCTCGAGTTACGGTTCAAGCAGGACGAGCGTAGTAGAGTCGTGCGCTAGGGAAAGGGTTGGTTAAGGGAGTGTCGGGAAAATACGCTGAGCGTTCAGTCTGGAGGGAAGTTAATTAGCGTTGAAGATATATATTCAGAAACTAATCGCGTGGGACCGGCTATTAAAAGGCGGCACGTCATATTGCCTGTGCGATGGGGTCCGTTTTTTCTCACGGCAATGGTCGACAAAAAGGAGCAGCATGTGTGGGAGGGTCTGATTTCTGTCTCTCTTGAGGGGATAAATTTGGGCGAAAAATCCCCCGGGCGTTAATGCGTCTAAAAGAAGAAATAGGCCGATCGTGTTAAGAAAAATATTAGGGGGTTCATTACAGCGCGCTTCCTGCACCAAACCCATTCCGCGCTCAGAGTTACTGGGTCGCGCGATTCGTGATCCTGATCACACGCGGGGCTTTCAACCCCAATGGGTACCGACTCGGTATTTGTTTGTTTGTATTTCTGGCTAATCAACCTCTTGGATTATTATAGCCATTACTCCTCCCACGCTGAACATATACACAAGGGAGGAGGGAAACCCGGTGCCAGCATTACCCTAGTCTTTACGAAGAGCACCAAGGGGACCAACTGCTTAACGTCCCTTCCGAAGGAAGGAGCGCTGGCTTGCGCGGTCTCCGGGACTAGATGATTCCAGGTTGAAAAATTTGACATCCACCAGATTCGAACCTAGGCCCGCTGCGTGGAAGGCCAACGCTTTAACCATAACATTTTTAACTGAATGTCTCGAGTGAAAAGGATGAGAATGACAGTAGCCAGTGTGACAGTATGGAAGGGTGGAATTTCAGAGGGTTGATAGGTCGCAGTGGTTATAGTGGTGACTTATGGGATGATGAGTTCAAATAGTCGAGGTGTGGTTAGCGGTAAAGGTTAGACTTGGGTTAGCGCTATAGGGGAGTCTTGGGCTGGCGGTATTTAGCCTTATTACCCACACATTCATTCCTAATCATATAGAGTACAAGTAGTTGGTGCTTTCACTCTGTGTGTACTTATTTATTCTTTACGTTCATATTTGTTTTACTGTTTACTTTTTAAGATATATATTCGCGTACATATTACCTATTAAAATGGTAATACGATAAAGAATCAGAATTGATTGCTTGATACAACTGTCTAAAATTTTTTACAATAGTAACTTATTTCGAGTTTTATTAATTACTTTGATAATTATTTCGGAAAACATTGTTTTGGTTATCCACGAATAATATTTCTGTTATCATTTGTTGTAGGATTCCTTTTTGGTGTAGGTACGTCGTTATCGTATAAGCGAGTTAAACCTATATTAAGGAACGTAATTCATTCTTTTGGGATAATTGCAAGGAAGGTATCTAAGATTCTGTACTTACTAAGTAAAAGTTTTGGATTATACTTTTTCGGTCGTTGTGTTACTCAACAATAAAACTGAATATAAAATAATTTTTATCTGAATAATTAGCCCTTTAATTCTATAACAATCTCATTTTAATGTTTATTATTTTCACCAAATCAATGGTACAAATAAGAAGCCATGCCTAAAAGAAGCGGAAGATTATTCTCTGATTCTAAGAAGATCAATTCCAAATGAATGTCTCTCACCGGAGCAGCAGAAATAAAAGTCTTGAAGAGCAAAGAGTGATGCAGGCGAAAGTCAGAGCAACAAAAACTACTGACCAAAGGAATATAAGACATTAAGAAGAATGACTGAGACAGGCGAGTGCAAGAGCAAAAGTAACTAATGACCAAAGGGATTTACGACTTCAAGAACAAAGACAGTGAAAGATATCACAGAAGGTACAATAAGAAAACTTCTAGGAAAATGAATAAAATGTTTAGTAATCCACTTTAATAACTCTCACAGAACAGACGACCGGTTCCGACTAACAATTACTCACTATGATGACTAAGTGTTAGTCGAAACCGGTCGTTTGTTCTGTGAGAGTTATTAAAGTGGATTCTTTACTAAACATTTTATTCATTTTCCTGAATATGGAGTTCCACCAGGTCAAGGCTGCATCCATTGAAGAAAACTTCTGCCTATGTCAATTCTTTAATTTCAACCAAAATATAATCTTTAACTTCTTTCTCCCTTAAATACCTATATGTACACTTTGCTTTCTCTTCAACTAAATATTTATATGCATCAATTAATAATAACATCAATTAAGCCAATTATACTTATTAGATTATAAGAACACTTACCATGTCATACCAACACACTTTTTATCATCAAATTCGATTTCAAGGTCCGGGAACTCATTTTGTTTCGTAGTTTTGACTTTAAAATATTCACGTGACAAATTGGACCCACAAAATCAGCCTTGGCATGGGATAACGTATGGTTAAGCTAAATTTGAATATATCTTCAAATGTGTTTCCACCGGTAGCATCCCTAGAGCTTGTAATTCCTACCCAAGGTTTTAAAGTTTTTGAGATGCAGTTTCATCCACTGGAAATCAATTCGAGTAAAATAACTATATTTTAAAAGTAATTCCATCGATTGTTTATTATGATTGTTTGATAAAAAATACGTCGCCAAATTTGTCGATAAAGAATGCGAGAAAATTCATTTTTCTGGGTAAAAGATAGGAAGAGAAGAAATATTGCTACCATTAAGCATTACAATAAAGATTAACTTGGTTTCATTACCTGGTTTTATCTTTCTCGGTATTTTTGTCTTGACTTAAAAACCCGAGCAACGCCGGGTACTTTCAGCTAGTAAAATATAAACGAAAGGCAATACCTGAATACAGTTCTTAGACTGCGCAAAGTTGCTCCAAACTCCATATTTGCTCTGATGCCGACGTTAAAGCGTTAAAGGTGCATAATGTATGTTTAAGACATTTTCAGAAAGACACATACTGCTGATTTGCAGACCTCTGAGAATTTATTGCAACTAAAACGTTTTTCTGAATATGATCCGGATGGTCTGGATTGAGATAATCGGAATCTCAGTGTATATTTCAGAATAGGCAGTGACGATAATTAATTCCACTAAGTAAGACAGTAATACAGAGCAGGGGCGGCCCGAGTAATTTTGGCGCCCCGGGCGAGATAGCACTCCAGTGCCCCCCTCCGTTAATGTTTGTTGAGATAGTACATGTTAATTTATTCATCGCTCTGCAAAAATGATCGATAATGAAAAATAAAAAGGAATACCATCAAGAATCTAGTCTGTTCTTCCATATAAATTGGTATCCAATATTTATTCACTTGCAAGTAATGCACAGATCGGGATAGCGCCCCCACGACTTTGGCACCCCGAGCAGTCGCCCGGCTCGTCCCTAGCTCGGGCCAGCTCTGAGCCAGTTATGATATAAGGGGATTTCCATATTAATGCGATATCTGAGTCTCTGATACTTGAATAGCAATCAGCCGCTGTGCAAGTCTTGATATATTTTTTTAATTTGAGTAGAGGAATGTTTTGCTGCTCTGTGGTATTTTGAGTTCATTTTGAAATTGGTTCAAAAACTGATCGGAATAAGAGTATGATAGAGAACAACGACAATAAAAGATACCAGAGAAAGAGCGGGAGAGAGAAGGAATTGGTTGAGACGAGAAATAACGGGTGAAAAGTGTATCGAATTTCATTTTAGAAACAATATTATCAAGCATCGCTCAATAAATTACGCGGATGATCGGAAAGAGTGCCTTCAATTTAAGGAGAAATGGCGGTATAGTCTGTGACGGCAGAGACAAAATATTGGGAGTTAAAGAGGAATTGAGCGTCCGTAGTGCGCCGTCGGAGGAAGCCGGCGCAGAAGGAAAAGCAGGAAGGGAGGGCAAGGAAGAGGATGAGGGAGGAAGAAGGCGAGGAAAGAGAGGGGACGAAGGAGAAGAGAGGTGGAAGTTTTGGGGTTGGCGCGTGAAACTCGGAGAGTCTCAGGTGATCTCTTTATTGCCTATTTGAGGACTTGAAAAAAATGAGGCGTTGGGAAGGGAGGGAGGCGCGAGGGGTGGCCGCGGCGGAAGGAGTCTGCCTCTCTCCCCGGTTCGGCTGCCGCCGTTGAGACGACGCTACGTGGCACTCATGCGTGCCTCGCTGATCTTGAACCTAATATTTTTCGTTATCGTTCCTCGGGGTCACGGTATTATGTGTCTCGCGCCGCCGATGATAACGCATTGCCTGCTCCTTTCGGTCGTGGTGGGGGTTGACAAATGCCTAGCGATTATGGCCCAAAGTTCACCGAGTCGGTCTTGCCACATTCTTGCCGATGCTTATTTAGCGGCACCATTCTATTTTATCCTTTCTAATTAATCCTGCATAATTAATATGTCCCTATTGTTGTATTATTCGGATATTATTCCTGACGAGGCGGTTGCCCATGGAAATTACTGCGGTAGACCCCACGATTCTACGGGCTTATAGGGCTGTCGCGTCCAGAAGGAAAAATTTATTTAAGAATCATAGAAAAATTATGCATTAAAATTATACGAAAGGGACCGAAAATAAGCGACTTGAACGATAATTTTGTCGTAGAGAAGATCTCCGGACAAAAAACTGTTCGGCGGACACTGTCCGTAAAATTCGAAATCCGTAAGATCGGGATTCGTAGAATTGAGGTTTTTACTGTATTATTTTTTAAATCTCAAATTGTTTGCTATTCTTCGCAGCACTACCATTGCGAATAAAAGTTTTTTGTTCATCACGTCCTCACGGCATTGCGATGCCAAATTATTGTAGGTAATTAAAATTCCGTGAATTGAGATTTGTAATTTCATTTATGAAATTTGCAGCGCAATTTAGCATTTTTCTTATGCCTTTAATACGCCGTAAAATATTGCCATACCAAAAACAGTGAATGGAAAAATTAACGATTTTATCGCTAGGATGCATTTTTATGCATTCTTACTCATAATTATTCCAGCTGCCTCACTGCGATAACAGAGATAAAATTCTTTTTGAAAAAATATCGAAATTTCCGCAAGCATGGAAAACTATAAAATGGAAAATCTCTTTTATAAACGTTTGTGGACTGCGTTATCTAACCCACGAGGAGGACCACGCTCAGTGGAAGTGCCTGGAGATAATTCACTTCGCGAGATTAGAGTCCCCTTTCCCCTACCTCCGACTCTCACAAATGTTTGTAAATAATGCGTTCCTCGGAGTAAAATTATCGCACTTTCTCTCTCTCTCTCTCCTATGCTATCATTCCCGGGACAACGGGACGGCGCTTTTATCGTGCGCCTTCCGCCATGCTTGTTATCTGGCGCTTGGAAACGTTGCTCCGCGGTTTCCATCTTATTCAATCGCCAGAGGGAGTCCCGGTGCAGCGGATGTCTCCTCTTTCTCTCTCCCTCTCTCGCTCCCTCTCGTCTCCATCTCGGGGCACAGGAGGTCAAGAGTTCGAGGAATCGGACTGAGCGCGCCAACGACGTATATCCAGTGAGCCGCTTGATCGGCAGAAAGGCTCCGAGTGAACGTGTGCCGTGGAATTGGTTCCGTTGCAACGCGTTGGGGCGAAGCGGTGCGCCATAGAGGCGACCCAGGGAGGGTGACGGTGTCTTCTGCACGTCTCTCCGTGTACGACGTCGTCGGCTCGTGCCTCTGCTGTCTTGCGTCTTCCTTATTATACTCCAGAAAAACAGTGTTTCGATAGTTTTGGTCTCGCGTAGCGAAAGCCTAGTTATGCATTTTTAGCCTACTTTCCAGAATGTAAATATGATTGTAGTTTCGCCGTTGTGTCTGTCTGTCCCCTTCTATTAACTTTTGATCCAATAGTCCGATTTTCATGACACTTGGTGGAAATCTCTTGCTACTGGGGTTGAGCTCCCAAGGATAGTTTTTGTTGCGAATATTGAAAGTCCCGGGTTCGATTCCAGGAACTATATCCTTCCCATTTGATTTACGTGGGAAATCTGAAATCCATCGTGCAGGGTAATTTTCCCTTGCGAATTAAAATATCTTAGAATTGGCATACTGGAGCGGAATTTGTACTTATCTCTTATAAAAGGAATGGAGATTCTAATTTTTATCGTTTAATGTTGCTTATCGATCGTATTTCTTCGAATTTCGCGTAAGTATGGGCGTTTATGCAGTTTTTATCAGCCATTACGAGAGTGTTGCCACTGCAACGACTATTATTGGACTCGGATTCGGTATAGTCTATTACGTGCACGCGTTATTTTTGCCACACAAACACGCGTGATCAATTTAGTTTTCCGTTCGAATTTATTTGTAATATTTTATTACGCTAAATTATAAAATTAGGGAACACAAAGAGCAACTCACCCGCGATGATTTTAAAGCTATTATAAGTATTAAATAAATAATTATCTGGAAGGTGTGTAACATAAGTTCCGTTTGTATCATCTTGTTTGAATTGTATTTCGAATAAGTGTGTTCGTAGTTGTTTGACACATCTGAAGCAGTGTTCGCCCGCAACCGTAATTTGTAGGAAACCGAGGTCCTGTGCCATCCGCATACCATTGATCCGAAGGGCCTCCGAACGACCGTTTCCGTATTTCAGAAGTTCCCGACCGAATGCGAAATCAGAAAGCTTTCGATGTCCGTGATAATTTTCAAAGCATCTACGATACCGCAATTTTTTAGATCATTCGGAGATCCGCTCTTTAAAAAAGTTTGCGTATAGCCTATCATGCCTGTGTATAACGACCAATGGGTTCAGACCAAACTTGTGAACCCTTTTGTTTTACACCATTCCGTATTAATCATATGCCTAAATGGATATGGTGCCTTCCGCTCATTAAAAAAGTTACCCCATTATGACGTCGCTCAAAAAAGGCTGAGTTCCCCTCGTACGGAAGATCCGAGTAAAAGCACGGTTGATTGAGAGACCAATCAGGATTTGATGAGATTGCGATATTCTTACTCTTTTTCGAAGGCGATTGGTTGGCGTCGCTGTTGCTAGGACGAGTAAAATTACTGTTCTAACATGCGGAACGTTTTTATAGTTGGGTTGTAATTGTAATGAGGCTAATATTTTTAGGTTTGTAAGTAAGCTGTATTTAACCGTGTAATTTTCAAATAAGAAGTCACTATTAGAATATATTAAAAATTTCGAGTGAAGACGAAATTTAATGTTTTGGGTAATAACTATTACTATGGAATCAAATCCTTATGTTTACTGTAAAATGTGGTGGCTTTGTTTATAAAACTTCATTTATACATATCGTTAAGCTCTTTAATCTTTCCAGATGAAAGAATCAATTGGGCAGAATAGCAATTGTAGTCATACAAGTAATCTTAAAATGGTTATTTAATTTATTACGTCAGTATAATTTATTACCTATTCATGAACGCTGGAATCTAATTGATTTCGAATTTTAAAAACTTCCGTAAACAAAGAATTATTCAAAATAACAATAATATCACCAGAAATCCGGGTACGACTCTCTTTTCAATCAGATAGACACATCTTCCTCCCTTTCCCTCGTTCCCTTCCCTCTCCCTCCCTTCCCCTCCTCTCCCTCCCTCTCTCTCCCACCCTCCCCATCCTTACTTGTACGCAGCGCCATTTTCTTCTCGCGACACATCGACTGCTTTGGTGTGAAAAAGATTATAGACTTGAGTTTTCAACTATAGCCTCCATACTTTCGGAAGAAACGATCATTTTCAATTATTTTCTCCAGACAATTTCATTTTGTCAATCAAATAATTTCAGCGCATTTATATTTAAAAGCAACTTAATGGTTACATTTACGTCCGTATATCATGCACTTACTGATGGAAACGTAAGTGATAAGTTAATTCCATGCACAAATATAAGTAAATTCTTTGTGCTTTGATAAACTACCAACGGACTTTGGCTTTACAACGTTCAACGGCTTACCGTTCTTTTATGATTAAATAGATGGTTTTCAAGATATGCGAACTTTCGAAACAGATGCAATATCACGATACTTGAGAATTTATTGCCGTATTGAATAGTCACGCAGAATATCGGACAGTTACTCCGCTAATTTACAAATTCTTAGTATAATTTGCCCAATGACGTACTTTTTTCTCTAAAAACTGGGGAAACAATTTTTAACGTTAATTTGAAATATGAATCGAATCAGGATGATGTAGATGAATGTTGAATGGGCCCAATGAATAGATGCTTGGTAGCGAAAAATATTTTGACACCTTAAAAGTAAACCTCTTACTATTTCCTAAAGAATATTTGTGATAATCACAAGAATTTTCATAATATGAAGGTTAAAGAATTTTCATTCGAAATTGATCTTCTATATAGAATCGTTCCCATTGAATTTATTTTTTATTGGGATGAAATAATTCTTGCTTCTCGGTTCGGTAATAATCGCGCTGACATTTTTTTTGCAACAAATTACATTCCATCGTCAATCAAAACTGCGAAACCGTCACATTCCTGTTCTCGCGTTTACGCTCCTGTCTCCTAAAGGATTCAATCGTACGCTTCTGCTAAACTGCTATCTTTCGGGCATTTGTAATAAATAACTGGTGCTGGGGAATGTCCGTGTGCAACATTTTAATGAAAACAACTAGAAATAATAGGAACAAAATTCCATTTTCTATGGGGAGTTAGATGAAAATCGCTTTAAGACATCGATGTCATCTTTGAAAATTTTATTTCCTTCCCAGTAGAATCGGATGTTTTGCAGAGCCTGCGACCAGACATTTCCGCATTTAAACGCGAGTTCATGTGATCATGAATCAGCAGTTTGTCGGCTATTTCTCCGTCGCAGGAAACGAATTATGGTCAATAATCAAATGTCAGTTCTCTCTCCTATCCGGGGCAACTATAAACATCTTATTCCGGGGTCCATTTTAAACACTTCCGATCAAATTTCCTCTTGTGGACTCGGAGACGACATGCGGAAAAATGAGAGAAGCCGATCAGAGGGAGGAACGAGAAATCCAAACCGGGATTAACTCAGGCTGGTTTCCCAAAGTTGACGTCCCGAAAATTGATTACTTATATTGACAGGAAATGTTTCAGTATGTATTATAAATTTTCCATTATAAGAATTAGAATCTACATTCTTTTTCCTTTAGAGCAGTACAAACCTTGCTCCGATATCACAATTTTAAGATATTTTAAAGTATTAAAGAATATATCTCTGCAAGATGGATTTGAGAGTTTCTATGTAAAAAATAGGGAAAAACGTCCCTGGAATCGAACCCGGGACTTCAATCTTTGTCAAATAAAATATAGCCCGGAGGTGAGCTCTGACAGCACGAGTCTCATACCAAGTTTCATGAAAATCGGTCTATTGATGCAAAAGTTGTTAATAGGGGGCACACACACACACACAAATAAGACCAATTTCATGAGGCTGTTTCCATTGGAAACCAGCCTAAAGGTGAGGGGCGTGGTGAGGGGGTGGTGATGGAGGGAGGTGAAGGGGGGAGGTGAAGGAGGACGGTGAGGGGCCAAAAAATGGAGGCTACAACGCGTCTGCGCCGAATGCCTCGCTGAGACGTGGCCTAGACGCGTGCGTCACACTCACCGAGGTAACGAAAGCTCGAAACGCTTTATACGTCACTTCGCAGGTAAAAGAGGAGTGGGTGGAGAAAAATAAGAGGCGAAAAGCGGATGTGCGTCGCCCGGGGCGGGAGAAGGCGTGGGAGGGGGGCGTTTTGGGTGGGAGGAAGTGGGTGTGTGCTGGTAGTTTGGTGCTTGGTGGGAGAAAACGGGATAATTCGTAGTTGCCCTTGAAAGAGCAAGGCAGGTGATGCGATAAGGAATCATTTCGCCGAACCGCTTTGAACTGAATATTCTTTAATTTTTTGAAATTTTAGTCGGCAGTCAAAGAGTTAACGGAAGGATTAATTTGGATTCTTATTTGAATCGATAAGATAATTCTGCGTGATTCAGTATGATTCGGAGAATTTTCACAATGACTTGAGATAGAGAAACGAACTAAATTCTGGCGGAAATAAATTCTCTGAATTCAAAACTTTTTCATCGTAATCTAGAAAATAAAAACTTAGGAGATTTCCTTCACGTGTTATATTCGAATTTAAAATTTTTCCCGTTTTCTTATTTTTAAAATAAATGATTTGTTGAATGTTAATGATAACTTCTTTGTCCGGCCTACGGGAACAATTTCCATCATGCAATATTTCCAAATCCTTTAGGTTTAAAAATTTGTTCCCATCTTATTAACCATACTTGGAGGTTTTTGTAATTTGGCGCGAACGACCGCACAAATATTCTTCGATATGCAGCTGTGTAGTCTTTATTTCCACAAACGTTGCATATCACATGATTGACGAAAATAATGGTTCGAGTTTTCTTCCGCATAGTTCCGAAAAAATATGCTATTTTACGCTAATTTGAAATTTCTTTCACTAAAACGGATTCGAAAATAAAATGGTACTTTATGAAACAAGCAGAGGCTTTATAGAAAGTTTTCTGTTTGTTCACTCGATGTCTTCGCGTCAGGACATTTGCAGATACTCATTGGAAGATGATGAGAGCGATTGTGGTAGAGAAAACTGCTCAAAGAGCCAAAAGCGCTTGCGACTTTCAGCTAGTAAAATGGAAGTTGTCGTACGAACAGTTTGACCTCAGCATCGTCCAACGACATAGCTAAAGGATAGCCCCGGCGCCATTTTTGGGTGAAATATAGCGTCCCTGAAATATGATGCAATCAGCCAGCGACTAATCATCAAAAACTCCAGGCCGCGTCTGCTCGAAACTAATTCCCCTGCGTTATTTACCTGCCCGGATCTTTTAAGTGCAGTTTTTCGTGGTGAAGTTCAACAACCATGGAATTTTTCTAGAGCTCCTTGTCAATGCGGGGTTTTAATCGCTTCATTACCCATAGAGGAAGGAATGAACAACGAGTGCCGGAAATTCTTTCTCTTAATTCTAAGACATCATCAAAATCGTTACGCGCGTTTGCTTCACACCGTGGCTACTTAAAAAGTCCTTACACATCGTCGCCGTTTCAGCCTTCATTCATTTATTAACTTTTAAAAGAACGTCTATGCGTATTATTATAGTACAACATGTTATCAGATCAGATTGAATGTAAATTTGTGCCCGCAACTTTTGGAAATGGATAATTTATTTTAAAATACCTTTATATAGTTTTGGATTTCGTCTTTTTACTTAACAGCTGAAATGTTGATTTAAAATAATCCGACACTTTCTGTTGGAATCGATATTTTTGGGCTAAAACCTATTTATTGTAGTTGGGTTTAACTGATTTTTTTATTTTTCTGGAAGAACAAGTCATGTAAACAATCGATATTGTAATTTTGTTGTTTTCCGACAGTAAATGTGAAAAGAACATTAAAGATATATCAGTTAGAAAATTTAATATTCAATTTTGAGTTTTAAATTTGCCATTTTTACTTTTTCATTTACGAACTATAAAGAGAAAGTATTGAGTTCACGAAATACTTTGAGGTATTGCTAAATATCTCCTTGAATCCGAAAGTGATTTTTGAGATTCTGTCTGTAGACTGTTATGTGTGTGCGACTCGTGGGGATGAACAGTCCAACAGAATCTGATGAAATCTTATATTGATACGGGCTATCCCGCGGAATGGCAGCTTTTTTAAATGAGCCATATTACGTAAGAGCAGGGGGTTTGTTCCCGTTGATTTTTACACTAATTGTAAGTTGGTTCGCTCAAATTTGGCATTTGATCGAAATTTATCGATCTGTATAACTTAATGCATAATGTAAGTTAAATGTCCCAAAAAAATTATATATCATCCAGTGAAACTATAATATAGAGTTTTACGTCCAGCTGCCGCTAAGATACCCCAACTCTAACAGCACCTGCATTGTTGCCACGAGGAAATATTTACTGCGCGTAAATACATTTTAATATGGCCAGTGACATTATAGTGTGGCTTAGGAGTTTACGGATAAAAGAAAGTTTCTGCAATGCATCGTACGCGGACTGTTATTTCTCTTCTTATCTTGAACACTAAATTTTCCTTCTCTATGTTCCGTTGTATTAAGGCATGGGTGTGGTAGGCGTACCGTAAGTAGTACGCGAGCTAGTGCAAAGTGGTACGCAAAATAATATAAAAACTCATGGTTGTGAAGTAAAAGAATGAGGCCAAGACTTCGTGGAATTCCATAATGAAATCAAAATTTACAGTACGAAAAAATATTTTTAATAATAACTTTGTCTAAATTCTACACATATTAGTAAGAAACCCGACCGGCTATTCACGATGGTGATTACACACCGAAACCGGTCGTGTTTCTTATTCATTTGTGTGGAATTAGCCAAAGTTAGTATTTTTTAAAAATTCGTACTGTTCATTTTGGTTACACGTGGCTTTGCCTATACCTTAATATATATTTTTAGGTATTATATTTACGTAATTCAATTACAAATTTGCATGCACGATTGTTGGCACATAGCATTATTATAATATTTGAATTTTAATTGCCGTCAATCTCACTCTCGTGGTACGCGAACATTTTCGTTTTTTATTTAGTGGTAAAAAAATAAAAATGGTTGAGAACCCCTGTATTAGGGTATTATAACATTCACAAAATTATCGGTTGTAATTCAACTGTCTCATTTCTGAATAAAATATGTCTATAGCCTAAACGAAATTACACCATTTATCGATTATTATGCAAAATATTTGCCATTTTCGTGCATTTTTTGTCAGCGTAAGAACTTACTCATAATTTTACCTGCCATCTGGTCTAGCGGTGAATTAACACGACTCTCTTAAGTAAATCATTACAACAAACATAAAAAGCAAATGAAATTTTGAAATGCAATTTAGTCTCATTTTCCAAGAACAAGAAATATCTATGAATTAAACATCTAAAGGCTATTTTAAGAGGAGATGGCATTTTCCAAGTCGTCGTAATCTCTCAGTTTCAAATTCTGCATCTAATCGATCAAATCCAGCGGTGACAGAAAATGTTTGTTCCGCTAAATTTAGTCGGGATACGGAAAGAAAAAATGGAAGCGCAACGCGCGGCATTTGGTCGTCGCATAAGGATATGGCTAAACGCGTCACCAGCCACATGGCGACCGCTGCGGCTCACTCGGTATTTGCCAATTCCTCCTCCTCCCTCCCAAGAATCACTCCTCCTCCCTCCCCCAAGCCCTCCCGTCCCGCTAGAAGCACACTCATAGCCACGGGAAGACTAGTCATCGACTCGTTCCTTCCTTCTTTCCCACTCCTCTCTCCTATTTGCCCCCTCTCTCTCTCTCTACTACCATCGTTTCCTGCCTCGAATGCTCACCAGAACCGAAACAAGCCTCCCCAAAATGGATGATTGGGGGCGATTCGCCTTTTTTCCCGACCATTTGAGGAATTTTGATTTCGCGCAAGTATTCCGAGTCGGGTTTATACATTATTTTTCGTGAATTCTTTGTCAAAATATTCCACGTGAGATTAACAGTGACCAGCTTTGTAAGCAAACTCGGCTATAATAGCTGTTCATATTAACATAATAATAACATTAACAATGATCTCAGCCATTCTTGGGTACTGCTTAGAGTTCCCAGACACTTTCATCCAAAAGGTAGTAGTAGGTACTTTTTTCCAAAATTTTATGAAAAATTAGGACTTTCATCTGCGAAAAGTAGAAGATTTTTTACAAAAAGTAGTACACAAATTTACAAACTTAATTTATTAATTATCTTACAATAGAGTAATTACATGTACTTTGTACACTTGAAGATATTTGCTTAAGCACTTTACCGTCTTTAAGTAACTTCTCATACATCACATTGCAAGTCAAACCATCATTATATTTAACCTGCAGCAAACTTTTAACTGTTTTAATTTTCAGTTTATTTATATCGTCAGTTCACTGTTCCTTACACAATGAGAAAACTTGCTCAACATTAGCATTCGATGTTGGAATCGCAAAAACTGTATGCTCTAATTTCTTTGGATCAACGAAATGATCATTTTAAAATAAAGTGACCCACTTTTTATCAATTGGCAAAGTATTGAATTATTTTGAGGCATTTCAAAGGAATGAAATCAATTCAGTCATTTTATCAAACAAAGAATCATTTGCAGCGATTTTTGGGATTAAAAATTCTGCCGATTTTCGGATTTCCTCCTATTGAATAGCTTCAGTACTTTTAAAAGCATTAACTATTTAGTAGACGAAGGACAGTCGTCACTTCTAAACCACTTACGTATATAATCAACCACCGTAGAAAATTTCAATAAATTGTTTTTGTAACTAAATGGTTGTATTTGAATCTTTTAGCCTTTGCAATTTTGTATAAGCTCTTGCACCACAAAAAGATTTTCATATCCTTTCCATGATTTTTCGTTCAATTGTTATAACAGAGTCCAGCATTTTTGGTAGCATAATATCTTCTTTCTCCAATACAAATAACGTTTGTTGAAAAACGTCTAGGGAGCTTTGAAGGAAGCAAAAACAAATTTCACTTGTATCATTGGTAAACAAATTTTCCAAAAATCATTATTCGATAATGTCAACAACTGTCGAAGGACAACTTTGGAGGGGTGGAGGAAGATGGAAATTTTGAACAGCTTCTAATGTTCTCCAAAAGATCCAAAAAGTAATCGAAGGTAGTACAGAAGACGAAAAATTGGTACAGTACTACCAAAAGCAGTACATCTGGGAACCCTAATACTAGTACAACAGCTGTCGTAAATAGTTGATGGTGGTTGGAAGGTATTTGCGCCACAACTCCAACAATTAAGAAAAGAAAAAGGAGCGTTACTAAGACGTAACTAAGCGTCAATTGTTATCAATAGTCGTCGGTAGGTGGCGTGGTGGTGTCAGCTAAAAATATAAGATATCTCTTAAACAATGCATTATATAAAAAATGTTTCATACAAAGGTTGTAGAAAATTAAATTTCTTACAACTTTTATTCCAGTATATGTTTACATTTATCAAAGATTAAAGCAAATATTTCAAAATAACGGATAAGTGACAATTGTAAACACCCACTTCCGTTTGGCCGATTTTTACCAAAAACTAATCTTTTCTTCTAAATTTTATAAAAATGTTAAATATAAAATTTCGCGTTTACCTGATTAATAGTTTTGGAGTTAGAGCACCCACAAAAAAGCTATCACACAGACATCGAGAAAATGGCCTAACATGTTTAGGGGACCTCAAAACGTGTATTTCCGTTGAAATCTTGAAGTAGATTTTTTTCATGAAAACAATACCTTCCCCTATATGGAGAAAGTGAAAATCGAATGCGAGATTTCAACGGAAATACACGTTTTAAGTTCTCCTTAACACGGCGACAAAGAGAACCCTGAAAATTATAGGCCCATTTCCCTATCTGCTCTGTAGTTCGTAGTAAAATTAGACTTTTTGCCGATGATACCGTTCTATATAAAGAAATAAAAAACCAGGAGGACCATCAGTCGCTGCGTGAAGACTTAAGAGCCCTTTCAACGTGGTGCAAAGAATGGCAAATTGAAATTAATTACACTAAATGTGCCGCAGTTACGTTCTGTAAAAGTAAGAACATAGAAGTAGGTTTCGAGTATAAAATTATGGAATAAATATTCAAGCAGCCGAGTATGTAAAATATTTAGGAGTCAACATTTCTCGAGATCTTTCATGGGACATGCACATTCATCGAGTTATAGGCGCGGCCAACAAGAAACTGGCTTTCATAGGTAGAATAGTACGGAACACTACAGAAAAAGTACGCGAAACATGTTACTTATCACTGGTTAGACCACATGTGGAATACGCCTCATGCATATGGGATCCGTACGAGAAGGGACATATAATTCAATTAGAAATAGCGCAGCGCAGAGCAGCCAGATTCGTAAAACGAAAGTACGAACATAAGGAATGCGTCACCTCATTATTGAGGGATTTGAACTGGGTACCACTGGAGGATCGTGGCTATTGTGGCTATTTCGAATATCAGAAGGCTATGGTTTGAGTTTATTTCTGTTCTTTGTAAAGTCTAAAATTTTCTCGGTTTCTTAAAATATTTATTGTTATGTGACCTATTTGGAATTTTTAGAAATACTACAGATATGGAGAAAGTCATGTGGCCACAGATTTTTTGAAATATTTGCTTTTGATTAATATTAAAAAAGTACTGGAATAAAAGTTATAGGAAATTTAATCTTCTATAACCTACGTTTGAAACATTTTCTCATATAATGCATTGTGTAAGAGATATCTTAAAAACTAAATTTTTAACTGCCACTAGCACACCTCCTATCGGCGACTATTTAAACTCTTTACGCTTATTTACGTCTTAGTAACGCTCCTTTTTCTTTTATTAATTGTTGGAGCTTCCTGGCTATATCCAATATCAGAAGGCTATAGTTTGAGTTTATTTTTGTTATTTGTAGCGTCTTAAAATTTTTCTCGCAGTTCCTTAAAATAGTTATTATCATTTGACCTATTTGGAACTTATAAAAATATTACAGCTTTGGAGCAAGTTATGTGGTGGCCACATCAGATTTTTAAAATTACTAACGACAGCGATCTTAGAATAATCTTAGTTGACAATAAATTACTTCCATTTCAATTTAATTGAAATTCATAAGACGGTAGCGCACATTTACGTTTGTGCTTCTGGAGTATAATTTGGAATGCAGTATAATAACGGAAGATGTCTCTTATTTTTTGAAGCTGACGAAGAGTTCTCTATCAATGCATACAAATCTTATTCCGTAAAGGAGAAAGTCGTATTTTTGTTCTGCGATAAATTTTGAAAGGAGTTATGTTTATTTTTAAAATTTTTATCAACCATCATTTCAATTTTGCACGCCAGCTTATATACACTTTTAACGAAGATGTATTTTTGCGATGAGCCATTATAATAGATCATATGATACACTACAGAATTTATTTCGATTAGCGAATTTATCATTACACTCCTCTCAAAACCTATTCCAGTTACGATTTTATTTAAATAGTTCGAAAGTTTGATTCTATCGTAATCTGTCAATATATGAAAAAAATTAGTTAATAAATTATAAAATATGCTCCTTTAACAAATATATCTATTATAATAATAGCGCTATTACTTCCTTCCTTCATTCGCTCCGCTTCGTTGCTCCGGCAACCGAAAAATATTAATCCGATATAGCGAAATATTGATATGGAAATCACGAAAAGTTGGAAGTGGAAGTAAATAAATAATGGCAAGTATTTTTGCAATTTTATTATTTTAATCGCATTTTATTTTAGCGAACGACATTATAAATAATATATAAAATTATATACCTAAATTTCAGTCATAAGCATTTGTAATTTCGTTTCCTTTATATATACTTGAGAAAAAGGAAAGATAGTAATGACGGTGACATCAAGGTGTTGAAGTGAGCCCAGTGGACACTTGCCAAGTCGGCGATCTGCAGCCGGTGTCGAAGTAACACGCAAAGAGACAAAAAACTAAAGCTTTTCGGGCTTAAGCCCTCCTTCGGCGTCAGAGAGAGAATAACTATACAAAGATATATATATATATATATATATATATATAGATATATATATATGTGTGTGTGTGTGTGTGTGTGTGTGTGTGTCAGGGGTGGATGCAGAAACTACTCAAGCAAGTGCGATCGCCCCTCCTCCCTCTTGAATCCGACACTGCCGACGACCCTGTATTTTGGTAATCTCTCCACTTGTAAGAATATTTCTAACCCTTCTCCTACGGACCTAATCTGTTGGGCATAATCAAGGAACTTTGCACGGAATGGGTTTAAGTAATGCACCTGGTGGAGGGCAATGGGGACACCAAAATCATATGTCAGGTGATTTAGTACTTTGGCCTATTTTTATCGGTCCACTGCCAGTCCTATCGATAGACTCATTCAAGCTACCGACCCGCAAACAAAAATAACTGACACGTGTGGTGTTCGAACCCACGCTCCCCAGGATTATAATTCCGGCGCCTTAGACCACTCGGCCAACAAGACATTCGTACTCTACTGTGGAAAAGATAGTAATAAAGTCATTTGTGACTGCACTCGAGAAAGAAATGTTTGAATGTGAAATTAAACGTTAGTTTCCGAGAATGTCGATGGCGTAGGAAAGTACCTATCTCGTGGAATTACATAATATGCGGACTCATTGTTGCTCTTCTAATTGACGACCGAGTTTCACTAATCCTCGCTATTACAGCCGTGCATCCTGCAATTTCGGCATTAATTTCTTTAAATAACTGATGTTGACACCGTCTTGGAATCTTTGACACGCGTAAACTTTCAAAAATATACGCATCGCCTTCGTTGGAACATTCACGTCGACGCCATTTTTACGCCGCTCGTTTTTTTTTAATTTCTCTCTCTCTCTCTCTCTCGGTGAGTGGGCGTCGTTCCTCCACCTTCCTTATTAGCCCTCTGTGGAACCCCCTTGATGGGCGTCGCTCGACGGCGTCAGTCGAAGAGCGCATCGACTCAACATCATTCCAGCGAAACGCATTCCGCCTAGAGCAGGGGTGGGGAACCTTTTTTCATTGGAAGGCCAAATGTTACTCAACGGAGACCTCATCAGGCCGCACATTGCGATACACGTTGCATACATTCGCATTTATCAAAATTTAAATAATAAAGAGGCGAACACAATTTAATGGCTTTTTAATTTGACGATTACAGATTTCAATTCTTCATATTTACCAATATTTTTAAAAACTTGGAAGGCTTTAACATAATATAATCTAATGCAAAAAATTTAAATTTTTCATATTTGTTAGTATGTTAATAAACTGTAAAGAAGTTAAAACAAATTAAGGACATGTAAATAAAATGTTGCATTCAATCACATCAAAATAAGAAAGCAAACACAATTTAATGACATTTTGTGAATGTTTGTTGTGAGCTAAGAACTTGATATTTGGTGAGTGTTTGTCATCTGTGATCTCAGACACGTCTTGATTTGAGTCATATGTGAAAATGTTGATTCACAACAATAGGTTGTGCCAAAATAAGAGAGGAAACGACGAGGATATTGACGCAGTCATGGGTATTCAACAGCATTCTTCCCTATTTCAATGGGATCCTTTTTAGCCTCGAATAGAGGCGTCAGAATGTTATCTTCTGAGAGCTCAATCAACTCCACCTGCAAATCCTCAGGAGCATTCGAGACGTTAACCAGATGTGGCTGCAAAGCTAACCTCAGTGTGGCATCATGTTTCTCAAAATCTCTAACTCTGTTATTTCATTCTTTAATCAAGGAGTCTAAAACACCTATATATTCATTCACATTCCAATTTTGCAAGTTTTTATTCATATCTTGTTTATCAATTACCTTTGCCAGTTCAGGAAAATGCTCGGCTGAAACAACTGATCTGATAATGCCAATTTTGAAAAAATCAACTTCTTCCGAAATGACTGAATTTGCTGCAACATTTCATATATGGATTTAGTTTTACCATGTAGAGAAATATTCAAATGATTTTGTTTTGACATTAAATCACACGAAAATGCAACATTTCTGCAGAAATCTTTTTTCAAAATTTCACAAGGTTCATTCTGTTCTTTGAAAAACTCGTGACTTGTTTTCGCAAAGCTAAAAGATTTTATAGTACTTGGCCTTGTGACATCCAGCTCACTTAATGGTTTGGAAGATCTACACTAAATGTTTCATCGTCATATTGAAGCATGGTGAGAAACTGGTGATGCCGTGAAGCATTTGTTCGAATGTAGTTCACAATACCAATAACTATGCGTAATTTAAAACAAGATTTGGCTCAAAGATTCTGTTGATGCAAATTACATATCTTTTGTTTGTTCTTTCTGTAACTTTCATGCTAATATATGAGTTTGAGTATGTTTAGGCAAGTATGCAAAAGGCCGCACTGAGTATCACAAAAGGCCGCATGTGGCCTGAAGGCCGCCGGTTCCCCGCCTAGAGCGAGGGTGAGTGACGTTATCGGTGAGCCTCCGCGCTTCCCTCTTCTCCTCCGGGGCACGGTTGTTTCCGGGGTGGCGGGATGAGCCCCCGGCAAGAGAGGGGGCGGGAGGTTGAAGATAAGGGGCGGGTGGGCGGACGGTCCGATTCTGGGTCTTCCAAATACGAGATAAGCGACTGTGTGTCTCTTCGTGATATCCGAGATGGAGGGGGAGAGGATGGAGGAGAAGAGGGGGGAGGGAGTTGGGGAGGAGATGGAGGGGGGAGGAGAAGAGGGGTGGGGGAAGGGATGGGGGAATGCCGGCTTTGCTTGCTGCCGCCATCAGAGGGTCTTCTGAAGCGATGCTTCCCATATATCTCATCGTGCGTTTTGCTTCCACTTATTAGTTCGTATGTAGCAACGGATTCTGATCGCCCAGTGGACATTTTCTCTCATATCTCGTAAGGACGCCATGTTCAAATGTTTACAGTTACACAATTATTACCTTTTTTCCGCTCATTCGATTAGTTGGATATAAACACTTTCGTTTTTTTTCTCGCTTATTCTTCAGCTTAATGATGGGAACGAGAGAATCGTCCTTGCCTGTGTTCGCGATAGTGCATTAATGATAATTGTACTACGGCTCTTGGGTGGAATTTTTTCGAGAGCCATTAACGTCCATTACTTAAGCGACTATCCTACGATAATGAAGTCGCAAGACTTTTCGTCGTCAATCACTTGGGACGGCGTTGGTCGTAGAATTAATCAGAGTCCTTTTAATCCACTCGATACTTATATTTTTACTTTCTCCATTTACGAAGTATAGAGAAAGTATTGTTTTCATGAAAAAAATCGAATTCGAGATTTCAACGGAAATACATGTTTTAAGGTCCCCTGAACACGTTTTGACTATTTTCTCGATCATATCTGTGTGTCTGTCTGTCTGTGGGTGATAGATTTTTGTGGGCGCTCTAACTAAAAAAACTATTGATCAGGTCAATGCAAAATTTTATATTTAACATTTTTATAAAAGTTAGAAGATCTGATTAGTTTTTGGTAAAAATCGGTTGACCGAAAGTGGGTGTTTACTCTTGTCACATCCGTTATTTTGAAATATTTGCTTTAATATTTGATAAATGTAAAAATGTAGCAGAATAAAAATTGTAGGAAATTTTATTTTCTACAACCTTTGTTTGATACATTTTTCCATATAATGCACTGTTTAAGAGATATCTTATATTTTTAGCTGCCAGCACCACGCCACCTACCGCAGACTATTGTTAACAATTGACACTTAGTTACGTCTTAGTAACGCTCCTTTTCTTTTCTTAATTGTCAACCGGAAGTAAATATTGACAACGATCCCAGAGCTAACAACATGTAATTTTGCCATATAAATATGGAGAAAGTCATGTGTTGCCCACATCAGTTTATTTCATTTATTTTTCCAAGTTCTGAAGCACTCACAAGCGATATGACATCATTAGTAAAAACATTTTGCTTTATATTTTACTTATATCTCTGGGTCCTAATCTTTCTGGTTACAGGTTTTAAACGCTTCTCCCAAACTTATTATTATTATATAGCATTTCACATCAGGACTATCTCTAGGATCTCTAGCGCCCAGGGCGAGGCGGCAGCCGCGGGGCCCCCTCTACCCCATACACAGGATAATGATATTATGCTTATAATGAACATCTAAAGCGATTTTTTCACGTTTCACGCAAAGTACATCTCTCTACTAAGAGTTGTAAGTAAGAATAGTTAGTAAGCTAATTTCAAGCGCCCAGCCTCTCAGAAGTGGGACCCAGAAGGCGCGGGACCCTGGGTGGCTGCCCTCCCAGCCTCCTATCTCCTAAGGCAGGGAATGACGTACCCCTTAAAGCATTTTTAATGGCCGCGTCCCCCTTGGGGCATTTCTTTAATTATTGCGTATCCTTAGTACATTTAAAAGTGGCAACGAAATGGATAACACTTGCATTAAGAAAAGTAATTGATGTTGATAACGGTAAACTTCACAGTTTTGGCGTATTTTTTGTTTTATAACGTTGTTAATAGATGTAACCTCGCTACTTTTAATTATAAAGTTGTGCGTGAAAGAAGAAGTGAGAAGAAAAATTATAATCTTTAACACTTTCATGTACCCCTTCAAAAGTCTTAATGTACTCCTAGGGGTTGAAAACCCCTGCTCTAAAGGGAGTAACCTACATCTACATGATACCCTGCAAGTTACCGTTTTGGAAGATGGCAAGGGGTGCAGTTCACCAAAGGTCCCTAGTCTTCCTACGTTACCTTTTCCTGTTATGTTCTCTTATCGTCCTAGGGAAAAACGACCTTCTATATCGCTCCGTCCTACAATCGATCTCGCGAATCTTATCCTCGCTGCCCTCCCTTCCGAGATACGTCAGGCTTCTGATAAGACCTACTATCTCATTCGCTAGTCCCTCCAACATATTTTTCCAGCAGTTTAAATCTATCCTGCAGTCTACGTTCCTCTAATGAAGTACATTTCAGATTTTCTATTAATGTTACGCTTTGTATACTATCGTAATTTCTCTTTACATATCTAGCTGTCCTGAGCTGCACCTTTTCTATCTCCTTAATGAGTCCCTTTTTGTAAGGATCCCACACAGATGATGCATATTAGTGTAGGTATTAAGTGTGTGTTACGGATTTTCAACAATGTAACGATACTTCCTTCGATAGTGGCTGTTAATAATGGAGATAGATTTTCCCACATTGGGATGCTATTTGGCGTTGTGGATTCGCTTGCTTGCTTATTCCGGAAGCACCTGGGCAGAACCCATAATGCACCGCTCTCACTACGGATGGTCATCGGCCAAGGATTCAGAGTGCCACGCGTACCTTATCTTCACGCTTCACGCGATCAGCGCCCGGAACCGCCAGAAAGAATAGCGCTCAACGACATCCCTCTTGTATTGTCTAGCTCAGTGGTTCTCAACCTGGATGCCGCGGCACACTTGGACGCTGCAGCTGGTTTAGGGGTGCCTCAAAAAACTTAGTAAATAAATCAACAATCGTTGTATGTGTTTACTAGTAGAAGGTGCTTGCATTCTGCAAGCATATCATCTCACCTTGAAATAACATTCATTTTTCAGACAGATATTTCACCAATAAAATTATTCTATTAATTCTAAAGATTTCACCTCCGGAGCGATTTTCATTTTTCCCTTTTGTAAAAATAATAGACTAAAACGATCCCCAACCTTTGTAATTTTAAGAATTTTATACTTTCTCCATTATGGGGTACTAATGCTACACATTTCTGCCAAATTTTAAAGTTGTAGCACTTCTAGAAGTGAAATAATATTTTTCTAATTGTTTAAATTTTAAACATTTTTAACGGCCGCCGCAATATGTTTATGGAGAAATTCAAATGTTTATTTGTGCAAATGCACTACTCTGTAATTAACTTGAAAATTTCAGCTTCCTAGCTCGTCCCGTAGTACCTAAACAGTTATCTATTTGTTTAAACTTTATGAATTTTTAACGGCAACACAAATTAAAATATCAAAATTTCTATAATCCTTATTTCGTTTTTTTTTACAGTTCGTACCACTAAAAAAACTTTCAGCTCCGTAGCAGATTCGAAAATACATGAACCTTGAAAATTTGTATAAAGAATTGCGAATTTTTTGCGGCCGCATTGTTGCACTTTTTCAGGATTTTCGTTTTTTCTTGTCGGTTTTGCACAAAATCCTACCTAAAAAAAAATTTCAAATCTCCAGCTCATCTGGAAGTGCCTAAACATTAGTATTCTCCTATATGTTATATCCTCCTCCTCTGTAAGGAACGTCTCTATATAATGATAGGTAACTAGGGCAACGATTTTTATTTAATAAATTGATTACGGAGTGATACCAACAAAGGATATGTCTAAAGGTTGTAATACTCGTAAGTAAAACCATAAAAACCTTGTTTAAAGGCTGAGGTGCCACGAAATTCTTTTTATCTTTAATAGGGTGCCGCTCCTACGAAAAGCTTGGGAGCTAGTGGTCTAGTTAATCGCCTTCCTTTTAATTCTTCTATGGAAGTCAATTAAAACTAATGTAGATTCAGGTCCTTTTATGAAACCCATATCCTATTTACTGCTAAAATTTTAACAAGTTAGGAAAGTACAGCATATCACAAATGGGCGCGTTTTGTGCAGTGGAGTATTTGAAAGAAATGATTATATAAACGTTTTTGAATTTAAAATTGTTTATTTATGCTAACACAGTGATAAAGTAACAATGCAAGAAATGCAAGTTCGACTCAGATTAAGACTTTCTTGTTTGATTTGATTGATAACGGCTACTCCGACGATAAAAAATGTATAGAATAAGAAACACTTTAAATTACTAGTTCTACAAGTTTTATTTGAAAACTATTTTGATATGACAATGATATGAAAATCCGTTCGGTATAAGCCGAGAACGAACATGTGGACGGACGGATGGACAGACCGAAGCTAATAGGCGCTCATGCTGGAAGCGAAACACGCCTAAAAATGGACATTTTATAGTCCCAAAATTTTGTTAATAAGAATCAGTAACAGTATATGTAAATACAATTATTGTATAATTATCTATTACGACTAGAGAAGTATCGAGTTCATCTTATAGTTGAAAATAAATTCTAGAATACGAAGTAATGTTTCAAAAATTGAAAAATTAAGTTGTTGTCTCAGGTACCTCCAATTGCCATAACAAGGTTATAAACCAATAAACCTTATATTGTTGATACCAAAGAAAAGAAATTAATTTTTCAGTTTCTGATTCTGGAATAGATCTGTTACGGGCGTAACTTTCGTCTCCTACATTCTTTCAGTGCAAACCGAATTCCATCTGGATATCAGTGAAAGTGTCTTATAATTAAAATGGATGGCTCATTTCATTTGTAAGTTTGGATCATAGCTCATCCTTGTGACGCCAGAAAATAACAATTTTTAATTTTTTTAACCGGCAGAGGAAGTAAAATCTTTGACACGAAACACCGAAAACTGAGAATATTAAGGCGACTCCCATTCCTTTACGAGGCGTAATATGCTACGTTGTGGAACGGTCGCTTTTCATCGGTTGAGTTGCAAAACGTCGGCGGAAACGTAGCCAATGTCGGTCACGAAAACACGACGTGAGTTTCCTTTCGGTGATTTCACGAAAACGACCCTTTAATGAATTCGGTCGTTTATGAGGCTCCCTCGAATCCATTAGCGAGCACGCGACCGTTTGAAGAAGCACCATCGGACGATATAAGAGGAAAACGGCCGACAAATGCCACGGATGAGTCGACGCGTGTCTTTCCTCGAGTGTTGCGTCCGCTTGCTAATGGCACGGGCGAGATCATCGAAAGAGGGTTTGTGGCGTGACGGTGCTACGGCAGAATGACGCGGGACGCGAGAGTCAACTGTCGAGCTTTATGGTATTCGGAAGGAAACGAGAGAGAAAAAGAGTCACGAATTCGAGGGCTCGGAAGAGGGCGCTGAAAAATGCACGATGTTCGGAACGCTTTTTACGGACGATTTCTCCCTTAATCTAAGTTTTTTAGTTTTATTGGACAAATGAAGATGGCGATAGCACACCGGTGGTGTGAACAGAGGAAATCTGTTTCGTAGTCCAGCCATATGAAATATACATTCATTCCTGCGTTATTTCAACATCGCGCAATAGATAGCAATAGATAACTGACGTAATTTATTTCCTTGATTTTTATCTGCAGCGAAAATTTTCAAATTTTGGTACTAATTTGGCCCATTGACTTCCCCAGCGCCTCTATATATGTTCCCAATGCAAATTCTAGAGAGATTATGTATAGAGATCCGCTCTTATATCTTTCCTCCCATATCTTCCTGCCGTCCTCTCTCTCCCTCTTTTCTTCACTCTCTCTCTCCTCCAAATCTATTTTTATCTCCCTTTGTCCCTTTCTAATATTTCCTCTTTCTATCCTTTTATCCTTCCTTCACTCTTTCTCTTCTTTTCCCCATTACCTCCAATCTCTTTCTCTCGCTTTCCTTCTCCCCCTCTCCAATTCTTCTCCGGAGATTATATATTATCAGTGTCTGTAACCGCAATCCTATTCTCGTTTTCCTCGGTCTATTTCGACGTAACGATTGCGTTATCGAATTCCGACAAAAACTCGCTCCGAGATATTTTCATTTATCCGAGATCCATACCCAACTCGATTCGAGTTCTCCCTCAGCGAGAGCGCGAGGTGCCGCGAGATGCATGGAATCGCTCCGCTTCGAGACGTCTTTTACCCGCGGCGATCGAAATTCGATCGTAAAATTTATACTCATGTCGTCGCAATTTCAGCACGGTTGCATTCAATTAAATTTAGGTTTTTCGAGGTTCCTTTCGCTGAAACGAACAGTTTTTTTTTATTTTTGCGCCGAAACTGGCTCGACGACTATTTTGGCGACCCGTCATTCGAGACGCTGTGGGGCAAGATTGGTCGTTTGGCCGCATCCCCTATGCCGGTGTTTCCCAGCCGGGGGTCCCCGGTCCCAAAGCGGTTCGCAGGTTATTTCTTGGGGCTCTGCGTGTCGTGCAGTGTATGATGTTTATTTTTATCTCTTGTTTCTCTCGCGCACAGCTCTGATTAATATTTCAAAGTGAAAGAATAAGACCGTGAATGAAAAATGCAGGAACTTTTCATGGGAGGGGTTCCGCAAAAATTGTGGGACTTCGTAGGGGGTCCGCGGCTCCAAAACGGTTGAGAAACACTGTTCCATTCTTCGCAAGATGGTCGAATCGGTCGTTTCGCCTCGGATATCGCAGGAATCCCTCCATCGGCCAACTACGATATCGCATTCGGTAATAGATTTGCGATTTTAAATCGGAGGTCATAGTTGTGGAACAAGATAATGAAAAATTTTGACTTTATTTTGGTTTTAATTTTTTTTTCGCCTAAAACTTCTTAGCCTCCTAACGCAGACGCATTATTTGTTCGCCCATTCTTCCGGCATCGGGAGTTCGAAGGCGCTTCGCTTTGGCCTCCATGTGGCGGCCAGTGGACGTGAGGTCTCGTATCCTCAGAGGTGAATCAGTCGGGAAATCGCTTGAGTGTCGAAGAGTGGGATTTAAATGGCCATAATCAAACACACTAAGCATCGGGGGACGTAAAGGCAACGCTCGCTATCATAACAAGATAATTAGGCGTGGGATTAAAGCGCTTCGGTATGCCCGTGGCGACCGATCTTTATCTTTTCCGCCGCGAAGGAATTGAGTGGCGCTGAGAAAGCGTTTTCTGCGTGCCACGCGGTTTGCGAGGAAGCGAACGATGTGGATGCAAACTTTAAATCTGTAGTACATGCCCACGGCCATGCATTCGTCGCTTTGTCTTCTGAAAAATGATAGCTATGAACTTCATGGCTGCTCAAATAATATAACATTCCGTTTTTTTAGTTTTATCGCTACATCTTAGCTATACATAACACGGCACAGAAATGGTGTATCGGGGACGACGTGAGTTCTTTTTCAGCGATTTTTAGGCCGCTAATCAGATTCGCGGTTCATTCCTCTGACCGCCATTTAAATGATGTGATAGACCTTATCAAATGAATTGTTGTCCATTTTCCGAGAGTTGCCTGATAAATCGATATACCGTCGACTCCTAAAGTGAAAGAGAGCGAGGCAGTTTGTAGCACCCTGAAAGATATTAATGGAAACGAAACTAGTAAACTAGTCGCTGAATTTCGCGCGGTTTCAAAACATAGAGATGACTCAACTTCATCGCAAAATAACATCATTTCCAAGGGAGCACTCGCACGACAGAGGCGAGAGAACGGATGAAGAAACATAATGACTGTACGAGGAGAGCTATTAGTCACGAAAACGAAATGAAAAGGACTTCTTTCTGCTATGCGACATCGAATGTTTCACTCTTTCGTTTATCAAACTCACCTTGTGTCTTTAACCCATGGACATTCCTCTGACATTGAAATGTTCGAGTAAATCAGATGTCTATTTTCTCTATAAAGTATCCATATTCAGCGGCATTTCGCAACTTGAAAGCCAATTTATTTACGTAAATTGTTTATTGATACGTAGTCTGTTATAGTTTATGTCTGTGTGTCTGTATGTGATAGATTTTTGTGGTCGCTCTAACTCAAAAACTATTAATCAGGTCCGCGCAAAATTTTATATTTAACATTTTTATAAAATTTAGAAGAACTGATTAGTTTTTGGTAAATATCGGTCAACCGGAAGTGGGTGTTTACAATTGTAGGAAATTTAATTTTCTACAACCTTTGTTTGAAACATTATTCCATATAACGCATTGTTTAAGAGATATCTTATATTTTTAGCTGCCACCACCACGCCACCTACCGACGACTATTGTTAACAATTGACGCTTAGTTACGTCTTAGCAACGCTCCTTTTTCTTTACTTAATTGCTGGAGCTTTGTGGCTATATCCAATATCAGAAGGCTTTGGTTTGAGCTTATTTCTGTTCTTTTTAGTCTAAAATTTTCTCGCAGTTTCTTAAAATATTTATTATTATGTAACCTATTTGTAATTTTTAGAAAAAATACAGATATGGAGAAAGTCATGTGGTGGCCATATCAGATTTTTGATTTTATTTTGGGGAGGTGAGTGTAGAAAAAAACAGTAGAAATAAATCAGTTATCGTTTATTTATAAGTTTAAATCAGGGCCGTCTTTATGGGGGGCTGGGAGGCCAGTCGCCCAGGGCCCCGCGCCTAAGGGGGGCCCGCGTCTACGGGGTTCCACGTTTGAAGTTAGCTTACTTGCTAGTTTTAGTAGACAGATGTAACGAGCGTGGAACGTAAAAAAATTGCTCGAGATATTTGTTATACGACACCATTTTTCTGAGTATGGGATAGAAGGGGCTACCGCCTCGTCCTGGGACCCGCGGATCCTAGAGACGGTTTAAATATTTAATTTTGGAAACTTTGTCTATTCATCGTATTTTATTTCATTTAAGGTGTTTTTTTTACATTCTCCACACGCAGTATAGGAAAAAGTATTGTTTTCGAGGAAAAAAATCGAATTCAAAATTTCCGTGGAAATTGTGGAAAAATGTTTGCAAGGCATGGATATCGCCGACATCTCGTCTTGGATGGTATCCCTTTAGTTTTTAAATGTCATTTTATCAATTATTACCACTTATTAAAAGTATTAATAAGAAAATCAAAAGAAATTAGTAAAGATTTTCTGAAGCAGAGATAGATTGGATGTAAACAAGGCGAAAGCCTAGTTAGTTATGCTGTCTTGTCTTTAGTACTGCCTAATAATTTTTTTGAATTGTGTGGGTTCGTGTAAACAGTTGAATATTTCTTTTGTTTGAAAATCTTATGCAAGCCTTTGTTTAGATGAGGGAAATAAGGTAATTTTATATATTTGTTGTCTTTTTTGTTTTATATTTTGAAGGTGGTAGTGTTGGTCAATGTTTTTTTGAGTTTATGTTTTCGAACTAGTTTGTCAATTAAGTTGTAGCTGTATCCGAGGTTTGAGGCTATTTCTTTTATATATGTTAGTTCTTTTTCGTGTCTGTGTTTATTTAGAGGAACATATCAAAGTCTATGTACTAGATGATGGAAGACAGCTGTTATTTGGCTGATCGGATGGATTTTTAGCCTACTTTCCAGAATGGAAATAGGCTGATAGTTTCTTCGTTGTGTCTGTCCAATAGGCCGATTTTCATGACGTTTGATGGAAATCTCTTGCTACTGTGGCCGAGCTCCCAAGGATAGTTTTTGTTGCGAAGATTGAAAGTCCCGGGTTCGATTCCAGGAACTATCCTTCCCATTTGATTTACATTTACATCTGAAATCCATCGTGGAGGGTAATTTTCTCTGGCACATTAAAATATCTTAGAAATGTAATATTGGAGCGGGATTTGTACTTATCGATGAGAAAAGGAATGGAGATTCTAATTTTTATCGTATAATGTTGCTTATCGATCGTATTTCTTCGAATTTCGTGTAAATACTGGCGTTTATGCAGTTTTTATCACCCATTACGAGAGTGTTGCCAATGCAGCGACTATTATTTGACTCGGATTCGGTATAGTCTAGCACATACACGTGTTATTTTTGCCATACAAATACGCATGATCAATTTAGTTTTCCCTAAATGATTGGAGCATACAAACATCTTAACGTCTGATTCTAAAAACTAATGAATTTACATTAATTTAATTTAAAATAATTATGTGAAAATTAGGCATCACAAATTGTTTGGATCATCTTGTTTGTTTCAATTAATATTCTTCGTCACATGGAAGCCATTTCCTAAGACCTTTTCAAACCCATGCTTAATTATTTTAGGCAGCGGAGACGTGGGGACTGCGTTTTAAAAAAGTCCGCTCATATCGTTCTTTCGGTCAGAAGCACCTCAGTGACATAAAACCTGATTATTTCCTTTAGTAAGTGGTTGCGGGTGCTTCAATTTTTGTCTCCGTCCTCTTTTCAGGCTCGCCGAGTTCCCCCCAGCAGATGTTCGTCTCTCTCCCTGCCGCCGTTCTGGAGAACGAAGAATCGGACTCTATGTCTCCATTGGTACTCCGTTCGAACTCTCCGGCCAATGACGACGCGGAAAGCAGCCACGAGGCCACGCCTCGCCTAAGACGTCGCGCACGCGCACTGGCCATCCCCGGCGGAGGGGAAGGGTCCCTATTCTGCGAAGCGGTCGGCGGGGGCTGCCACTCTCCTCATTCCGCTCCACCCCGCCCCTCCGCCCCCGCGCATTCCCCTTACGCGGGGGGAGCCACCCTTGGGGGATCGGGTTTCGCGGCGGCGGAGCAAGACTTCGGAGATTCCCCGCGGGGCGGCGCGGTCACTCCCGGAGGGGGCGGGGTGGGGCAGGTGCCCGCCTGTCGCGCGAGGGCCCTTCAGTTGACTGCGCGCGCTCGAGAACGAATAAACTTGAAGAGGACCGAAGAGTTTCCGGAGGAGCGCTTCGCTTGGGAAGCCGCAGCGGGTAGGAGGTCGTGGAAGAGGCGCAGGTCTAGGTCTCCGGTTCCGGAGTCTCCCGGAGAACAGGAGGAGGGGGCGTCGGAGACTCGCATGCGTCTAGCCCGTTATTCAGACGAGTCTGACCCTGCGGCAGGGGCGGAAGAGGAAGAGATCCGTTTCTTGGATTGCGCGAGGGACCTGAGCGTGCACCAGAGAGAAGAAGTCCCCGGCGAAGAGTTATTCCTCGGCCAGCACCGCTACGGCCCGCTGGGAGACGAGGACTTAGGAGAGGACAGGAGGTCTCCGGAAGAGGGTCTGGAGGCCGTGCACCACCACCACGCGGGGATGCCGTACTCTACGGCCTCGTTTGGGGAGGATCTCCGCCTCCGCGCGGAAGACCCCTCCGACGTTATGAGCGGCCTCAGGAGGGACTCGTTTTCTTTCGGCGTCCTCTTCCCTCACCTGGCGACCACTTCCGCGGTGGGGTTGCCCAAATCGGGCCGCACGGCGGAGGAGGAAGAGGAAGAGGCGGAGGAGTTGAGCAGGCAGCAGAATTACAGGCGCCTGATGACGCAGGGGGCGGCGCACGAGGGCTTCCCCGGTCTGCAGCTCTCTCCGGGAGTGAAGGAGGAATCGGAGGACGAGGGCATAGAGCTGCAGATGAGGCCGATGAACGGAGAGGCTAAGAAGGGCGAGGAGGAAGATTGCGAGGGGAGGTGTCCCGGGGAGGAGGCGGGGCGGCAACACATGCACCAGGGGGTGGTCAGCCACACCAGCTCTCACATACACTACTCGGGGACGCCGATGAATCACGGGAGGCGGGAGTGTCCCGAGGATAAACGGGACTACGGCGAGGCCCCCGCCTCATCCCTCGCCGACGTCCTGCCCCCAGTTTCCACGGCCTCCTTCGCCAGCCTCACGGCGCTGCAGCCCACCCCCACGCACCACCAGCAAGCCATGCTGCCACCGATGGACGGCGCCGCTTCTCCCGCTTCCGCCTCTCTCTCTCCGATGGTCGGGGGCGGGAACGAGGCGGCCACCGCCGCAATGTACGCGGTCATGGAATTCCATCACCACGGCGGGTTCCACGACACCTCTGGCATCAACCTGGGGGCTGCTGGGTGAGTGTTAGAGCCTTGTCCCCGTAGCCTTTATAATCTCGATGAAAAATATGCTAGATATGTTTGTGTAGGATCCCGGAATGATTTTTTGTTACTTGTGTTTAACAATGATAATTTACTCGTGCCAGTGAGTTTGATGCAACGTGGACTTTCGAATGTGGTTATTCTCCTATCTCTTCGGTGATTTGATTCAACGAACACTTTTTGACGAAATGTTGTCTAGCGATGCGTTGAATAAAGAAAACCGGTGATTACGCAAATTGGAGCAATATTTCAATAACCAAATCGCACGTGACATTTTTCTTACTGCCCTATCCATTTCCAACGTTTTCAAGATTCAAATTAACTGTCTCGTTCAAATTGATATTTTTGAGATTTCATTGGCAAATATACTCAAATACAGTTTATTTCGGTGGTATATACTTGCACGTATATGTTAATTGTCAGTGGTAGACTTATTATCGGAGGGAACTGTTCGGTAGTTCATCGAATCTTTTATGTAGTTGTTTATATTTTATTGTTGTACCGTATCTTGTGACACCTGCAACAATGCGTAAATGACCCAGAAAATCGTCTAATTTTACCCTTTTCCTCTCCTGACCTTCATCAGTATTTGCGGTTCTTATATCATCAAATTGATAATATATTTGAAGACTTGTTTTGATGTTTACTTTCTGCAGAGCATCGCATTAAGAATGGTATGAGGGATATCTATTTTTTTTAGAGAATAATATCTTCTCATTTTGATTAGCAGGTTCATTGCGATAGTTTGGCGGTTTATACAATTAATTTCCTAATTCGGTCGTATGCAGATTGTATTTCTCGAATGACTTAGCCATTAAGTACTTCAAATATTGATATGCCTAAGCAGTCGAATAGTAATATTAAAAATGTTATTTCTTTGTGAACACCGATAGGAAATTACTGCTGCAATGAAATTTAACTGAAAATTGGGTAAATAATTATAATGGTTTGACTATCTATTTCAAGGTATTCTTTTTATAGAAAATTAAAAAAATAATCAGCCATACACTTTAACTGGATAACATAAATGGGAATTTTATTCGGGCAAAGTAGCTAATCTTGCTGTCACTGGCAAACTATTGATATTTCTTATCACGTCAATCAGTGTGAATCAGAGGCTGTTTTATTATGTGTGTGTGACGGCTAAAGACGGAAATGTAGATAATGTTGACATTAGCCGGATAATGTTGACAATAGCCACACGGGTGCGGCTACTGTCATATTATATGTAGGAGGTACTAAAATTTTTTAATATAGTTACAATTACGTAACCTAAATATGCCATGTAATTACAATTATTACGTATTTTTTCATTTTAAGTAATAAAAATTGTTTCTTAAATGTAGCTAAATTTCTTTTTTTAATCCAATCCTAGGAAAATATATACTTATGTCAAGAAAATGTCAGGGAAATAGATTTTAACCGGATAACTTTGGTCCTTATCTGCTCGTTTTGGCTAATGTCAACATTATCTGGCTAATATCAACATTATCTGGCTAATATCAACATTGTCTGGCTAATATCAACATTATCTGGCTAATATCGACATTATCCACATTTCATTTTTTAGCCTTATGCATGCATTACACTTGTCGTAGAGAGCTACTTTGGAACATTTCTTAAGACATATATTTTAATTGAAAGAATTATCGCAAAAAAATATTAATAGAAATTTAAATATCGTATAATGTAAATGAAGCGGAGAGATGAAGTCAATTTCACAAGGATTCTAGGAAGGAATTCCAGCCCGCACGTAACTGTGAAAGCGGTGGCGAAAGATTCCGAAAAGATGATTTGAATCCTTTGGAATAAGTTTTTCTTCAAGATATGAGAAAGACGAAATTTTAAATTAGCTATATTGTCGAAAATTATATTTTGAGCATAAATAATCCAGCATTAGATAGCGACTTTAAATATTAAGGCTTGAACGCGAGGAATCTTCGGTGGAGAGAGGCGATAAGTACGTCATAAGGAAGAGGGCATTTTAGAAATGTGGCAATACAAAAATAAATTTCTATAAACTAGACGATCCGCGGGATCTTCGGCCTCGCTCACACGACTTTCAATATTATTGGCTGAGCGAAGCGTCCCTCCTGTTGAGTCCCAGTGCATTTTGTCTGTTTGTTTGTTCTACGATAACTGCTGTCTCGGTTGTCTAATTTTCCCCGAACTTCGTGTTCATGTGCAAATAACTTAAGAGTCGACTGCCTATAGATTTTCTTGAACACCACCCTTATAGTTCCTGCACAATTTGCGTTAGCGCATTGCGCTAATTTCCAAATCTTATCCAATCAAAACTAAATTTACCATACATACAGAAAACATCAAATGATGAAGAAAACGTTCAATAAAAAATTCTCTAAAATGTACAGGGAGCCTCACAGAGGCGCGCAATTTGCATACGCGCGACCTCTCTCTCGTTGAGTTCCTATGCACTTTGTCTGTATATTTGTTTGTCTGTTCTACTATAACTGCTGTCTCAACGAGGAGACAAGGCTCAGGTTCATTTGCCATTAGTTCCTTATTTGATTCGTTTCTTAGATTTAAATTTCTTTCTTACGTATTTTACTGCCAAGGGCAGCGCTTTCAATTCTATTCAAATTTTACATCCTCACTGTATGCAGTGCAGTTAGAACTATGAAGACGATAATAATATTGAGCATGTGATTCTCCCTCCCCCCAACCAAGTGGTCTGAGCGAGGCCGTAGATCCCGCGGATCCTCTAGTCGACTCCAAGTTTCTGTACATGCACACGAAGTTTGGCGAAAATCAGACAACCGAGACAGCAGCTATCGTAGAACAAACAAACAGACAGACAAAAGGACAAAATGCACAGGGACTCAACTTTTATATAGATACATAATACCTCGATATGCATTTTCCATATGATGTAATGCACATCCTATAATGTTGCTAAGTCAGCAACAATCCCTCGACGAAGAAAGATTTTCAATTGTAAAAAACGTCAAATTTCCGCGCTCATAACGAGTCTGTGTGTGGCACGATTAGATGCATATTCGAATGTCGACGGCAAGTAAATGAATTTTCTTTCCTTCAGGCCTGTTTTGTTTCAAGTCCAATGTTCTGTAGAACATTACAAGGTAGACTTACGTACCAAATTTGAAGACCATGGCTACTATAGAACTTGAGATATAATAATATAATATATATAATAAGAATGTCTTGAAAACAAACGGACAAAAAGACGTGAAATTAAGTTGTAGAAATCAGAGGGGAACTTAGAATATACATACATATATGTAAAAATAAATGCATCAGATATTGCGACGATCGTCCATTCTCACCCAGAATCTGCATACGTTTCGGCAATATTCCGTTAAAAGAATTTTCTCGTTTAATCGTTCGACGAGGCGTCTTGTTACCTCACGTGTTTACAATTGTCAATTGAAAACGCGATGAACGTTGAAGTCTGATCGGATAATTTTACTAAGCTTTCTCCCGAATTGCAATATTTCACGCTCGGCCGCCATGCTGTCACTCCGAGTCGCGATCATAACTTTTGGACCTTGCCGTGGAATCGTGATCCCTATTGTGGTCCCATCTTCCTCGCCCTCCGCCGCCCTCCCAGCCCTTCCTCGCCCTCCCTCGCCCTCCCTCGCCCTCCCTCGCCCTCCCTCGCCCTCCCTCGCCCTCCCTCGCCCTCCCTCGCCCTCCCTCGCCCTCCCTCGCCCTCCCTCGCCCTCCCTCGCCCTCCCTCGCCCTCCCTCGCCCTCCCTCGCCCTCCCTCGCCCTCCCTCGCCCTCCCTCGCCCTCCCTCGCCCTCCCTCGCCCTCCCTCGCCCTCCCTCGCCCTCCCTCGCCCTCCCTCGCCCTCCCTCGCCCTCCCTCGCCCTCCCTCGCCCTCCCTCGCCCTCCCTCGCCCTCCCTCGCCCTCCCTCGCCCTCCCTCGCCCTCCCTCGCCCTCCCTCGCCCTCCCTCGCCCTCCCTCGCCCTCCCTCGCCCTCCCTCGCCCTCCCTCGCCCTCCCTCGCCCTCCCTCGCCCTCCCTCGCCCTCCCTCGCCCTCCCTCGCCCTCCCTCGCCCCCCGCCGCTTGTAGCACAAATCTTCTGCAAGATTTGCTTGTATTCAGTGCTCCCTCTCTACCTCTTTCTTTCAACCCCCTCCCCCGCTATCTCTCTTCCAAGAGTGAAAACACTTAAAGGCGAGCTTCTGCGAAACACGCAATGTACTACGCCCCTCGCAGTCTTCTTCATACGACAGTGTTTAACTCAGTGGTGCTCAACATACCACCCGCGAAGGGTTTTTGTGCGGCTCGAGAAAGTTTGATGAAAAAGCAATCCGAAAAATTTAGTTCACAAATTTATGCATTTTTATAAAAGTATTGAGAAAACCTTTAGTATTGAAATATTAATCATAAAAGCCTTATTTAGGCTTGATTTTCACTTACATAATATATAGATAACTTCCAATTTAATCTCTAATCCGGCTCTCCGAAGGATTTGTAGCACTGCAACACTGGCTTATCTCCTACGATACTAAGAATCGCATGCAGCTCCGTTGATGCGTGCTGTCCTCTCTCACCGATGGGAAGGCGTATCCACGGGTCGGCTGTGAATGCGGCCGATCGCGTGTTCGTGATCGAGAGGAGACATTATGGGATGCTATTCGGAGGATAAATTAATAATAATAATGATCCGAATTTATTCGAGGGCGATATTTAGACCACTTAGTCCATCCTTACACCTAATCCTATCTGACAAACAATGTGTGCGTGTGTATTTTTGGCTATTTGGATTATTATAGCCGCAGCTCCTTCCACACCGAACACAAGGGAGGAGGGAAACCCGGTGCCGGCATTAGCCTACTCTTAACGAAGAGCACCAAGGGGGCCAATGACTTAACGTCCCTTCCGATGGACGGAACGCTGACTTTGCGCGGTCTCCTCAAACCACACAAACAGGGGTCTGGGCGATCTTGGAAAAAATCCTACTTTCGCAGGACTCATGCCCGCTGTCCTTTCGAGCAGCAGGCGAGTAGCAGCCAGCGTCCTAACTACTACACCACCGGCCCCCCCCCCGACAAAGACAATGCTCTAAGCGGGATTCGAACCCGCAACATTAGTATCCGTTGGCAGATACTCTTAATCACCAGTATACCAAAGGTAAATTAAAGGCGTGTTATATAATTTAAAATAGAATTATCGGACTTTCCTCGTGTTAAACGATGTAATTCCAATAGTCATATAAAGTTTGAGAAATCCAGTGGCACATTTCGGTTACAAAGTAGCCGTAATCAATGATAATTCGAAAATGAATAGGTTTCAGTTAGAAAGGTTCCTTTTTTTTGGAATCTAAGAGGTTATGTAGATCAGTGTTTCTCGACCGGTGGGCCGTGACCCCCTGGTGGGCCGCAAAAGGAGCTGAGGTGGGCCGCGATAATATGAAACAAGTTAAGATTTGGCGACAGTATTAGAAAACTGTCGCAAAAGTATAGCAAAATCTTAATATTTTGTAAAAATCAAGTGTTATAAATAACTAATGACAATTTAAATAAATTTCTTTGTTTTTTATATAAAACCCGCTACGTGTAGTCAAGAATATAGAATTTTCTCCTGCTTTTATATACACCTATTGATAAATAGGTGGGCCGTGAAAACTTTCTTGTATTTTAGGTGGGTCGCGGATAATCCCTGTAATTTAGGTGGGCCGTGTTATCAAAAAGATTCCAAGACAGACGTAAGATCGGGAAATTCACGTTGCTACGCCTGGTCAATGTCAAGTAAATTTTGATTTAGCAGATTTTTGGGTTATTAGCCATGCGATCTATTTTACCTTTTGATTAGTGACAATGTATAAAAAGTATATTCAGAATTTCCCCTGCCCAGGCTCATGAGGGCGCAATCATGGATCGTTTCAGCTACTTCAAAACTGTCTAAAATATATTCTGATTTTTATTCTAATTCATAATTCGCCTCACTGCTGGTACGTGCAGATTCCCACTTACTCTCCATCTCTCGTTCTTGCTGTCGGTTTCTCTCTCTCTCTCCTTTCCCCTTTATTTCCTCCTCCTCCCTCTCCCCCCTCGGCCTCCCAAGGTCCACTTCCTCCCTTCGTGTGGGAAACTCTTCTCTGGACCGCGCACGCCGGACATTCCCTCTCCACTCCTTCCTCTTGGCCACTCTTGCGACACGCTGTCCATCCGCCCTCGTGGCCTCCTCTCACTTGAGCGAGGGATTTCGTTGCGAACGCCGAACCGAGCTTAAGCCGCGAAAATCCCTTTAAAATACGTAAGATTAGTTATCATCGCGATGTTGTTTCGAACGCTTAGCATATCCGAGGCACCAATTGAGATGTCGTTCGCATCATTGCGAAGAAAGGATTTCGCCTTTTTTATGGTTCTACCGTTTTGTAGGTCCGGATCAGCATCTCTATTGCGGCACCTTTATCCTCATTTTCTCTCGCCTGACTGAATGTCTGAAATTTATGTCGATTCAATTCATTTCCGACTCTTAACTTTCTGGATTGTAAAATCCCAAAACATTTCTTTCCCTCTCAAAATCTCTCCCAACCGTTTTTCTTGTTTAATCACGCGAATTCCCCTCCCCCTCCCCCCCCCCCTTTGCCATCCTTACTACTTTATCTACTGATTCGCCAGTTATTCTACTACGGATTTTACGTATGGTAGGTCGAATTTCCATTCTAAAGCCGTATTTTTTTACCTTTCGATAATTATCTTCCTCCCTAATAATTCAACGATTAGGTAAGCCAATGGGCCAATAAAATTCAAAAGTGAAAATTGTTTGCGGGCTCCGCGGGCCACATGAAATCGATGATGAAAGGCGCACACACTAATATAATATATCTCAGGAACGTATAGAAGAATGTAATTTCAATTTTCTACCAACAAATCTCGGTGCTGTTTCCTTTTCCCCCGCCAAAAGAAATTGGCGGCAAATGCCCAAATCCAGTACTGATAATTATCTCGGGTTGGGTTGGATAATTTATGGGCTAAACAGGATTATACGCCCTCCTGGATTGGATTTGGGGCGGTGGTTAAATTAGGTATAGTTTTAGGTTTAAATACAACATTTGCCTCTTGTTTGAAGATCTTCGAGTTGGGTTGGGGGAGAGATGGGGTGTAGGTTAGGATTTAATACAATTTTTGCTTCTTGTTTTAACTTCGAGTTGGGTTGGAATGGGTTGATAGATTAGCTATGATTTTAAGATCTGAAAATCATATATTATTTATGTAAATAAAAGATATATTCATTTAAAAACTATTTATCTCTGTGCTTCTTCGTTTTTGTAAATTTTATTTGGCGAGTAGAAAAAGAAACTACCAAAATTTCAATTATATAGCGAATTCGTTCATATCTATGTTTTTAAAGGCAATATTTGCCGGGGTTTAAGCGATAAAAACTAAAATATTACACACTTATTTTGGAAATGGAAAATCTAGAAGACTATTTTAAACTTCACGAAAATAATCAAATAAGATAGGAAAAGATGTTATACGTGCTTTGGGTTGGGTTGTTGTTCGGCGGCGACCTGGCTGCGCCGTACTGTCCCAAACTCGGCATAGGGAGTATCGACTTATCCAAATACATCTATCCCTTGTTTTCATTCCTTGTAAAGGGAAAACGTGGAAAGTGCGGTAGACTTAAGGATAGGAGCACATGAGGTTACATTTTAGGGCAGGGGTTCCCAACCTTTTCCGTGTGACGAGCATCAAGTTATATCCTAGAATATCCAGCGAGCACCACTACATTTTTGCGAAAAAAATAATGATCATAAATACTAAAATCAAACCAACAGCAATGTCATTACTAAATGTTCTTATATACGCTTAGAAAGAAATAAACATCATATTAAATTAATGGTGTTAGGAAACGAAATTATATCATCGCAGAGGTGCACAACGAGGCTGTAAAAGCATACAATCAAACTGCCAAAGAGCACAGCGGTGCTCGCGAGCACCAGGTTGGGAACTCCTGTTTTAGAGCCTCCCTGAACTCAGCATGCAAACATTTAGTTGCATTATACTATTCAGGATTGATTCCCTTTTCCTTCTTTTGACCTCTTTATTCGGAATAAAACATTTTATGATTTTTAATGTTCGGAGACGGTTTCAAAACCTTGCTGTAAAAAAATTGATGGCCGTGAAATTTCAGGTATTTCTCGAAAAGAAAATCGTGCATATCCAAAAACGTGTTAAGCGAAATCGTACAATTCGAGGATGGGTGTTATCTTTCTCGCAATTTTTGCCGCAGTGCATACATCAGATAGACAATAGATCAAATAAATATTTCTTTGTCCATTATTTATTATACGCGAAAATGGTAATAGAGGGAAGGGAACGAGAGAAATATGATGAATGAATTGATATAAATAGGAGATGTTCCGGAGGTTGGGAGGAAATTGGGGATAAAATCTACGCTAAAAATTGCTTCTTGTCCTTGTGGAGTGAAGAGTGAATCCTCCAGTCAAACTGTCTTCACTTCCACCGTCTTAAGATACATGTTCTTCGAGAGATAAACGCTTTGTCCCTCTACCGCCTGCACGGGGCGAGATCGGTGATGCATGCAGAATGCGCTCTCTAAGGCAATCAAGTCTTCAGGCTTCGACGCTAAGCGTCCACTACGGCCTCTTCTATTTCTCTCCCCCCTCTCTCCCCTACCTCCCTCCCCCCTCTATCTTAGCTCCATCCCCCTCTCTATTTACCTCCCTCCCTCCCCCTCTCTATCCTACCTCCCTCCCTCCCTCCCCCCTCTCTATCCTACCTCCCTCTCTCCCCCCTCTCTATCCTACCTCCCTCCCCCCTCTCTATTGCCAACTCTTTCTCCCTATCTCTCTCCGTCTCTTTCTCAGTCGGTCTCTCCTACGTGGTTTTATCGTTCCCACCGACTCGACGCGTGTGGTCTTTTATCTCCGAGAGTTAAACACGCGTGCTCCTCACGCTACGTTGACCGAAAACGACGACGGAGTCACGTAAGGAGCTGTAGGTAAGCGGATGTGTGAGGTTGTCTCCTTGTGATCAGCCGCCGTGTGAGTACATTAGCGTGATTGCAACCGATGTAGATCTGCTCGGGATTTCCTCTCCTCTAGCTATCTCTTTATCCGGATCGTAGAAGATTTGGTTTTTCTATCTTTAATTTTGCGGAAGTTGCAGAAATTCATTTCACGGTATTGTAGTAATTCCTGCCACGAAACGGTTATATCTACTAGCAGAATAATTTCCATTGTGTTATATTGTTCCATCTTTGAGTTTTAAATATTTATTTCTTCACAGTATACCTACTAATATTAATTTATCCGCTGTATAAGTCAAATAATGGCTGCCGTAGGATTACTTTACATTTTCCGAGTTATAAAAAGCTAAAATATGCCGAGTAAAAACTTTTAATCATCGAATTTTTTGAGTATTTAAGCCAAAAATAAGAACACTGTAAAATATATTTATACGGTAAATAATATAAATAAAAAAATTACAAGTTATGAATATTTATTTTTCCATATATATATATATATATATATATATCGAAAAATGCGATATAGATATGAGTACGCATTGCTTTGGATTTTAATTCGTTTTTTGTAAGGTTAATTCCCACTTATAATGATATTCCTTTGAAAAAAGGATAAAAAATTTAATTCTATTTTTATAAAATTTTCCATCAATAGCATTACTTACGACGTCCAAATGAAACTACAGTCATACCCCGTTTAACGCTGGGGATGCGTCCCTGAAAACGAGAGCGCAGACTGAATCAGCGTTATGCGGGGTCATTTTATTATAGTACTATGCAGATGCGTTCCTAAAATCGTAATTTATTACCTGTTTTAAAAATATTAGTAGGGCTCTTCTCTCCGTTATTCTAAAACTGTACTGTAAATAATTAATCCTTAAATGCGCAATGCAGCAGATCTGCTATATACAAGAAATCCTGCAGTATAATAATTGTCAGTGCTTTTTTCTCATTTTCTCATGCTGTAACAGATTCCACACACCCTCGCCGTAGAATCAGCGCCCAATTCCACCAATAGGTCTCCAATTTCGTAGGGTATGTAAACAAAACTATACGTTACTCTGCATTCTGAGAACTTATTGTTTCTGCTGTGGTTCGTTCGATGATTTCGGCATTTATTTTCAGCTATTTTGACTGAAAATTGTCTACTACACACCGAAAATGAGTAATAAAATCAAATTGTAATTTTTTATTATTTTTTCCATAACATAACACTGAAAAACTCAAAAATGTTAAATATGAAATTTGGTGATGATCCGAACTAATGTTCTCCAGAGCGCCCACAAAAACGTATGGGGAAGGTGAAAATTTGTCAGAGAACAAAGAGCGTTATAAAGAATCAGCGTTGTACGCGGCAGCGTTAAACGGGGTATACTGTATACCGATTCCCATCTCGTCATCAACTTTCTACACAACGCTCCTTACCCTGCCTGCCTCCCTCGCCCACCAATCAACCACCCACTCGTCGTTAGGCCGCCCTCCTTTTCCTCCACCCTCTCCTCCGAACGTGGTGGTCGAGCAGTTCCGAGGAAGAACACCTTCGTGACCGAAAGCCATTCTCTTAAGTGCCGCGCGCGGGTAGTGGCAAGTGGCAGGGGGTGTGAGGGAGGGGAGGGAACGGTCTGGGGACACGTGCGTCCGCTCTTTCTTCCGTCCCCGTTCCTCTACTCAACGGACCCGAGCGACTTCGCTCCACCTCCCCCTTTTTACTTGTATATAGTATATATATAGTATATATATATATATTCATGTATGTGTACCTGCAACGAGACAACACGTGCGCGACCGTTACGAATGAAGTGAGGCTTCCTGAGAAACAACCTCACGTCCTCCTCCTTCCTTGGCCTCAAACGCACGCACGCACACACGCACGCCTCTACTCGCGCACCTCGCTACTGCTCCATTTCTCCTCCCTCTCTCCCCCTCCCTCCCCCTCTCTCCCCCTCTCTCCACATCTCTCCCCCTCTCTCCACATCTCTCCCCCTCCCTCCCCCTCCCTCACCCTCCCTCCCCCTCCCTCCCCCTCTCTCCCCCTCTCTCCCCCTTCTCTCCCCCTTCTCTCCCCCTCTCTCCCCCTCCCTCCCCCTCCCCCCCATCCCCCCTCCCTCCCCCCTCCCCCTCTCTCCCCCTCCCTCCCCCTCTCTCCCCCTCCCTCCCCCCTCCCCCTCCCTCCCCCTCCCTCCCCCCTCCCCCTCTCTCCCCCTCCCTCCCCCCTCCCCCTCTCTCCCCTCCCCCTCGCTCTCTCCCTCCCCCTCGCTCTCTCCCTCCCCCTCGCTCTCTCCCTCCCCCTCGCTCTCTCCCTCCCCCCTCTCTCCCCCTCCCCCTCTCTCCCCCTCCCCCTCTCTCCCCCTCCCCCTCTCTCCCCCTCCCCCTCTCTCCCCCTCCCCCCTCTCTCCCCCTCCCCCCTCCCCCCTCTCTCCCCCTCCCCCCTCTCTCCCCCTCCCCCCTCTCTCCCCCTCCCCCCTCTCTCCCCCTTCCCCCTCTCTCCCCCTCCCCCTCTCTCCCCCTCTTTACCCCTCTCCCCCCTCTCTCCCCCTCTTTACCCCTCACCCCCCTCTTTACCCCTCTCCCCCCTCTTTACCCCTCTCCCCCCTCTTTACCCCTCTCCCCCCTCTCTCCCCCTCTCCCCCCTCTCTCCCCCTCTCTCTCCCCCTCTCTCCCCCCCTCCCCCCTCCCCCTCTCTCCCCCCCCCCTCTCTCCCCCTCCCCCCTCTCTCCCCCTCCCCCCCTCTCCCCCTCCCCCCCCTCTCTCCCCCTCTCCCCCTCTCTCCCCCTCCCCCCTCTCCCCCCCTCTCTCCCCCTCTCCCCCCTCTCCCCCCCTCTCCTCCATCTCTCCCCCCTCTCCCCCCCTCTCCTCCCCTCTCCTCCATCTCTCCCCCTCTCTCCTCCATCTCTCCCCCCTCTCCCCCCCTCTCCCCCATCTCTCCCCCCTCTCCCCCCCTCTCCTCCATCTCTCCCCCCCTCCCCCCTCTCTCTCCCCCTCTCAAAATGTTGGCTGTCCTCTCCCCATATCCCTAACCCTCCCTACACACACTTTCATTTTGAAATCTGAGTTTCTCTCGAGACAAATAAGTTGAAGAAATATACGAGAAGATAGAAAATATTATGGAGGAGGAAGGTAAAAACTATTGCAAGATAGTGATGGGCGATTGGAACGCTGTGGTAGGAGAGGGAAGAGAAGACCAAGTAGTAGGAAAATTTGGACTAGGGAAAAGAAATGAAAGAGGTGAAAGACTTGTTGAGTTCTGTAAAGAGAAGAGGATGTTTATATCAAATACTTGGTTTGAAAATCATAAGAGAAGGCTATACACGTGGAAATCACCAGGAGATGGAGCCAGATATCAAATAGATTATATTCTAGTGGAAGAAAGATATAGAAATGGAGTAAAAAAGGCATATGGACTTCCAGGAGCAGACATTGACAGTGATCATGTGCTCCTCATGGCCGAAATAAAACTAGCCTTGAAGAAGGCTAAGATAGTTAGGAAATGGGATTTAGAGAATATAGCCACAGTAGGAAAAGAAAGAATAGGAGAAAAATTAGCTCAGGCAATCAAAAGAGAAAACGTGTCGGAGGAAAATGTGGATGAAGCATGGAATAGGATAAAGAAGGCTATAAGGAAAACAGCAGAACAGGCTATTGGGTTTTTCAAAGGAAAAAGAATAAAAAAGCCATGGGTGACAAAGGAAATGATAGAAAAGATGGAAGAAAGAAGGCAATACAAAAGCAGGACTGATGAAGATGGAAAAAGGAAATACAGGAAACTGAATAATGAACTAAGAAGAGAAACCCAAAAAGCAAGGGAGAGATGTCTAGAGGAGGAATGCTCAGATATAGAAGATCTAGAGAGAAAAGGAATGTATGACTTGATGTATAAGAAAGTAAAAAATGTAACGTGGGATAGATGGAGAACAAGTGCATGTGTGAAAGAGATTGCAAGTAAAGAAGATAAAGTTCTATATAAGGAAGAGGAGGTCCTTAATAGATGGAGAGAATACATGGAGGAGTTGTACAAATCAAATGAAAAACCAAAGGATCTCCGTATTGAAGAGCAGGATGAAATAAATAATGACGAAACGGGTTTCGATATTGAAAATAGAGGTGCTACAAGCAATAAAGGATATGAAGAATGGGAAGGCAATGGGGGTAGATGAGATACCGATAGAATTATTTAAGTGTCTTAATGAGGAAGGACTGGAAGAAATAGTGAAGTTGTGTAATGCAATCTATGACAAGGGGATGTGGCCAGAGGATTTCGTCAAAACAATTATGATTCCAATTCCGAAAAAGCAAGGAACAAGAAAATGCAGTGAACACAGAACAATCAGTTTAATTACACATGCAGCAAAGGTTCTACTTAGGGTTATGAACAGGAGACTAATTAGCAAAATGGAAGAAAATGTTGCAGAGGAACAGTTTGGATTTAGAAAGAGTAGAGGTACAAGAGATGCAATAGGATTGATAAGAATGAGTGGAGAGAGATATATAGAAAGGGGTAAAGGAATTAGTCTGTGCTTCATAGATATGGAGAAGGCATTCGACCGAGTGAACTGGGAAAAACTGATGGAAATACTAAAAGCAAAAAAAGTAGACTGGAAAGATAGAAGGTTAATTAAAGAGCTGTATATGAAACAGAAAGCAGCTATGAGGATAAAAGATGCACAGACCGAATGGTATGATCTAGGAAGAGGAGTAAGGCAAGGTTGCTGCTTATCGCCAACCCTGTTCAATATATATGCTGAAGAAATGATTGACAATGGAATAGGGAATGATAAAGGAATTAGTATTGGGGGTAGAATAATAAATTGTATAAGGTTTGCTGATGACATGGTAATTTTGGCAGATGAAACGAGGCATATTCAGGAAATGGTTACAAAGCTAGAAGACAGGATGATGGAATATGGAATGAAAATGAACATAAAGAAAACAAAGGTGATGAGAATAGGGGATAGAGAGATTATGAATGTGTCAATAAAGGATGGAAGAGTGGAGCAAGTAAAACAGTATAGATATTTGGGAAGCATGCTAACTGAAGACTGGAGAAGTGAAAAAGAAATAAGAACAAGAATAGCAATGGCAAAAGAAACATTTAATAGGAAAAAACGGGTACTATGTGGTAAAATGGATTTAAATCTGAAGAAACGTCTTGTGAAGTGCTATGTTTGGAGTGTATTGCTTTATGGGTGTGAAACATGGACGCTAAAGAAAAGAGAGAAAGAAAGACTAGAGGCATTTGAAATGTGGGTGTGGAGGCGGATGGAGAAGGTTAAGTGGACGGATAGGATAAGGAATGAAGCAATACTAACAAGGGTGAATGAGAAGAGAAGATTACTTGAAACAATTCAGAGGAGGAAAAGTAACTGGTTAGGGCATATCTTGAGAGGAGAAGGTTTACTATTGATGGTGTTGGAAGGATCAGTAGAAGGTGAAAGGAAAAGGGGACGTAGAAGAATAAAAATGTTTGACGATCTGAAAGAAAGGGGAGGGTATCAGGAAATGAAAGAAATGGCAAGGAACAGAAATGAGTGGAGACAACGCTGGTGCCAGGGACCTGCCTAGAGGCAGAACACCTAATGATGATGATGAAATAAGTTCGATTAACTTTGATTTAGGGCCGCTAGCATGGTGGAAATATGCCTATATGATTAGGATAACTCCGCCCGGCACTCGCCTCTACCGCACCATTCTCGCAACTCCCGCATCGATATTACATTCGGAAATTACGCCGGGACGCGCGCTCACCATTCATTGTTCGACGTGTGATTTTCCAAAATTCCAAGGGCATACCATTGCGCCGCGGCACACCAGTTGGGGAGCACTGTTAAAGAGGATTGCCAAAATTCGCCAAATCAAGCATAAAAAGAACATCTTCACACGATGATGCTTCTAAAAGCATTTTTTGCGTATGGTATCTTATTTGAATTATATATTTTGCTTATGTATTGTTACTGTTGTTATTACTACTTAAATTTAAATTGTATCTGTACTCTATTTCTCTATTCTAATGCACGTGTTGTGAATATTATCCTTTTCTTACTTGAATTAGTCTCAAAGAATTAAAGGTTTTTATAATGTACGCAATAAACCAATTTTCTTCATCAGTGCTTCATCCTTTCTTTATAGCGCCCTGTATTATCTTTGGGAGTTAAAGAAATGAAAAGTACGAGAATTCTTAATTTTCGTTAATTCAGTTGTTCTGAATTTTAAAACCGGAAGGTTTCCGCAGCGGGTGCCCATTCTTGTCCATTGCGCGTGACTTACAGAGAATATTTCTCTTTCTTCTTCCTCCTTCCTCCCCCCTCTCCTTCCCTCCCACTCCCTCCCTCCATCTTCCCCACTCCCTCCATCTTCCCCACTCCCTCCCTCCATCTTCCCCGATTCGCTCCGCCGCTCTCTCGCCACTCTCCCTCTGCGCGTGCGATGAGCTAATCGTGTCCCGTGAGCCTCTCTTCCGCGTACTCCCGAATTGCGCCGCCCTACTTCCGGAAATCGTGGAAACACGTGCGAAGACAGAACGGATCGAAATACCCGCGAAGTGAAAAATGAAACGATACTGATATCTTAAGAGAATTTCTAACTGGCCATTGAAGGTTCTCTGGTTAGCATTCATTGAAATTTGGTGGTCGATGTGATGGATAATCCATGCAAATCAGGTCTTCGAGAAGATTTTTGCACCCATTACGTCATAGCGGGTGAGATATTGTTTCCGTCATAATTTGTAAAATTTTTAAATCAGGATTTGCCATAAAAATCTGTGACGTTACTCGTGAAAACATCAGCTAGTTATGACTTCACATGCTAAAATTTCAAAGTTTAACGACTGTCACGGATAATATCTTTTTGCTCCCTTAAAAAGGTTTCTTAAAATAAAGTCGAATGCGATGCTGTCTAATGCGACGCATTTTACTTTAGGAGAAATGCGAATGATGATAGCTTCACTTCACTAACGGATTGGCAAAACAAAGTGGTCTCTCTCTCTTTACTAGTTGTCGTAAAAGATGGTTGGTGCGACGACGAATGATCAATCGGGTGTCCTTTCCGCCTCGATAGAGAGAGTGATAGATAAATAATCGTCTTTATTCGGGCGAAATTTGGACCTTAAGAGAGGGGAGGAGGAGTGGGAAGAAGGGGGCGGGTAGGGCGTTGACCACGTACGAACGTAGCGACGGCGCCGCCTCCTTTCGTTTCCAGTCGCACTGTTATTGTTTACGTTTCGATTCCATCTCGGGATATGAAACTTGCGCGTTTTCTCTCGTATTTGTCTGCGATCGCTCGCCACCATTCCCACCGTTAGCTCGGAGGCGCTGGCTGCATTTCCTGTGCGGATATATGCGGTCTGCGTTTTGTGTGCGCGTCGCTGGGACACGAAGGTTTTTGTGGACGGAAGAGGCATTGCGACAGGAAGGAGAAAAAGGGAGAGAGAAGAGGAGGGAAGGGAGTGAGGTGGCGGCATTATTGGCGCGAAACTGGAAGCTGGAGAGCGTCCGGGGCGTGACGCGATGTCGGGGAAGGGAGCAATATTCTTTCCTTAGGATTTTTATCTTCGGGAAAGAGTTTAGATGGGGAAATCCCCTTTGATAACGACACAACGTCGCAGTCTTATTATAAAACGTGTGCCCTGGCGATAAGATGGGCTGAGTATAGGTTCGGTGAAACTGAACATTATAGCTCGATAAATGTTTGTGACACTAGGACACTATCAAGAGGTATTACTGTTGTTGTTTGCGTCTATATTCGTGTTAATTTTGTTTTCGCAGATAAAGCTATAAACAGTTTCTAGTTTATTGGTTGTACCTGCGTTATAAAACTAAAAAGTAAAATTAAGATTCAAATGTGATATTTAGTCTTAAGTAATGAAAAAACAATTATTTTTTGTATTTCAAAAAGTAGATTAATTAGAATAATTTTGCTGCTTTTCTCTTTGGTTGAACTAGATATCGGAGTACCATAGAAAAGCGTTTCTCAACCGCCTGTCCGCGGTCTGGTTTTGGCCGGTCCGTGATATTCCATTTCTCTAATAAAAGTTTTATAATGTGCGGCACTGGTTAATGAAAGGCTCGTGTTAATGAAAGGCTCGTGTTTTCATTTGTCAAAGCGCTACACTGTCAAACGATTGGTGGTTTAAAATTGATTTTTACCGGTCCTTGGTGGATTCTTCAGATAACATACCGGTCCGCGGTAAACTTTCTGTTATTACAACGGCCCGCGATGAACTTTCGGGTTGAGAACCGCTGCTATAGAATATTTTGATAGCACTGGTTGATCCAGGGGAGGGAGGGGACTATGGAACCCTCTCTCCCTTGTAAGATCCCATTTACCTCCGCTGGATGCATACTTAAAGCCGTTCCGAGCAAAATTTCTTGATTCTGCGCCGCAGATGAGGTCCGTAGGACAAGGGAAAGAAAAATTCTATCAAGGGGAGAGATTTCAAGGATTAAAGGGTCTTCAGCAGTGGGGGATTCAAGAGGGAAGGGGGAAGTTTTTGGATACGCCTCTGTTTGATTAGTTATTGTCGGCAATAAATTTTATGCCACTTGGGAGTTCTTTTGTGGATAACTCCACTTTTGCCGTCTTTCTTAAGTCCACTACGGGAAACATCTCTATCAGGAGTGGCCAAACCGCGGCTCTCAAATTTCCATTTAGAGTCTTGTCCAAGTTTTCACTACAGAACAGAATGAGATTGCGTGACTTGAGACGTGTTGGGGATACCTATGGGACATGCATTATATCTGAATTCCTTCGGATACAGGTTATGTTTTACTGTTTGTAAATATATGATTACAGAATTTTTTTCATGCGGCTCCAGAACTTCTGAAGATTATCGTATGCGGCCCCGAGAGTAAGTAAGTTTGGTCAACCCTGATCTATGTTATATTATACAAGGTGAAACCACGCTTTGTTTAAATATTTGTAAGTTGTTCCCGTTGGATTGTGTTGAGGTGCAGTACTAGTAATGCTTTCTTGCGTAGCAATTAATAAATATTAGGAGCTACCGTTGTTAGATAATGTTGTTATTCTGCTGTTATTCGCTGAAATAAAACTGCTTCATATATTTAAACTGCCCTACTACGTTAAAAGAAAAGGATAACTTTTGAATATACAATTCATCAAGCAACGCCTAAGAAATGAACGTGAGCTTGAAAGAAGATGATTATAACTTCACCGCCATGAAATTAGAAATCGGAAAAAATGCTGCACCTACGGTTGTCTGAGCTGATGTCGCTGGATCAGCAAATGCAATAGGGCCAGCTAGACATTCTCTTGTTAAATAAAGCGTGGAATGTCGAATGATAGTTCGTGGATTTCAAGCAAATGTGATAAAGGTGGAAGTCATGGCTGGAATCATAAATACAATTCTCCCACACATAACGCCAGAACGTCCAATGATCTATCTATTCCATTTAATATACATATATTGTGTTTCCAATCCAAGTGCCATATGCAGTGACTATCAATAAGTTACAAAACCAAACCTTAGGCAAAGCTGGTATTTATCTGCATGAAAAAAGAAATGTTGGAAATTAAATAGTACAGAAAATGAAATAGGTCCTATTATATTCTATTCTTATAAGTGACGGTCATCGGTCATATTAATTTTTTTAGAGTGCATTAAAACGTTATTAAGTTACAATCTCGTAATAGAACCATTTCTGAGTAAACCGGGAATGAAAGAAAAACTGGGGAAAAATTTCTTTTAGCCCGCTGCTATACATAGCAAATTAATTTCCGCAAGAACTATTTAGAAAAATCCTCCAGAAACGACCAACGAATCGATTTTTTTCCATTTTAAAACCTATTTTATCAACTTTTTCGTATTATATGCAGTTAACGTTATTAAGTTTCTTTCTCGTAATAGAACCAATTCTGAGCAAAAACGGGAATAAAAGAAAAATAGGGAAAAATATGTATTATATAATGTTGTAGGCTACTAAAATGTCTGTAGATCAAGTTTTCTCAGTAGACTTGCTCTTTCACACACGGGATGCAAAAATTGGTTTCACTATCTCATGCGAATCGATGACTCTCGTTTCAGGTCTATCTACGCCTCTCGCAATTCCGTCTACAGCAACGCCATGCAGCAGTATTTGAGCGGCGGTGCTGCCGCGAGCGGCGGCATCGGGGGAGGCGGAGGGGTGCCCGGCCAGCAACACCAGTCTCAGAGCAACGGGGGCGTGAGCCCCGAGTCGCCCGATGACGTCACCGGGGGACACTCCACGACTATGGCGTCGCAGATGTGGAACTCGGGACAAGGTGAGGATTTAACGAGCGATGCTTTCGTTTCGGACGTAGCGTCGCGTTTTCGCCGTTGGAAGGGGTGAGGGGAGAGATCTACATCTACATCTACATTATACCCTGCAAGTCACCTTTTTGGTGGATGGCAGGGGGTGCAGTGCACCAAGGGTCCATAGTTTTCCTACGTTATCTTTTTCTATTATGGTCTCTTATCGTCCTAGGGAAAAACGATCCTCTATATCGCTCCGTTCTACAGTCGATCTCGCGAATCTTATCCTCACTGTCCTGCCTTCCGAGATACGTCGGGCTTCTGATAAGTCCTACTACCTCATTCGCTAGTCCTTCCGACATAAATGCGTGGGAGGAGGAGAGAAGTGAGGGAGGGAAGTGTAATTCTGACGGACATTGCTTACGGAATTACAGGAACAAGCGTGACGCATTAGGAATGAGGCTCTCAGTCCGAGAAGTTATAAGTACGTGATTTTCGCTTGCGATTAAAAAACCGAAGCTAAAAGCTGGAATTATTTTAAACAGGTCCAAAAAAATATGCTGAAAACGATAATATATACCAAAATTGAGGCCTGTTGCCGCAATTCCGTTAAGTAAGTTTAGGCAAGTTCATTGTAGAACCTCATTGTAAGTTATTTATGTTTTTACGTTGTTCCGGAATCAACTTAGCCCGTCGTCTACGTCCGTTGTCATTTCTCCGGACTCGACGGCTACGGTCGTCTACGCGGCGGTTGCCAACCTTTTTCACTTCGCGAACCACTTGAGCTAACCTATTTCTCGTCGCGAACCCCATGGATTGACCTTTATCTTCGAAAACCCCTTGAGTTGCAACAGTTTTGGCGGCGAACCCCTTATAATGGAGAGTAAATTTTGTAATTACAAATCTTTTTGAACGCGTTTAATTCATGGAAAATAAAAAGTTAATATAGCACGTAGTATGTAAACGTTTAAAATAAAATCATAATCGCTGATATTGTCATCAGTTTCTAGTTAGTACCCTGTAAAATTCAAATATAATTCTTGGTGCGCAAGAAAAAATGGAAAACAAAACATGCAACTAATATGAAAGAAATTAAAATATCGGTAACAATTTTAGAACCAAGAAAGAGAAAAAGACGCCATTACCAAAATTTTCTCGCGATTCCCTAAGGGTACGCGAACCACCGGTTGGGAAACGCTGGCCTACAGTATCTTCTCTTTCCATTTATACTGATAGGAAAAATAAAAGGTCAGTGTGTACGTATCTTCGAGCGCGAACGAGCACGAGCGAACACGAACGAACAACGATCAGCCAGCCATATGTCGGTACATGGAAATGACCGGTCGGTACAGTGGAAATGATCGCTCGAAGTCGTTCGTGCTTTTATAGTGTGGACTTGTCTAGAAGGCAACAAATTAACTGAAGACTGTAAAGAGTAGGAACACGAACGAACAATGCGACGAACCTACGAATGTCTCTAAAACATCGCTTGTCACTGATCGTTCGCGATCATCTATGATCGTTCGTCTTCGTCTATTCCCGTTTGTGATAGTATGATCGTTAATGTTCGTTCTTGCTCGTTCGCCAAGTATAGACCTACCTTTAGAAGTCATGCTGCATTTTACAAATAATTCTTGGCTTACAAGGAGAGGCTAAGACCTTCGGGTCACGGAGTAGGATGAAAATCGACCAGGTGAAAATAAGAAGACCCGTGTCTCGGGGTTCTTGTGAATGGGCCCTTGGGTTCGAGAAATCAGCGTCGAAAATTTGCAAAAACATCGCATACAACTTAATAGGCTTCATGATCGAATTGTTGCTAAGAACCGGAATGGGTGAGTGGATAATGCGCTTGTCTCCTACGGCATATTTTCTGGTCGATTTTCATCAAAATCCGTGACCCGAATATCGTAGCCTCTCCTTGTTAGATATATGTATTCAAGAAATTAAATGTGCCAATTCAAGGACCATTTCCTTTCCGCAGTCAACCTGGCTGCAGCCGCAGAGGAGTACGCTTCGAAGACAGGAGGCTCTCCCTTCGCCTCTCCTGCCCCCACCGCCTTCCCTTCCCACCACCTGGCACATCTCCAGCGCCTTCCTTCCTTCTCCGCCCCCGGTACTCCCGTCTCTCACGCCGTCTCCAACTCCTCCCAAGCTCCTCCACCCTCCGTATTCTCCGGATTTTCCGCGCCCTCTCGCTCATATCCTTACACCTCCGACCTCGTGGCCCCTTGGGGAGCGGGGAACACGGGGGGCGGCGGAGGGCAGGCCGGGGGAGGTGCGCTGGCCTACGCGGACGCTTCTTCCTTGACTTCGGCGTCGCCGGCCACCGCCGGTCTCTTGGGCTCCTCGTCCGCGGCGTCTCCGAGCGTCGCGGCGGCCGTCGCCGCAACCTTGCAGTACGCCTCGTCGGCGGGAGCTCACCACCACGGCACGCAAACGCAGCAGCAGCAGAGATCGAGGGCGCCTACGGCGGTCGTGTCCTCGGGAGTGCCATCCGTACCATCTGTTGCCAGTCTCGGATCGAGTGAGTGCCCCTTTTTATTCGAACGGCGCGGATTTAACCGTAAAGAATGGAGCGCGAATTTAAACTTGATTACTTATGATTTTCACTTTTCCGGTAGTAATACTGACTAACGAGTTTCCTCGGATGTTATTTGTAAGTTGTAGAAATGTTTCTGAGTTTAAAAATTAATTTTGTTAAATGAAATAGTGAATTATTATCTAGATCGAATCAATCAACCCGAGAGGAACAGTATTTTCAATTGTCTTCAATTTTAAATTATTTATCGAGTTGAATTTTCTGTTTATATTTTATCTCCATGTGACATTGAACGTGATTAATCTAGATATTATTTTCAGAATGAAATTGGAAAATACTGTTCCATATATATGACCATATGACCACAAAAAATTGCTTAGTTATATTGTTGTTCAATTTAATCCAGTTTTATTCCTTATAGATTAGAAGAACTTTCTTAATTTAAAGTCAAACATTCAATAAATTGCAATAGTTTGGTCGATAAACGATCTAGGGAATTGTTAAGCCTTTAAGTTTAATTTCGATGATGTTGTCAAACTATTACAAATAAAACGAGATTCACTTGTCATAATTCAAACACTGTTATTAGTTGAATAATTGTAGATGTAGGTCAAGCCAAGTTATTCACGGGCATTATTGTGAGGCGGCGAAAATATTTGTCTCCATCGTTCTTCACTCATTAAATAGCCGATCTTTTTAACCGTTATTTACTGCGACCGAATTCCATAAACCAAAACACGGGGTCCGTCTGTGAGCCTCATTTCTTTTAGACACCGTCCCAGACGCTCAGACGTCTGGAATCGCGGTGTCCACTGGGTGGTCTCTCTCTCCTTCCCATTCCGAAGACCTCTTTCTCGAGTGGCGAGCGCACGAGGTGTCCACGGCAAGAGGTGATGCCTCGGGCGGCGTCAGGTAGTCTGCGACTAATGCGTCTGGGTGGCCGGCGGCTAGGGAACAGGGAAGAGGAACATTAGCGGCGTCGCCCCTCTCGCCCCGGGCCGCCTTCGGAACGTTGCGCAAGGAAACATTAGGGGCGACCGAGAACACGCTTTTCGAGGTGGGAAGGAAATCTCAGACGGATTCCGGTCGACTCATGTGGCCAGTGGTGCCCAACCATTTTACATGCCCGGCCGCATCCGTGGTAGCGGAGTAATTTGACATTATTTAGTCTCATAGAGTGCACTTCAATAATTCAAGGTTAAATGCGAAATTGTGAAACGATATTTAGAGCGTGATACAAAAACCTCCAATAGGTAAACATGAAAGCCAGAACTCTCCCCGACTTCCGTAAATCCTTCGGCGGGCCGGATTAGAGTTTAAATTGGAAGTTACCTATATATTCTGAGGGGCCATATATGTGGAAATCAATTCTAAATAACGTTTTTATGGTTAATATTTCAATATTAAATGTTTTATCGTAAAAATTTCGTAAAAATGCATAAATATGTTTGTTAAAAATTTGGAACTACTTTTTCATCATAGTTTCGAGGGCCTTAGGTTGGGCACCACTGCCCCTGACGATCGGAGAAGTGGAAGGAAATGGTAGTTTCGTCGACCCGTCCCATTTCATCCGAAAACTTTTGCATTTTTCGTCTGCTTGTAGCCTATCGTATGTGGTAGTGAACCTAAGCACAGTGTGGTGGTGAAGAGGTCACGAGTCAGTTGTGCGGATAGGAAAGTGAAACGAGAAGAAGGAATGAAGTAAATATTTGTGTTAACGTTTAACCAGTAAAGGTGGAATTACGAGCACGCCGTAACTGAGGTGCGGTCTCCCAGGCTGCACTTCAATAGTTAAGGTTAGATACGAAATTGTGAAGCGATATTTAGAGCGAGATACAAAAACTTCCAAAAGGTAAAACATGAAAGCAAAAATTCTCCCCGACTTCCGTGACTCACGATTTTTCCGTCACCGAATGCGTACATTTCAAAAAGTAATCTGTTATTTTCGTCGATGTATCGCCTCCCTGAGCACTCTGGAGAGTGTTCCATTTCCATGATTTTCTCTTTTGCTTTCGATATCCCCTTCCTCTCTTTGCGGAAGAGAGACGTTTTTCTCTCTTCTTCCATTTATGTTCTCTTTTTCGTGATACTTTTGCACAATATCATAAATTGCTCGCGTCATTCCGTGTCGAAAAAATACATTCGGATTGAGCAAGCCTGATCACAATTATTTCCTTCCGTGAGAAAAATACACGAGAAGCCTCACCTCGTGAAACCTCAGTTCGTGAAACACCGCATCAGCTAAATTTTACGACCAAGTCATGTGAAACCTCGATGATTCCCAACCGCGTCCTATAGCTATTTCGTTCTTCGAGAAACAAAGAACTTGCCCAACATCGGTCTTCTTAACGAGCAGCTTCCTCCTTTCCATGCGTTTTAGTATCGTCAAAACAACTCGTTAAATAACCCCTAAAAACGAATGAGTCATATCGTATCCATCGCGTGAGGTGTGCGAAAACATGCCTCTTCCCTTGTATCCCGATTTTCGTATTACTTCCAACAAATTGCGCAGATGTCGTCGAACAAATAATTATATTATAAACTGTTTTGTTGGAGAGGTTCCCGTCTGAAGAATGACTTGGATACTATATAGGAGGCAGTATGGCGACAGAGCTGGCAAAAGGGGTGGGCAAGGCACGAGGAAGGGAGAGAGGGGAAACCGGAGCGGCGGAAGGGAGGGGGCGAAAAGGAGTCTGGCAGAGGGAAAGAGAGAGCGAAGAGGCAAGTGGCGTGTGCTGTTCAGATAAGTGGGTAGAGTGAAGAGGGCTCGTACCTCCCAGTCCATCCACCCTCCTTTCTCCTCCCTTTCCCTCCGCTACTTCTCCTCTTTCCCTCGCCCCGTGCACTCTCTCTTGCTCTCTCAACCCCATCTTCTCCCTTTTAAGGGTCCGTCAAATTGGCTTATCTTAAACACATCTAAAGGGACGGTGGCTGAGGAGATTTATGTAGGTCGTTCGGGAAAAGAAGTCATTTTTTACAGCGTAAAACTTTTGAAGTATGTACTTCATTAATTTGTACCTCGCCGGTTCTATCCATATGTTTAGTAATATTGGTAAAGTTTAAAGAACCCGTCGGCGAAAGGAAATTCGGAGATAGAAAAAATACAATCTCTCTCTCTTAGGGAAATGTTATTAATGGGTACGTAAAGCATACTATGAGGATGTAGAACATGATCTGTAACCGTCTTGTTACGGAGATGTTAACTGCGCGTACCGTATACCACGGATTATCTGATGCATAATGAAAAAGGTTCGTCAATATCCAGTGGAGTTTATTTTGGGAGAATGTGCGATGCGCCTTGGATCTGTTTTTGAAAGGAATTTTAAGTAATATGAAGTGTCTCTTATTTTTCTCTGGAAGAGATTGTGTCTATATCGAGCGTACTCTCGTTTTTGCTTTTAGATTCTCAAACGCAAAATATTATTACTGGATGTCTAAGGATAAAGTGAAAAGTTATAGTTATTGCATGTTGAACTTTAAATAAGCATTGAATGGCTGGCTGTGGTGGTTGTTCGTGCAGCGCAAGATTTGCTATTTTTTAAAGTATCATTCAAACTACGATTCTTACGAAAAATGTCAGATTTGGTCAGCACATGACATTATTTTGTTTCTTTATCAACGTAGCTATTTTGATGACTAAATTTTAAGATGTTTTTTTATTAGAACTTCTGGATACAAAAATCATTTTACCATTTTCCTGGCAAATAAAAAGCATAAAAATTTGCTTACATGCTAAGTTTCAATTCTTTTGATATATAGCACTCCTATCATGTTTGAATAAATTCTCCATTCGTGTTTCCCCTAACTCCCTCCCTCATCTAGATACTCTTTCCCTTTCTCCTCTACACTCGATATTCCATGCCAATCCTTGCATTGACACCAAAACCAATTTCTCCACTCCACCGTCGTTTTATATTTTTAATTCCCTCCACTATTTCCTTCCCCTTCCTCCCTCCCCTCCAATCCCTCCCCTCCAATCCCTCCCCTCCAATCCCTCCCCTCCAATCCCTCCCCTCCAATCCCTCCCCTCCAATCCCTCCCCTCCAATCCCTCCCCTCCAATCCCTCCCCTCCAATCCCTCCCCTCCAATCCCTCCCCTCCAATCCCTCCCCTCCAATCCCTCCCCTCGTCTTTCCCTCGCCCTGGACCGCATAAGCGCCATATACGAGCCCAAAAGAGTAACCTCAGCCTCAGTTTGAGTCTCCCCTTTCCGTTGCTGGTTATTATGCTTTTTGGCGTCCTCTGGTGGCCATCCCATCTCACCCCGCCCTCTCCCCATCTCACCACGCCCTCTCCCCATCTCATGGTGGCTATCCCATCTCACCCCGCCCTCTCCCCATCTCACCACGCCCTCTCCCCATCTCACCACGCCCTCTCCCCATCTCACCACGCCCTCTCCCCATCTCACCACGCCCTCTCCCCATCTCACCACGCCCTCTCCCCATCTCACCACGCCCTCTCCCCATCTCACCACGCCCTCTCCTTATCTCACCACGCCCTCTCCCATCTCACCACGCCCTCTCCCATCTCACCACGCCCTCTCCCATCTCACCACGCCCTCTCCCCATCTCACCACGCCCTCTCCCCATCTCACCACGCCCTCTCCCCATCTCAACTCGCCCTCTCCCCATCTCAACTCGCCCTCTCCCCATCTCATCTCACCTCGCCCTCTCCCGATCTCACCACGCCCTCTCCCCATCTCACCCCGCCCTCTCCCCCACCTCACCCCGCCTCTGGGCTCCTTTTATATATGCGGTCGAATGGTTTCGCTCACTTGTCGCTCCGACTCCAGATGCGGCGACGGCTTGTGTGCGCCTGCGTGTCCGGCACGCGTCCAGAGCGCGGCTCCCATCTTTTGTCGAAACTAGCATAATTGTCTGTCAGAAGCAAGACGGAAAATGTTTAATTCGATTAAAATCTCTGCCATCGTGTTTTGAATCTTATAACAACATATCCCATTGTACTAATTATTCTGCGTTTCTTCGGCCATTACACCACGAAAGAAGTCTCTGAATAAATATTCTTTTTATAGCGTGATTTCATCAACTCTTTTTACCTATTAATATTTTTACTTTCTCATTTACGTAGTATATAGAAAAAGTATTGTTATCGTGAAAAAATTCGACTTAGAGATTTTGATGGAAATGCACGTTTTAGGTGTCTCCGAGTCCATAAAAGTGGTTTTCGCCATGACGTCTGTCTGTCAGTCTGTCTGCGACAGTCTGTTCGCCGATCTAGGGCCCAAACGCGTACATGAAATCTAATATTTCGTATTTGTGCAACATATCATCTTTTGCAGACCCTTTTTTCGTAAAAATGATATAGTGCAAAAATTAAGGGTAATTGATTATTGACGATTTTTTGAAAACTTTTATTTACTCAAAAATGGCTCCAGAGAATTCGGTTAAAATCAATCCAATTATAAAACCTGATGTCACAAATAATACTGCGTAAGCAATATGTCTCTTGAAATCACTATATGGCGTCCAGTGACAATAAAATGTACGCTAAGCTACCTTACCTAAGCCTTATGACGTCACGCGATCCATTCAAACTCTTACTACATACAGCCTTACGGTTAAACTAAATCGAATGATATCTCATATTTATGGATAATATCATTCATAAGAGATAAATGATAATGCGCAACAATTAAGGGTATTGGATATTTTGAAGCAAAGTTCGGTTTACTCAAAAATGGCTCGAAGGATTTCGTTTAAAATGCATCCAAACGTACAGCCTGTTGTCACAAATAATACTAACTAAGCCATATGTCCCAAAAAAGTTACTATATATCGTTCAGTGTCATCATTTCTGTACAAGACGCCCAGCGCACGCGTCAGAGGGGAGAGTTAATTTCGGGGCAAAAAGTGAAGTGAGATCAAACGTATATACGTATATGAGAAAGTTTGTGCAATGTATATTGCGCCGTTTATTTATATTGTCCTTCAATCGATCAATTTATTCTATAAATGTCATTATGAAGGACATTTGGTTTTAATCAAACCATCGCTAGGAGACAATATAAGCTGCAGGGTTTATCGCAAAAAAATCATGAAAACAATTCAAAATCAGATATCTTACACATATTCGCTACTTCTTTTAAACTTCCTGTTAGTTTACATTTGTGCGAAAGATGGCTGAACCGCAAATTAGAAATAATAAATTTCGCGTTGAATGAATTCCTATTATGAAACAGGTCACATAAGCAATTGTGACTTGGCAATTCGTTCATGGATGCCTCGGAAGAACATTTATTCAGTTGTAGTGTGTGGATTTTCTTTGATAACTACGCATGAAAGTTTTAATTGTGTTGATATGAAAAGATGTTTTTACAGTCTACTTATTTTGTGACGGAAAAAATGAGCAGGCATTTAAGAAGGCAGATCCTCTACTTCTTGGCGTTAGAGAGAAGCAAACTACAAATATAGTTTGCATAGATTTATTGGGAATATAGCGTTTGGTTAAGTGCGCCATTTATGACAGTGTTCTTGTTCGATTTGCTGATATTTTTAACGCTATTGAAAATTTTATTTTGCCCCCGCACCGTTTGTCCGTCCGGCTGTCCGTCCGTCTGCCGCGGCGCCCGTGACCGTCTTTCCCATTCGTCAAACATCAAGAGCTATCTATTTCCATAACCCCTTTCCTCGAATAAGAGTTTGCCCCTTTCCCGCAACGTGGCGCCACTTTCTCTCGGGCCTTGGCGTCTGCTCTCACTCACCGATCCCTTCTCTGTTTTAGTTTTTTTAATCCGACCCATTTTTAACGCCTCCATTCTCGTCACTCAAACCTCTCTGGCTTTGCGGAGCGAATCACTGCTTGCACAATCTCTCTGGCATGCGATCGGGTTGCGATTTGATTTTGTTGAAGTTTTAAAACAACGGAGTTAATGCAGTTTTCTTTACATAAGATTTCGCTGAGTTGTGTAGTTTGTCCATTTATATCCGCATCTCTGTTTGGTTAGAAGTGCACTCAAGCACGGCTGCTGATTCATTGGCATATATTTAATTCCTAGACGTCTGTTCTCATGCTTCGCACGCTTATTGTTCTTCCATGCAGTCAATTCGACAATGATATAAAAGCAACAAGAGAGGAAAGATGCACACAACATCTTACGTGCATACATGTCATACATGCAATCATGTCAGAAAGATAAATATCAATGACTTATTGTTAGTGTAATATCTAAGAAATGATATGCCAAATAACTATCGAATTTTCGATTCGCCGATTTATTTACCAATCGACATTTATTTAAAACTTATCACACTCGAATAGTAGTAATGTAATCTTTATTTTCACGTTCATTCCTTCGTCGTAAATTACCCATTTCTTTTCACTTACAAACGCTGTGTATACGTAAAGAAATAGACGCATTTACGTTCATTTCTTCGTCGTAAATCATCCATTTTCCTTCATTTACTAAATGTTGCGTGCACACAAAAGAAAATTAAATTAATTAGTTATTTACAGCAGATATTATTTACTTCAGTTGCCACGAAGATTGTATTCGTTGACAATTAAAAAACCCGGGAAATTTTTTCTGATCTAAGTGAATTTGATTTTCTTGAAATCGGCCACTCCTTCGATAAAAATGTACTGAACAAAACATATGCTATTTGATTAGTTCTACAAATCTAGTTTAAAGATTTTTTTGTTGTAAGTGATATTTCACGAGATATAAAGAAAAGTTAATTTTTTTCTCAGTAATGTGGCACTCCTTATTAGGCTACGGGAACCGTTTATATCATTTTCTTATGTTTTTACCATTATGTCCTAATACCAAATGTCTTGAATATCCGCCCAGTAGTTTCGGAGATGAAACATGTGGACGGACGGACACGACCTGACCATAAGGCGTTCTTCTTTTACTTTCTGTAAAGAGCGCCTAAAAATGCAGAATAAAACTTTGTATAATCAATGAGCTCGTTGCGTTAAAGTGCAAAATCCACGAAGTTATTTTTAAAGTTCATAAACGGGAGATTCTTTCGTGGGCGCATAAACATTTTCACTGTGAAATTCTCATTGTATTTAGTGCAAAAATCCTGCTGAAAAATCCTGCTGTAGTCTTATAAGATTTTTGCGCATGGTCTGAACATATTTTAATGATCTCAGCTAAAAAGATAAAATCCTATTCTTTTGGTATTGGTTTAATAATAGTTTTGATTTTCTGTCTTAGTTTCAAAATTGAGTTGTACCGGTTGCTGTCGGCAACTCATTTAATACTTTCGGCGCATCACAAGGCGCATTTAGTGCGTAGGTAGTTTAGCAGGGATAGGCGACATGCGGACGAAGCGAAGATTATTGTAGGCACACATTTATACGTGTATAGAAGTCTGTAGATAGGTAAATAATTTGCGAACATTTAAGTTTAATTTAATTCCCGAGTTAGGTTCCGTTTCGTTCTTCCGTTGCAATGACATGGGGATGAGCGCAGCGTGTTTTTTATCTGTATTTAACAAATTAAATAATCTTACACATCTAGGACTCTAAACAAGCCTAAAAGAATGAAAATACGATTTTCGAATACGAATCGTGCCATAAACGCTATTGTTGCTGATTTATCGAAATTACAAACACTTGGAATTAAAATATAAACCCCTGAACCGTAAAATTATCCCGAGAAACAATCACTCGTCAATAAGAAGGAAATTTAAAAAATTGTTAAAATAAAAAAAAAAATTAAATATTCAATTACACAGGTTTGAAGGACGAAAGTCTGCATGGACCTATTTGTCTAAAACCGGTTAAAGTATTCCATACTTTACACCGTAGGCTCCAAATTATATTTGCACATTGTCACTTGTAAATTGTGTTTTTTGTTTCTATCGAGCGCTAATAAGTACGGTATTTTGAGGGAAGAATTCCGCTTGTTTCTTTTTCTGTAAAAGTGATTGTTTATTAAGTTATATTGTAACCACGTACGCGTTTCGGATAAAAAAATATTATTTATTGTTCCTTTTGTTAAGCGCATAAAAATGTCAAAATAAATTTACGTAACTACAAGAATAGCTATTTGCATATGTGGCGCCATCATTCCCTGAATATCCTCTTTCGAAGCCTAAGAATCTGTGTTTTGTATGCAATTGATTAGTGATTTTCATATTTCAGTTTTAATTCTAGAGTAAGTTGAAAAGATCGCGCTAGTGTCGAAAGAACCTCTTAATATTTTATATCTTTTTATGTGTGGTCCGTCTATTTCCGAAAGCATCCGAGAGCTATTTTGAAACTCGTGGCTCACAGACTTCGACGTTAAAGGGTTATGGTCATCCTAAGTCGATAGGGTTCCTCTGCGCCTTCTCTAGCTCAACTGGCTGCTGTCCTTCCCTCTCCAGCCACTCTCTTCCCCGCTATCCATCTCTCTCTCTTTCTCTTACGCAAATGATTTTCCTCTTCCTTTATCACCGCTCGGGTGCGAGTTCACCCTTAATCTTGAAAACACTTCCCAGTTATTTAAGCCTCTTCGTTCTGTTATTTCCTGTGTTACTCTTGTCTCTGGGTTTTGTTCGTTGTATTTGAAGAGCATTTTTAATCCGCATGCCATGGCTGGATTCGACGCGGGTGATCGAGATGTTACCCTTGTGTTGGTCACATCTCTTTAAAATGCGAAGATCGCATTGGTACGTTCAGTTAGAAATTAGAGCGATCGAGCGCCGTGGATTATGTCGCTCTAAAGTAATAATAAGCCTGACAAATTTCTCATAGGGGGCGAATTTATTACAAAAATGATTCATGTTGACTCATCATCTGCCTGCGACGCATGCATCCTTATAAACTTCAAATTTTGACTGTAGGGGAAAGTATTGTTTTCATGAAAAAATAGATTTCGAGATTTCAACGGAAATACACGTTTTGAAGTCCCCTGAACGAGTTTTGGCCATTTTATCGATGATGTCTGTGTGTATGTGATAGGAGTTTTAACTCAAAAACTATTAATCGGGTCAACACTAAATTTTATATTTGTCATTTTTATTAAAATGTAAAATTTGGTTAGTTATCGGTTAAAATCGGTCAGCCGGAAGTGACACTTTACTCTTGGTCTCTTTTTTGTTTTTATCGATTTTTCCATTAAAACTTCATAATTTACAATAAAATTCAATTTAATTATTGTATATAATTTATTCTGTACAACGTTTCTTTGAAACTATTTGACCTAAAATGCATCGTTGAGAAGCTGTTTTGATTTCGGATTTTGTGAAATATCTCCTTTAAGACTTCATTATAAGTAACGTTTTTAAATAGCAATGTTGTAGAGAATAATATTCTCTGCGACTTTTGTTTGAAACAAATTTTCGTAAAACTTGTAATTTCGGAGATATTTATTTTAATCGTAACTTATCAGTACACGGACGACACCTTTCGGAAAAATCCCGGAACAACATGTTTAATAAAACCTGGCGACGAAAAGAATTACGGTCGACTTATTAGACAAAATAAAAATATTAGCTTATAATTCCATTTGCGAATATATCTTAAGCAAAAAAAATATCTTTTCAACAGCTTGCGCTGTAACAATTTGCCTTCTTTGACAACAGGAAACAATTTCGTTTATTGACTGTCAATTCAGCACTATTGGTTTGTTGAAACAATTTCTTCTTCCGTGTTATTGTGGCGGTTTTTTTTATTGCGTGTTTATTTTCTTCTTTGTCTTTGTTTCATCTTTGTTTTATCTTTGTTTTATCTTTTCTTAACCATTTCATTCTCCTTCGGATGGATTGTTGCAAATGTAGTTGTTTTACTATTTCATATATAGCCATATAGAGGAGCTACAAAAAATGATAAATAGACTAGTGATAACAGGTAGAAAATACGGTATGGAAATAAATACAGAAAAATCCAAGGTCATTCGAATATCGGGTAAAGAAGAGAATCTGAACATAACTATTGGGGGAAAGCCATTAGAACAAGTTTCAAAATATAAATACCTTGGAAGTATCATAACACGAGAGGCAAAATGTACGGATGAGATCAAAACTAGAATAGGAAAAGCAAAAGCGGCTTTCAGGAGAAAGAAACAACTACTTACAGGGAATATAAGGGAAGATATCCGGAAGAAGTTGATAAAATGCTACGTATGGAGTATAGCATTGTATGGGGCAGAAACATGGACGCTAAGGAAAAATGACATCAAATACTTGGAAAGCTTTGAAATGTGGACATGGAGGAGAATGTTGAAGATAAAATGGACAGATAGGATGAAAAACGATGAAGTGCTACGAAGAATAGGAGAGAAGCGAATGATTATACAGACTATCAGAAAGAGGAAGGCTAACTGGGTTGGACATTACCTGAGGATAGAGAGTATGATTAAAGACGTGTTAGAAGGAAAACTAGATGGGAAAAGGGAAAGAGGTAGGAAAAGGTTTCAGCTTGATAGACGATTTGAAAGGGAAAGAGTTATCAAGATATGAAGAGGACAGCGGAAAATAGGAGTATATGGAGAACCAGGTTTAACCATGAATAATCACGGACCTGTCTACGGACAGACTACCTATGATGATGATGATGATATAGCCATAAGAAGTAGCGCAGATGTATTGCCTTAAAAACTCATCTATTTTTGTTTTCAGTACAGATATAGGAGATATTTAATGCAATCATACTTTACATAAGAATACTAAAAGTATGGAGAAAGTCGTGTGCTGGCCACATCAGATTTTTTGGTTTGGTTGCCCTTTATTTTCCAGAGAAAATGTAAAGAAACTAATAACGCAAAAGTGTTATTTTGTAGATTGTTTATAACAGTAGATATAATAAAAGCGACAATTGTTCTCGTATATTCTTGTTGCAGAAAATTCGACGAAACATCTTATATATTGCGTTTTAAATATTTCGTTTCTCGCACCGATTAACTATAATTACACCCTAACTTTGTATAAATTCCTAAATTCCATGATTTATTAAATGTGCGCATGCGTGAATCTATTTACTCATCAAAATAAAAATAATTGCTTTGGCTACAGCAAATGTCGGAGTAGTTCTCCCCGGTCCACTTTTCCTTAACTTTTTCATTGCAATTAATGTGCCAGTTTAAACTTCTCTCCCGTTATTCCGGTCCCTGCTTCCTCTCTCTCTCTCTCTTCCTCCCTCCCTCCCTCCCTCAACTTCCCCTCCCTTATCTCAAACCCACTCCTTTACCTCTCTCCCTCCACTCCCCTTTACTCACCCCCACTCCCCTTTACTCCCGCTCCACTCCCCTTTACTCCCCCTCCACTCCCCTTTACTCCCCCTCCACTCCCCTTTACTCCCCCTCCACTCCCCTTTACTCCCCCTCCACTCCCCCTCCACTCCCCCTCCACTCCCCCTCCACTCCCCCTCCACTCCCCCTCCACTCCCCCTCCACTCCCCCTCCACTCCCCCTCCACTCCCCCTCCACTCCCCCTCCACTCCCCCTCCACTCCCCGTCCACTCCCCCTCCACTCCCCCTCCACTCCCCCTCCACTCCCCCTCCACTCCCCCTCCACTCCCCCTCCACTCCCCTTGACTCCCCCTCCACTCCCCTTGACTCCCCCTCCACTCCCCTTGACTCCCCCTCCACTCCCCTTGACTCCCCCTCCACTCCCCTTTACTCCCCTCCACTCTCCTTGACTCCCCCTCCACTCTCCTTGACTCCCCCTCCACTCTCCTTGACTCCCCTCCACTCTCCTTTACTCCCCTCCACTCTCCTTTACTCCCCTCCACTCACCTTTACTCCCCTCCACTCTCCTTTACTCCCCTCCACTCTCCTTTACTCCCCTCCACTCTCCTTTACTCCCCTCCACTCTCCTTTACTCCCCCTCCACTCTCCTTTACTCCCCCTCCACTCTCCTTTACTCCCCCTTCACTTTCCTTTACTCCCCATCCACTCCGCCTCCTCCTTTTCCTCGTCACACCTCCTTCCTCCCTTCTATCTAGCACTTTCCTCGTGGATTCTGATATGATTTCCTCCGAGTCATATTAGATGGCCGATGTGTTTTAGCGATTACTAGCGAAGAGATTCCATTCGGGATTCGTATCTGGGCGCCTGAGACATCTTCATGGCCTAATAAATAAATTGATAATGATGTCTTACCGACAAATGAGTACGTCCTAGTGCTGTGAGAGCCTTATGGAAAAATATTCAACTTTGTGTGTATCAGGGTGGGGCGTGCCGCGAAATTCTATTTATCTTTGACATTCAGCCAAGTTTTCTGATTAGTACAATATGTCCTTAATGTATTTTTTCGAATAGATAAAAAATTATAACACCTAAAATTTAAAAATGTGTCAGTATCATTTTAATCATTACCTGAACATTTGTTCCACAATGTGTTGTTCACACCGGTTCAACCCAGTCCCCCTCTACCACTCGTCGATCTCCCTTCTGCCGCCCCGCACTAATGTATTATCTAATTTAAAAATTTCCAGTATATCTGATGGTGTAACTCGCCTACAAAACCTAGTTTGTGTTTTTCTATAAATTTCTTATTTGGAATCGAACAAAGTTTTCTCTTTATTTTCCTTAAAAATGAGGGAGTTCCACAAAATGACGCCTGAAACCATTACCTGAAGCCATTTGTTAGCTTTTGTATCCGATTTTGATAAGCTCAAATGGGGTTGGACGTTTCCTTTCATAATTTGAATGGGTAGTTTGGTCAGTTTTTTTTGTGACGTTGGCAATCCGCTAATTATGGAAGTGAATGGATACAAATGCGGTAATGTTGTTTAAAACGCTATTTTCTGCATTACGGCAAGAATAAATATAATTTGAGACTACTAGTATATATATATATTTATAAAATTTATGTAATTTATAAAAGCGACTATAATCTCTCCATTAGCGCAGCTCCCAGAATTTCTGCTTGAGGCACCGCCCAGTTGGCAACAGTGGTGGTCAGTGGAGCGTTCCGAGTCCTAATGATGTAAATCGACATGTCATGTTCTCAATCATTTCCCCGAGAAACTGGATCGCGGCTGGCGGCAACCAAGACGTCTCCCTTATCGGCCAACTATGGCGCTTTGCTCGTCATTCACGCAACGTCTGCGAATTTTCAAAGGCTGGCGCCTATTTCGACGCGGCCGCCATTTCTCGGCAGAATAACTGTAAAAAAGAAGACTGTCGAATCGTAAAAGAGCATTTTTTCCTGTTTGTTCGGGGGCAGACCTCGATATCGTTGGAGGAAACCTCATTTAGCGACCAGTTTCCCGAAATTAATTGTTTTCGAAATGACGAGTTTAATTTGTTTTTCGGTCTCGAGTTTCCTCTTCATGTAAAGGAGAACTCAGGTCGACGTGGATGGCTGCAGTTATATATATATATATATATATATATATATATATATATATATATATATATATATATATATACACATATACATACACACACAGCTTCGTTCGTTTTTTATTTGGAATTATGTCACCATACACCAAGATCAGAACTCGTAAATAATCCAATGGAATCTCCAAGACAACAGAAATTGATCCACGCGAAACCTATATGTATAAGATAATAAGTTCTCGCAGAATATTTCTCATTTTCTGCGAATTTAAGGCACCTATCTCGAATTTCGCATTTCACCTTTCGTGGCTCAGATCAGCCAGTATGAAAAATATGAATAAACATCATTAAAACAATAACGTATATGTCACACTCAGATTATGGAAAATTAGGTTGTTTCGCATGTCACCGACCACTTATTTGGATAAAAAATCACGAAAAAGGTATGAAGCCATTCTATTTTTTTCGTTGTAATTAATAGAAGCTTGTGGAATTACTGCTTCAATAATTTCGTCAAATCACATTTCAATTCTCATTAAAAACAAATTTCTACGCCAATTCGGAATCGATTTGAATTTAGTGTTCCAATGTAATAAAACTCAATCTTTCAGCTGGAGAGCTGTTCTTGTCCCGAGTTTCTATCTCAATTTTAACTAATTTAAAAGTGATATTTTATAAATCCCTGCACAGATGTCTATGTTTTTCTCGTTGGGTATTGAAATGGAACAATTGGGTCGAAAATAACCCCATAAAAATTATTATTTTTTGGAACTTTCGATTTCCCCATTGGCGATACCCTGACCTATCATCCTGCTAAACTTCAGGTCAGGTCTTTTAGAAATACGTTGGCATCCTCCTGTATCCTATGTAGGAAGCAGCAATTTGTAATAGATATTTTCGTCATTATTCTCAGAAATCCTTGATTCATATTTCTTCAATGTCAAAATTATTGATCTTGGCCAAAACTCGATCCCAAATATCAGCAAAGGAACAAAATCCCTGATTTGTTGTCAAAGAAAGTAATAGTTAATAGCGTCATATATGTAGAAAACTATTATATGCACCATTTATTACATTATAGTTGGATTTCAACGCAGCTCAAGAATAAAGACGTTTCCTTATCTCTCCCTCCTTTTTCCCCTCACTCCCCCTTCCTTTCTCTTGATCTAAATACAATTTAACGCAAGTAATTTAATGAATCCGGCAACAATGAATGCGGTCAATCTTGGTTGCGAAATATTTTCTTCTAAAAAACCTAACAATTTTATGGACAAATTCGATTCGTGTACGAAAATCGACGCCAGGAAAATAAAATGTTATTCTTTTAGGCGTTCTTTGGTTCAGGTCCCGAGTTTGTACGACGATTGTGATGAATTTTAAAATGAAAAGAAAAATAATACGCTATAAAGAATCCGATAAGAATCCTATCAGACCTCCATTCATGTATGTCTCTCGAGACACCCTCAGCGGCTCTCCAAACGGTAAGTGTCCATTGGGTTTCCCGCGGCAACTAGTTGCCACCCATTTCTTATTTTACGCTATAAAAAGATTACTCGAGTTAAAACAGCATTTTCGTTTTTCCGCGTTGGAACCGCATTTTCATTTTTCCAAATCGTAACTTCTAAAAACGCGTTAAACGAGCATTCGGTCGTTCCGAATTTAAATTGGCTCGTTGAATTTATTTATTTATCCCATGGTATATACTCTTTTCGAAAATCACTACTTTGGTAAGAGAGAAAAAATGTGGTGTAAGATCGTTTTGTTAGTCGACACCTTTCTTTAGTCTCTTTACATACATTTCGCCTTACTGTCCAACGACTAAGCTAATAAAATTCCACGTTCTCTCAAATAATACGGCTAGAGCAATAGTGGCCAATTTTTTCGGGATGAATCTTATTTGCAGTTTCGAGTGCCTATTCGGTGTCCGCATTAGAAGTTGCATATGGTCAGGCGGGCCGTATTAGTATCTGAAGTTACTTGAGAGATTGATAGGGTTCCCGTAAGTTACATGTCAATAATAAACAACTCTTTAGCCACATTCCTCCGAGAGAAAAGAGTTTCCGGACCAAATTTCGAGGATCAAGTATGAAAGCGGTTCGCTTACGCAATGGCTTCGCGGGCCACATAATGTACTATCGCGGAACTCATGCGACCCGCGGGCCGTAGTTTGCCCGCCTCTGGGATAGAGCATAGGTAATAAAACTAACGTTAATCGTCTACGTCAGGCATGAAAACCGCAAAACTATGTACATATTGAAATAATGTAAATAATATCAGTAGCAATCCCTCCGCTCCTGAGGTTAGTATCATCATCATCAGCTTTACCGTTCTAGCTAATAACCTCTCTCACAGGGTATTTATATGGAGATATGAATGAAATTGTTAACCATCACAGCAAGAAAATGTAATAAAGAAAATCTGAACCTTGCAATTGCTTCTCAGTGAAGTTTATGAAGGCACAAAAGAAAGTAATTCTAATAAAAGCTGAAAACCTTTTCGCTTTTTATATCTGAATTTTAAGAATTTCGGGAAACATTCGGGATTAAGATCCTAATGGATTCTACTTTAAGTGACGAATTGGCGAAGCAACCAATATCTCCTTTATTTTTTCTTCCGAAAAAGTGCGTGGGCGGTTGTTGATAGCGAAGGAGAACATAGGGATTTCCATTTAATGCTCCCACGCCTTATCTGACAACATGCCACGAAACGAAGGAATGAAAGGGGCGGGTGTCTCTTGCTACCTCCTACCCACCCACCTACCAGACCCCTTCTACCGCTGGCGGCATAAAACTCGAACTCGATTCCGCAAGAGACTAGAAATAAAAAAAAACAACAAGCGTAACAATTAGTGGGGGGAGGGGGGCTAATGGAAAAGGGGGCTGGGTTGGGACGTGAGCGCCGAACGGAAAGAAGAGTTACAGCATTGCGTTTGCGTATACGTGCGTGGGAAGCAGCTCTAATCGGACAAAGGAGTTCTGGTCGTTTTATCGCACCTCCCCCCCCACCCCACCCCGCCCCCCGTGTGTGGGAGGGAAGAGACCAAACGACGCCCCTCCTCCCCCCCCTACTCTTCCGATGCCTCGCTCCGAACCGCCTCCCGCCCCCTAATACGAATTCTCCTCGGCGTCCCGACGCACGGCCGTGTCCCGATAAGTCGCAACCAGCAATATCGCGTTCTCCATACGCCGATTCAGGTTATCACTTGTCTCACGGTGACATAGTGCGCGGATGTGTCAGGTGGACGGAGGCGTGTTACGTGTGGGTCGCCGTGGGAACCAGCGAGACGCTCTTTAAGGTCGGCGGCACCGAGGGCGAGTCTTCATTCCCCCCCCCCCCCTCATCCTTGTCACGCCACCTTCCTCGGTGTATTGGTTTTCCTACGCGTAAACAACTCGAAACGAGTTGAACCACGGGTCTCGTCCGATTTCGGTAGCAGCGTAGCGAATCCATGTTTTAAGGTCCTTCAGCGCACCTTTCCGCTGTTGTTTTTTGGGCGGTGAGAATTACACCTGCCCGAGGGCCATCCGTTACAAGAGCACGTGAAAAATGTGCTCCACGTGGAGTTGATTTTCATTTCTGTAAATAATGGAAGAAATAGCGATACCGGTCGACGTCATCTCCGCGTTACTAAAAGAAAATTTGAAGCCCTCGTGGCTCCTGCAAGCTATATTTATAGGACGGGTTTATTTGTGACCGAAGTAAAAGGGAAGGTAAGAAAATAAGGGTGGTAAATGGATAAGTTACCAAATTTACTTTTAAACTGCAATATTCTTTAGAAATATCGAAAAAATAATTTAAATACTACCAGAGAAATGAGCAGAAATAAGGAAAACGCTGAACTCACTCATGTAGTTAATAAGGGTATCGAGGACAATTGCGTCACAAGGCACTCTTATAAGTAGGTATGTACGGGAAGAAAATGTTGCAAAGGATTCATGGATAGAATTAGCTTTTCATGTTGGCATTTTGAATCTATTTGACATTTTTATCTTTCTTCCCTGGGAAGCTATTCTGCGTCTTTTTCCAACTTAAAATTACTGAGCGGCTTCAGGCTCTCCTACTATGGTGAACTTTTTCATATCTTCCAAGGTACATATTTCTTGAAAATCCTTTATTATTAGGTCTTGGTTGATTTTAGGGCCGATTCCATTCTATAGCAAGCTTTTCCTAAAACAGGCGTCTTGTTTTTCAAACCACGACTGTTTGTGAATCCGAACAGTAGCATTTCTCGAAGAATAGGTCCTTATTTTTAAGGCATTTATTACTAAAAGTAACAAAATGAACACCTTATGGTCAGGTCGTTTCCCTCTGTGTCCACATGTTTCATCTCGGCAACTATTATTATTACTGAGTGGTTTTTCATGATGTTTGATACAAAAGACTTTCTGGGCAAGAGCAATAAGGAAATTATATAAATGACTCACATAAACCAAACAGGGTTGCCACCTTTCTATTAATGAAAATTTTATAGTATCCCTATTTAGCAGTGGTGCCCATAACGTCAATCAGGATTGACCGGTCGATCGCCGAGCCATTTTTGGTCGATATCGAGCGAAGTAATGAATAATTCGTTCACAATCTTAAAATAAAAAAATGAAATTTCTGATAAGAAATATATTTTCAAAATATATAAGCTAAAAATTAAAGCCTTCCATTGCTAAAACTAATAATATAGCAGGGTCGTCGCACCATCAAGGGGTGCAGACCCAGCCCCGCAAATGATCAAACCGCTAAAGGTTTAAAAATGAATATTTTGTACAAATTACTATGGTATTCCATTAAAAATGTCAATTTGATTTTTTGTTTGACGTTTCTTAAAAGTTCTTCTTTTGCATGTCATTTCTCTTTTAAATTTCTGGAAACAATAGATATCGACTGGGTAACCGTAAGAGAAGTAGATCTCGGCTGGGTAACCGTAAGAGAAGTAGATCTTATACCCAAAAATAGTGGGCACCCTATATAGGTATCCCTTCCGATGTATCGTTTTTCAGGGTATTGACTTTATATTAAGCCGCTAATATTGTTCTTTTTTGACATGTTTGCATGCATGTATGCACTCATGAAGTTCCTCTCGTGTTCTTCTGGTGTTGATATCAGTAATCTCAATATAAAGATTTTTCTCAAACACTAGGGCACTAGTGTAAAAGTCTGTAAAGTTAAATTTTCTTGATGAATTCTGGGTTGATCTAGTTAGGTGTAGAAATGTTTTTGCTTCATGATTTTCAGGCTGTTTTCCCACGTACATGGATCCACCCGTAGTCTCTATCTGCTTGGCATATCCAAAGGATCTTGACACTATAATTGGTAGACTTTCCGGAAATGAGTTGGAGTTGCCCGAAATCCTAGAAACTGCTCATTGATGGGCATTTTTTTCTGTTGCTATCGTCACCGTCCGAAATCTGTTGAGAAGCAACGGAGCAGGCTAATACTCCCGTTTCAGAATTTCTCTCGCGTTGAAAAGGGATTAGTCTTCCTCTGTATTTCCGTTAAGTGGAAGATCCGGCTTCGATTCCCTGTCATGGAAGAATTTTCTCCTACTTTCTAGAATATTCATAATGCATGTCTGCTTGCATGGTATTTAACATCAACACTTTCTTTAACACATGAAATATTGCAAAATTTTGGGTGCTGAAAAACACTATATCTGTATAGATGTGTTGTTTCTAGTTTTTTTTTAATAAAAGTTCCCAAAAACAAGTTATAACGAATTCTTCAAAAGACTGGTTTTTAATCAGGAAGGAGGTGCCAAGGCAAATCTAAGACTAAAAATCGATACCCTTAAAAACTTCGATGGTGGAGTAAGTTTTATATTTGGCTGGGTAAAAAACACTCAATGTGTGCATTCTACAGTTAGAGGCGCTTAAAGTAACGTCGGTCATGCCATTAAAATAGTGCTCGGCTTTTAACAGAAACTTAAAATTAAGATAAAGCCGTCACCGAAGCACTTTAATAACTAATGAAAAAAACCTTCTTTCTTCCCGATGCTGTCTTTCCTTTCAGCTGCCTCCGCGCCTGAGTGACGCAATGGACTGAAACATGATCACCACTGTGAAAGAGTCTTTTAAAACGATTTACCTCTCATTTGTGAGATTTTTGTTAAAGGCAATGGAGCGTGGAAAGCTAACACGGTTCCGTTCGCGGTTTGGGTCAGAAAGGGAGAGCGTGGAGAGGGTGGAAAGAGGGCGCAGCAGAGAGGGAGAGAGAAAGAGGGGGAGTGCGTATTTGCCTCCAATTACTAGTGCGTATGTGTGTGTCTCGCTTGGGAAGGTGGGGATGGGTGGCGTCGTGATGGATGTGGCGAGCGGCCATTGGGGCGTGGAAACGCACGGCGGTGGTGTGAGATTTGATCCTAGGGTGAGAGAGACGGGGGAAGAGCGAGAGAAAGGGGGGCGGCATTGGTCTGAGCGCGGAGGAAGCCGAAGAGATACAAGAATTTAGAGCAATCCATTCAACTTTCCTTTCGACTATTTTAACATCAGATTCGTTTTATTAGCCAAATCTATTCATTCGACATTGAATGGATTTTGTGAATTATTGTTATCATTGTTACTCCCAATAAATTATTCTAAATCATTCGTGCGTTGTTCGGCTGCTTCTAAATAAAGAGTAATGCACGCGATAAGCTGAATTTTAGTGTATGATCTTGATAACTCCTATGACGAAAAAACGATTGGATAAAAAACTACAGCGGCTGTCCTGAGTGACAATTGGACAAATCCGAGAAAAACCTTTTCCAGAAAAAACCGCTGCATAGCATTTTTCAAGTGAAAATGACTACTAAGTATTCGACATCTGCGTTTTATTTGCTCATATGTGCTATGGCTACAAGATTTATCCAAATAATTGAAGCCACAGAACGAGCTCGGTAATTCCCGTTTGAACTTAAATGATTTATAAACATTCATTCGTATCCTTGAGTATTCGCCAACAACTTTTCTTTTTAGTTCCCCTATACCTCACGGCGTTTATATGTTGTCGCTTGCACACGCAAATAATGTCATGAGCGTCGATTGCGCGACATCGCCTTTGAGAACGACTCATAAAACGGGAACCTCATCCTCCGACGTGACTCATCCTCAACTGAGCCACCCAAGTGCCCCTCTCCCCATTCTCCCCCTCTCTCCTCTCCTGGATCGATCCTCTCCGCACACACGCACGCATCTCGCCGTTCGAAGCTGAGCGGATGCGTTGTTTTACGATCGTCCTCCTCCTCCTCCTCCCCGCTTCGCTTCGCAACCCAAACTAAGGCGTAGTTATTACGAAAATACTATAACGAGTTCCCTTCATGAATACCGACGCATTATGGGTATTAATTTCACTTCAAAAGTTCCGCCTCCGTCGGCACAACGCGGTCGCCCGAGTCACGCCGACCAATTCCGCCGCGCGTCGTCCCACTCTGTCCCACGTCGCCCGGAGGCGATGAATTATGCGGATCTGGACGGGAAAACCTCCGCTCCGGTCGGATTGGGAGTGTGTCCGGCCACCACTCAACGCCACGCCCCCCTCCGTCGCCCCCGCGTAACCGGACACCGCCAGAGGGAAAAACTCTCGCCCTCCAAGTAACAGACTCCATGACACGACCGATCCTCTCTCTCTCTCTCTCTCTGGCTCCCCCACTCCACTCTCTCCTCCCACCGCTCCTTCCTCTCTCCACGCCTCGTCTTTTCTCTCATTCCGCCTCTTCTCCTCTCCCATGACTTTTTCTCTTTCTCTCCCTCTTCTTCACCCTTAACCCATAAATTCTCTTTCTCCTCTACGCCTGAATGCGTCCGTTTTGTTATTATTGTTGATGTATACAAATTTTCGAAAGTGCTCCAACGTCATATCAGACAATTATCTTCTGGAGGCGATCTGTGGAACACTATAGAGCGCTTTTAAATGTGTTTACATTGAACATATAATGGACCAACACATACTTTTAACGCATTGGAGTAATTATCTAGGTGAACTAATAATAATTGCACAGAGAAGAATGATATACATCGATAAAAATATCCTTTCATAAAGCCATTTACAAATTTCATGATCCTTCGATTACTTTCTGCATATTATCCGGAAATAAACGGATGGAAAAGTATCATTTTTTCAAAATATGTACAGTAGCAAGATAAAAGTATTTTTTTCGATTAAATGGAGGCTAAGAGATGAATTCGAGCAAATTTAGCGGTGGAGATTATTCACAGTGCAACTCAATAATGTTCTTTAATTATTAATTATTGTCTTCTCTCTGTGAATCGTATTCATCTTTATTTTTACTTTCCCCGTACGATTTCGATTTCGAGATTTCAACGGAAATACACGTTTTGAGCTTCCCTGAACACGTTTTGACCATTTTCTCGATGATGTCTGTGTGACAGTTTTTTTGTGGGTGCTCTAACTGAAAAACTTTTGATCAGGTCAGCGCGAAATTTTATATTTAATATTTTTATGACAGTTAAAAGAACTGATTAGTTTTTGGTAAAAATCGGTCTACCGGAAGTGGGTGTTTACTCTTGTCACATCCGTTATTTTGAAATATTTGCTTTAATATTTGATATATGAAAAAATGCATCGGAATAAAAGTAGAAAATTTAATTTTCTGCAACCTTTGTTTGAAACAATATCCCATACAATCCATTTTTTAAGAGATATCTTAAAAACTAAATATTTTAGCCGCCACGCCACCTCCCGAAGACTATTGTTAACAATTAACGCTTAGTTACGTCTTTGTAACGCTCCTTTATAGTTTCTTAATTGTTGGAGCTTCGTGGCTGTCCAATATCAGAAGGCTATGGTTTGAGTTTATTTCTGTTCTTTTTAGTCTAAATTTTTCTCTCAGTTCCTTAAAATATTTATCATCATGTATCTAACCTATTTGGAATTTTTAGAAATAATACAGGTATGGAGAAAGTCATGTGGTGGCCACATCAGATTTTTTATCTGTATCCTCCACTTGAAGGTATAACTCATGAGAAGACAGACAACCAAAAGCACTCATCTTTTTGTGCATTTTTACCCTACTTTTCAGAATGGAAATAGGCTTATAGTTTTGTCGTTGTGCCTGTCCGTCTATCTGTCTGTCTGTCCGTTCGTCCCCCCTATTAACTTTTGAACCCATAGACCGATTTTCATGAAACTTGGTGGAAATCTCTTACTAAATGGGCCGAGCTCCCGAGGATAATTTTTGTCGCCAAGATTGAAGTCCTGGGTTCGATTCCATGAACTATCCTTCCCATTTGATTTACATCCGTCGTGCAAGGTAATTTTCTCTTGCACATTAAAATATCTTAGAATTGAAATATTGGAGCGAGTTTTGTACTATTCTCTTAGGAAAGGAATGAAGATTCTAATTTTTATCGTATAATTTTGCTTATCGATTGTATTCTTAGAATTTCGCGTAAATACTGGTGATTTTGCAGTTTTTATCAGTCATTACGAGAGAGAGTGTTGCCATAGCAACAACTATTGTTGGGCTCAGATTCGGTATATTCTATTACGTACACGCGTCATTTTTGCCGCACAAATACGCGTGATCAATTTAATATTCCGTTCGAATGTTTGTAGAATTTTATAAAGCTAAATTATGAAATTAGGAAACACAAAGAGGTACATATCCGCGATGACTTTAAAGCTATTAAAGACAATATATGTATTAAATAAATGGTTAAATGGAAAGTAGGCATCATAAGTTCTAATTGGATCATCTTGTTCTCTATAATGTGTGCAGCGGTTTATATTGGACAAAACTTCAAAATAGTTTACTCGTGATTGGCGATCAGTGGCGTAGCGAGCGGAGAGCAGATGGGTGCAGTTGCCTCCCCGGGCGCAGGGCTGAAGGGGCGCAAACTCACGAACCGAAAATTAACGTTTCCGTTTTTAAATAATAATAATATTATAATACATGGCGAATGCCAGTGTGGTATGTTCGGGTTTCCATCACATTTCCCACATTACATTTGTCTGGAAAATTGTACAGGGAGCAAAGGGAGGGGGAGGGGCGAAGGAGAACCTAGCTACGCCACTGTTGGCCATACGAACTTACTAAATATTCGCAATTCTTCTTTCTTGTCGCGATGGAATATCTCTGCCTCACTTCGGACGACACCTGAGCACATTTTAACCCTAGAATGGTAACGTGAGTCGCTCTGACTCACGCATTTCCAAAAGATGGGTCTGAGGCTGTTCAAACACGCTTGCTTCTCTCTCTCTTAGCAGTGCTTCCTCTATTTAGTTGTCTATGTTCTGTCAAAAGGAGCATTTTACTTCGGTCACCGTTACCGCCGCATATTAATGCCAATGGCAAAAAAGCAGACTCAGTTTGACGGACTTAAGTAATGCTCTGAAAGCTATGATTTGCAAAGCCTTAGGAGAGGAAGAAAGGTTCCTGAAACACATCAAGCGACAGAGCGACAAATATCAAGAAAGTACTGTCATTTGTGCCGTTATGCCAAGAGAAGGAAAACCTCCACTCTCTGCATACTTGGCAAGAAACGTATCTGTGGCGAGCACCAAAATAAATTGTGCCCTATTAGTTAATTTACACATTTCTAACATTTACTACATTTTGACGTTAATAACTATCATTTTAAAACAGTTTTAAATGATATTTCCTTATTCCAAGTTTAAGTGAATCAAACTGATGCAGCGTTACCAATGAGTGCCTAAAAAATAGCGTCCAGGGTTAAATCTAACCACTCCGAGTGCTTTTATCGCGCACCTTCTTGGCATCGTGGCGAATTTAGGCGCGTCGCATTGCTCAAACCCTCGAGTGTGTTTCGCTCTTCCATCTCATCTCCTTCATTTCCATCGCAAACTCCTCCCTCGAGCCTCCCCTCCCCTTAATCTCCCCCTCCCTACTCCCCTCCAAATTCCTCCTAACTCCCCCTACTTCTCCCCCACGCCCTCCTACCTCTCTCTCCCATATCGTCGTCCTCTTTTTCACCTAAATTCCGTGCCCGTTCTCCGTTTCTCCGTATGGTTAGGTGGAAGAGGGGGCTACTTAGCCTCAACCTCGCCAATAAAGACATTTTCCTTTCTTTCTTTAGCATTCGTGAGAAACGGGCCAACTCTCCCGAGGATGTTGCCTTCATGGAGGGTTTGGAATTTGGTGGGGGCGAAGGTACAAGTGCGATGAAGAATTGGGGCGAAGCTCTTGGGCAAGGAAAAATAACTGAGAGCAAGATTTCTCGGCGAAGAGGGAGCTCGACTTTAACGGCATATTTATATCTCATTTATGGAACTATGAACTATTAGTATGGTGCTGAGGTTTAGTATGGGGGCACTGAATTAAAGAATTCGGTTCTTCTGCATTAATCGGGCTAATGTAAGCTCAAGGCAGCGACAGTGGCGCTGTCGATGGCGGGAAAGCGACGACAAATGGTACTACTACGGCATACGTAATACGGAAATTTGAAGATGAGGAAATATGGCACTTTACTTTAGGGGAATCCCTGTCCTCCTCGGATCCCCGGGTTGGGTTGGTTTGGTTCCCTTTCCACGATAATCCCCCCCCCCCCCTCGGGTTGGATTGCGTTCATCTTCATTTATGTATTTATTACTCGACATCCGCTAGGCGAGGAAAACGCCTTCGATCGAATCCTTCAAGATGTCGCCGCCTTCAGTCCGCTAGATATTGAGTTGTGATTTGTTGTGATATTGATTTGTGATTTATTTCGTTCAAATATTCTTAAATCTTAAATGTTAGTTGTTAGTTATGTTGTTCAATTAAATATTTCCAAATGCTTTTAATATGTACGCATGGCGCTGTAGTTCAATTTCCTCTTGCTTTCTCGCCATTTACTGCGCCACTGCCTCTGTATTGAAATAGTACTAGTATCATTTTTGGTCGCTTTCTTGCCATCGACAGCGCCACTGTCGCCGTCTTGAGCTTATGTTAGCCCTGTTAATGCAGAAGAACCGAGAATTAATTCTTTTATTTTTAATTTGAAAGATATGGACGAGAGGGTTAAATGATTTCTCTCTTCTAACTTCGTGGGAAACAAGTCACCTTGGGAGCTAAAAACGACGTCCTCCCTTTCCTATCAAATTTGTAATTGTATAAAAAAGTTTTCCACACATGTTCTCGTGGTTTTCGGAACAAGAGTAATGGGCAGTCCCTGACCTTCGGCCATGCGGTGGCGAGCCGTAGAGAGGAAGGAGGCGAGGGGCGAGAAAGAGAGGAGGCGAGAATAGGGGAGCAGGGTGGGAATCAGGAGTTCCCTCTGTCCCCTTATGGTCTCCATCACACCTCTCCGAATGCCTTTCTCACAACCATCGGCAATCACGCAAAAAATGCCTCCAATCGTAATTCTTTGGCAGTGGAGAAACTACGTTAATACCATTCTTTGTTGTTTTCATCAGCCTATATCGTCTTCGTCCATTTGGATGCTATCCCTTGCTCATAGCCGGCCCTTAGAAACGTACAGCTTATTTACATTTTATCTTACTTTCAACGCTTCACTAAAGGTTATCACCTTTTTCTTTTTCATGCAATTATAGTTCGTTTATAAAATAATAGAAGAAACGTTTTCTACATCTCTATAAATTCCATATATTTTATTATTCATTAAATATATCTATGCATGCCATTTTTGAGACCTGATTGTATGTTGCAAGTATTACGAACGCGCTAAGTTAAAAATGAACGTTCCTGGTCTTGACAAATACTTACATCATAGAAGAGAACATTCCAGAAATGAATTGGGGAGCGGCAGAGTAGTTAAGAGCGTTTGCCTTCCACGCAGCGGTCCCAGGTTCGAATCCGGCGGAGGTCGAATCGTCCCATTCCCTGCTTGTGTGGTTTGTGGAGACCGCGCAAACCACCGCTACGTCCTTCGGAAGGAACGTTAAGCAATTGGCCCCCTTGGTGCTCTTCGTTAAGAGTGGGCTAATGCCGGCACCGGGTTTCCCTCCTCCCTTGTGTGTCTGGTGTGTAGGGCGTTATGGCTATAATAATCCAAGAGGTTGATTTGCCAGAAATACAAACAACAGCATAAGAAAATGAATTGTTACGTCATTGTCGACGTCGTTAACATGGCTACATTTCTCCAATATGTAATCGGTAATTTTTCTGAGACATTTTATAAAAATTCAAAGGGGTACCTTAATCAGTAGTAGTTGTTGTTGGGATGTCACTAGCATATATTAAACCAAGCAGTTTAACAATATATTCACAGGTATGAATGATTTTTGTGAGCCTTATGCTAGTTGCGTAGCAGCATCTTCAAGGTAACCGTGGCCGGCACAGAAGCGTGCGCTTGTACGCTTACGGTTGCAAATTTATTTAAGGAGTTTCACAGCAATAAATTATCGAGCTCTTATTCATGGCCTTAAAAATGTATCAAGTATCAATTAAATAAGCAAAATTAATAAGTTATGCAGTTTATCTATTCTCTAACAAATAACTCAGGTTTATCCGCACGCTCTATTTAATTATAATTGAAATTTTGCATTGATTCTTTTACGTTAATGATCTCTTATTCTTCTATACGTATTTCTCTTCGCCTTCTACCCTCACGTTAGAAGATTATAGTAAACGCAAACAATAATATCCGCAACGATCTGTTATCAAATTCGGCGCGTAGTCTTAAGCTAGGTTTACATTAATTCGAGCCTTGAAGCCGATCGACTCGAATGCGATCGTCGTACGAGTTCTCGGCTGAAGCTCGAATTCCAGTGAGTGTGTTTACGTTACTCGAAGAACAAACCGCGTGATTCGAGCCGAGGTCTCAGTTTTTGACGAGTCAGCCGCGAAGTAAGCGCACTTTTGGCAGTTAAAATGGATTTATTTGCCCAAGAAGGTATTCTCGTTGTTAGTGAAATGTTACGATCCGAGCTACTAAAAGCTTAAAGAGAGAAGAAAACGTACATGTTCGGTATGTGAGTGGATAAGGAGGCGCGATCGGTTGGGTGCATCATCCTCTTCAATTTGCGAAGAATTACGAATGGAAGATACCACCAGTTATATAAATTGCTTGCGTATAGACAATGATCACTTTGAATACCTTTTAGAAAAATTTAAATAAACAATTCAAAGGAGTTATATATATATATATATATATATATATATATATATATATATATATATATATATATATATAGCAAACCATGCAACTTTTGGTTTGTAAATGCTCTCCGTCGATGTACCAGATCTCTTCGATGAATCCACTTTTTTCAGCTCTTGGTAGTATGTCGACCGAATATTTTTCATTTTATTAGCGACGTCCTTCGTCGTCACAAAGTCCGGTTTCTTCATTTGGCTTAATAGATCTTTATAGGCATTTTCACGCGCGTCCTTGTTTTTATATGATACGATTTTAGGATTCCACAAACACTCGTGAGAAGCGTAAAGCTTCGCGAACATCACGTTTTCTGCTTCCGAGAATTCGAAGTACTCGGATTCGAGGAATTCGCTGTTTAACACTACTTCGTGCTCGCGTTCAAGTGGACTTCGAATGCGAGCCAGAATTAATGTAAACCTAGCTTTAGATCGATTTTTTACCTCTAAGCTGATCGAAATTACGTATATATTTCGATTTGTGATTTCAAGAGCGCGTAATTTGCCCTCCATCTCGTAGCATGGACTGTGGCAGCTGAGAAAGGCTTCGGCAGAGATAGATTCGTTTTCGAATGGCACCTGTCATCGCCTGCCCCATTTGCCTCGCTGAGGGATGGTCGGGTCGTGGCTGGAGGTTTTCCTGGGGGCCGGTTAAAATGTTTTACGCGTCACAGATGTGCCCAAGTAGGTTTTTAAGAGTTTATTTATGAGTGAACACTTTTTGGGCGAGTAAGTTGATGAAACATGGGTGGCTTTGTTTGGGCCCATAAAAAATAATAAATGAGGGTATGAAATTTATCTTTTTGCTTTTTTTCATAAGCGCTTAAATTACGTCAGCTTTGAACTAATTTTTATGACATTTAGTTGGCGATATATACTAACTACTATATAGTACTATACTAACGCGCGCGCGCATGAGTTCATAATTTCGATGGACTATTATGCATCTATGTGATATTAGTAAGGTGAGCCATATTCCGACACTCGAAGCTTTGGCGTTTTAAAATATTTTTGTTGGCTTATTGTAGGAAGCTGAGACTTTGTATAACGTTAGTATCTGTAAAGAACTATTCAGGGAAAAATATTTCTTTGATATCCTCAGTTGAATCAGAGTAACAAGAACTGGGAAAAAATTGTCAGTGTCGGAATTCAGACCCTATGATCCAAATTCCGACACGGGAGGGGTCCTAATTCTGACACTTGGTAGAACTACTAGGAGACATTGCTTAGACAAAAATGAAATAATAAACTTTAATTGTGAACCATTATACTACATATTTATAACATTTAACAAAAAAAAACTCAGAACAATTTTTATTAAAATTGAAACATTTAGGAAAAGAAAAAGTGCTCACAAAATTTGTATGAAAATCTTCGTGAAAATTGAAAGCTAAAAGAATTGCGAGGTTAGGCTGGCTTACTTTAGCACTATTCAAAACTCTCAAGAAACAGGTCAATATTTCATTAGTATTTTCAAATTATGCAGAAATAAATGTTACACACATAACTTAAATAAATACACTGTCCGAATTAGGGATCCCTTGCTTTTTGTTATTAACTGGTCTTCTACAGGAACAAGATTGATAATTTCTCCGATCTATGAGCACCATGTTAAAGAGAGTTAAATTAGCTTTTAAGTGATGTATTGGATGAATTAATTTCAATTTTATATCGTAAATTTAGAAAAATATCACACCTTAAAATCGACGCCAAGCTCTAACAAAACCAAGATGTTCTCTGACAACGACAAAGTTACGGCCATGGGGATGAAACAAGCACTGCGTTGCTGTCATTAAAGATAGATTAAGGAAGTACTGCGTTCTATTCGGAAGCATTGGAATGATAACACCCTTGATTTCGACATGTTATCAAAACGCGCGTCAATTATTTGTGAACCTGCAAACTTTTGATTGCCAATTTGTCGACGTTTACAGAACGTAAAAATTAAATATTTTTTAATATCGCTCAAATGCCCATTTCTAATATCGGTTGCTGCTTACATAACAGATTGCTGGTTTATTTTTCCTCGTTCGAGTCAATATTTAGTAGCTCATTGTGATGTTCAACATAACATCCGCTCTTTTAAAAGAAACAATGATATCGCAATAAAGGCCGGGGGCGTTTCTAATGTCTTAAGCGAAACAATAACGTTTACTTAAGAACGAATATGTCCTTGAAGATGAAACGGTAGCATTAAGTTTTCTAGAATTCAGACTGTATGGAATCATTTACGAGGAACATGAAATCCTCAAGCAAAGTCTCGCAGATTCCACGAGTCCATAAAATTTAAACAAATGTTCTCTTTTGATTTGAAATTATGCGAAAATTGTGGGATTATTGTAATTAATGAATAAGGAACCATTTTTTTATTTTAAAATTATTAATACTGTGGCTTTAATGTTTCCATACACCCCGCCTCGCCAACCTGAAGTCGTCCGATTGGTGAGTGTTCACTGTTCTTCCTCATCCTACCTTTCCCTTTCCATAAACTGTTGCGTTGACTGTTCTTAAGTATTTACGACTCTGGAAATGAGTATAACTCTCCCTTGATCTCATAGCATTACTATTCGCGATGGTGGTCTCTCGGTTGCGTCAGTGGAAGAGGTTTCCTCAGTGGGGCCGAGTTTTCCCCTGTCGGAGGGCGAATTAAGCGGACAATTAAATCTCAGCCTCTGTCGAGCTCATTAAATAAATGCGGATGTAACATAAATAAATGTAAAATTCGAGAACTCAGATAACGGAACTTTTTTCCTTGTGAGATATCGAGAGCGGAGACCTGAATAAACCATCGTCCCATCCCCTCATAACGCCGACAGGAGTTTTGCTCAAGGAAAATAGAGAAATTCAAAGCTGGTAAACCGCCAGTGATAAGCATGCCGTAATTACACGAAGCTGAAATCAAAGATATTTGAAGCGTACACAAACAAATACTTCGTCCGTTTATGACGACTTCATCACATAAGGGGATAGTTGATTAACTCACTTTTCGCTATCACCGAACTTTTTGAATATTAATTCGATCCTATAAGATTTGTAGCATATGTAATCTATAAAATGCACGATTGATAGCATACAAAAGAGAGTAGATTGAAGACAATGAAATAATAGCACTGCTATTGGAGTTTGCCTGGGGTACAGGACTTTCATGCTGCTTCGCCTGGTGGCTTTCAGCACTTGTTCTATGTTTAGTTAGCCGTTTCGGCGGGTTTTGAGTTTGGGCCTTTCGTCGCCCAACTGCTTTTCATGAAATAATAATACAGATGAACAAAAAGGGTTGTTATTTTCTGTCGGTCCATTGAGGAACTACTTCCATGTGTTGTCTAAATCAGTGGTTCTCAACCGGTGTGTTGCCTAACATTTTAATAACGGCTGGTGAAAAATAAGTCTGTTAAGAGGAGTTTTTGTATTTCTCTTGCGGCATTATCAACAACAATAAATATAATGTTTAAGCCTAAACTCTTCATTATTACACGCTACTCCCGGAATGTCGTGGCGCCATTACAATCGGAGGTACTTCCGAGGCATTGTCTTTTTATAGAAGATAACATACCCATAACGAGGCTCGAATCACCAGACGGCGAAAAATTTTCGGGATAAGGCGATGGGCGCAAGATCATTAGGCTGAATAAGAGAGAAGTATTCTTAATTTTGCCACCAATTTCATCATTTAGTCTTTGTATGTTACTCTAAAATCTTTTCGTCCCAACATACGGTTGTCTCATTATTTAGAAAAGCCGAGACGATCCGATATTAAAGAAATATTCCTCCTGTCCATCCACATTCACATTTTGCCTTTCACTTCCACATACCCTTGGGGTGGGAGGGGTTCCGTGCGACGCAACGGAATGTCCCGAACAATTTTCGCTTGCAAGTTGCAAGCTTCCAATCTTTTCGTCGTGCTCCTCGCTTGATTAGCCTACGAAGAGTGGGCGTTGGGACCCTTTGGCCCACCTTTCCCACGCTCTAGACATCTTGATTCTCCTTTCTCCGCACACGCTTGCTTCCCTCCCCGGCTCCATTCCCTCCTGCCTCCTCTCCTTGACTTCTCACCCCACTGCGTCTCTCCCACGTCCGATCTTCGTTATGCATTCTTTACGCCCACGCCGTTCCCTTTCTCTGAGGAGATTCCCTCACGGCCCGCGTGGCGGCGCTGACTCAGTCCACCCTTACATCTCTCATTACGGTAGGAGATTCTTCGGTGACGTCTTAAGAGGCCCAAGACCGCCGACCCGACACTAATTAAGCATGGATCAGCCAACTGGTGACATGTACCCCCCAGTCTCATGCGTCAGTGCTGCTGTTAATTTTTTTTAAGAATGCCGTTGCAATTGTTTCAATTCGGGACAGGTGAATTGGATGAAAGAAATTTAATTTGTAAATATATGCATCTAAAATGTGAAGAATTCTCATTTAAAACGTGTTCTATAGGTACTATACAGATATATATATATATATATATATATATGTATTTACGGGATTCCAAAACATGTTAGGCATACAAAATGCTTAGTTAATTATTTTTACTCTTGAAAGAACTACTTGGAGCTTAAATGAATCTCGCCAATTAGACGGTCAAAGAACAGTTGCGGCGGTTAAGATATGGGGCGATGGAGAGCAGTGCACAGATATTCGCGCGATCAGCATGGATCGTTTAGTCTATGAGGTCCGGATGTGACGATACGCGATTTGATGACCGAGTTCTGCCAGTGGGAGATCATTGTGTTATACGCAGGGAAAGAACTTCGCCGTGTTCTTCTCTCTCCCCTCCCCTCTCCCTCCCCTCTCCCTCCCCTCTCCCTCCCCTCTCCCTCCCCTCTCCCTCCCCTCTCCCTCCCCTCTCCCTCCCCTCTCCCTCCCCTCTCCCTCCCCTCCCCTCTCCCTCCCCTCTCCCTCCCCTCTCCCTCCCCTCTCCCTCCCCTCTCCCTCCCCTCTCCCTCCCCTTTCCCTCCCCTCTCCCTCCCCTCTCCCTCCCCTCTCCCTCCCCTCTCCCTCCCCTCTCCCTCCCCTCTCCCTCCCCTCTCCCTCCCCTCTCCCTCCCCCTTCTCCCTCCCCCTTCTCCCTCCCCCTTCTCCCTCCCCCTTCTCCCTCCCCTATCCCCATTTCTCCGTCCCTCCCCCATTTCTCCGTCCCTCCCCCATTTCTCCGTCCCTCTCCCCTCCTCTGCAAATTAGTCCATTCGCCGAAACCTGTCGCCGCATTTGCGTCATTGTGTATTCCTCGGTATCTATGACGACATTCTGTGCAAGTAGTCCTGGAGTCCTATATCAAAAGAATAGGATTGTCGCACCCGTTATGATATTTTTGTGAGATGGTGTTGCGGCGATTTTCATAAAATTGTAGATTTAAGAGCTTATAAGATTTTTTCCTATTTTTACTTGCGATCAAGGTATTTTTATTGACTTCTTTTTGATGCGCAATTCAGAAATCAATACTATAGTCTTTCGTAAAAATGAAATTCCATTAATTAACGGTTTCCTAAATCGATATCACATTTTAATCGATTCGTTTGAAAATTAATAAAAAATTAATAATCGAGTATTAATTGCATTATCACGTTGTTTAAAATGAATTTCTGAAATTCTGCCTCCTCTGTGTAATTTTATTTACCATTTAAGCGGAACTCCCTCTCATCGAACGAACCACCCAAGCAGATTCGTACGTGAGGACCATGAGTTTCAGCAAGGAGTTTTGTGCGTGCCATCCCGAGGCCATTGCATTGCATGCCTCTCTTGTACAGCTCAATTACATCAAATGGCCTTTGAAATTATCAAATTAACTCACGTGGCGTATGTCATTCATCTATGTCCTTTTTCGCTTGATTCGGCTCGACATCTCTTCTATGTTTTTTCAACGCGTCAGATTTTTAACTGTGGTTGTTTTCCCCTATTTTATGCGTTGTTTCTGTTTGTTGCTGTATAATAAAACTCTCCTCCGAACTTTTCCCAAATAGTCCATGGTTTTTTCTACTCTCTCTTATTCTGTTAAACGCGTACATATTCCCAAATTTATTTTTTTTATCAAAATGTGTAAAAGCTCGCTCAACGAAGTGGAAACTCGGGTTTTCTTTGACTTTATTTTGAAAAGGATCTTCCGAAAGCGATCGCTTATCCCTCTGATAGACCGCGCCCGCTTAACCCGCTTGCTTTTCCGCTGCTACCATTTTTCTCTTTTCCCTCTCAATCCTCCTCCTACCCCTCCTCCCTCTACACTCCTCCCTCTACACTCCTCCCTCTACACTCCTCCCTCTACACTCCTCCCTATATTTTTTATCATTAAAATGTTTTAAATGCATAATTGTGTTTATGTGCCTTTATCTTTCATGGTCACCTCAATCTATAAATATTGCTATCAGTAGGTTTCGCAGGTTTTCCTTCTTTTGTGGGTGTTTTCCTGCAGTGGGAGGTTTCCTAAGAAATTGTACTTTAATTATCCTCAGTTTCTCCCCACAATCAAATATCCATCTCTTTTCATTTCCAAAAATGCTACCTTGTCGTCGTATTCATGTAGTAGGTACTTTATTTTATGTAATATTTTATTTTATTTCTATTATTTGTCACTTTCTTCCTGTCTGTAATTGACAATGGGAAGAAGAGGCTGCTTAGTCTCAATCTCGCACAAATAAAGACGCATATCTATCTATCTAGCTCTTTATCCCGCCACTCCCCCTCTCATCCCTCCTCCCTGTATTCCTTCCTCCCTGTCATTCTTCTTCCCTCCCCTCTTACCACCCTTCTTCTCTCTTCCTCCTCCCACCTTCTCCCTCTCTTCATCTTTCCCCTCCTCTCTCTAACTCATCCTCCCTCTCTTATTCCCACCCTTCCTTTCCAATGGGACTATATAGTCTCAATTTTTTCCTAAATCAAGTCGTTTGTCTGTCTGTCTCCTCCGCCCACCCCTCCTTTCTCCCCTTCTCCCTCTCTTCTCTCCCCTCGCCCTATCAACCCTCCTCTCTCTCTTCCTCCCACACCTCCCCACCCATCATTCATCTCGTGGACGTCCAAATAGCCCTCGATCGAAGAACAGAGACAAAAAACGTGAATCATCCTGAAAACGAAATTTCGAATTCAAATCCGTCACAGATGGGCGTTCACCGTTTCTCTGCACATTTAATCCATCAAGGTCGGTTGAAATTGAGACATTGCGTTTCGAATTTTGTCGACCTTCGGCGCGTACTCCATTCGTTGCGACATTTTCATCGACAATTCGTTTCTCCATTCGTGACGACGCTTTTTCAGAACGACGCCCAGAAAAAGAAACGAATTAAATTTAAACAGCGGCATGTATATGTAACGTGTCTCCCTTCTCTCTCTCTTTCTCTATCTCTCTTCTATCCGACTAACGACTCTTTCTTTTGAATGGAACGAGCGTACCCAGAGGCCACCCACGCCGGGACAAGAGGGAGAGTTTTGAGGGGAAAAACTGCACGGATAGCACGCCTTAACGCACATAGCGCGGTCAGCACGGGGACACGCACACACGCGCACGTTCATGCAGTGCATCCCTTTCACGACTCACTGCCTCTTCGGTTTGTTTACCGGAGCAATTTGTGGGGCGGGGACCCATGCTCCATGGGTGACGGGGAGGAGAGAGAGGAAGATGAAGGGAGAAAGGAGAGGAGATGGAGGAAAGGAGTGGGAGGAAAGAGCGTGAAGCAGTGTTGCCACTTTTTTTAGCATTTGGGAGCTAGATTTCATCTTCTCGGTAGCTAGAAAGTAACTAGAATATATAATTACCAATTATATTCATGGCTGCGTAAGGAAACTAACCAAAAGGTGTCTACATATAACAAGAGTATTGTTTTTGTGTGCATAGCATATAACTACACTATTTTTAAGCTATCATTGTCTTTTATACACTGACAAGAAGATGGAACCTTCGTCTGAACCAATTTCTACGAGTAATGAAAACTTTATTTTTAAAGTATTTTTCTCAACACTACTCCACTTATTCCCCATAAGAATTGCATGGGAGGTATCTAGAAGGGCATACTCCAATTTTTAACTCGTAAAACAATGTCGTAATTATCAGCTATAGCAGACTTTTTGGTGACCTCCTCTGTGGATATAGATTTCCCATTGTTTCCAATTCGATATATGATACGAATACGAAAAACAGACGTTGTTATTCATGTACCCATCTTCCAAGTTTATTGTGTACATAATATTACAAAGGTACGCTTTCTTAGGATTGTCTATAAGGAATGGATGTGGACAAATAGCATTTTTGACCGTTAAATCCAACAAAAATTATCTGGGATTACATATTTCCAACTTAAATTTTTTTTTGGGTAAGCGCTAGATATAGCTAGATTTTTTAATCGATTCGCTAGATTTGTAAGAAGTCCATAGAGCCTTTCTTAAGGAGCTAGTGTGAATGTAAAGTAAATAGATCTAGCTACAAATTTTCTTGATTGGCAACACTCCCACTCTAGGGAGTGGGAGAAGGGAGTCGGAGAGGAGTGGGAGAGGAGAGTGGGAGAGGGGAGTCGGGGAGAGGGAGTGGGAGAGAGGGTGTGGGAGAGAGGGTGTGGGAGAGAGGGTGTGGGAGAGAGGGTGTGGGAGAGAGGGTGTGGGAGAGAGGGTGTGGGAGAGAGGGAGTGGGAGAGAGGGAGTGGGAGAGAGGGAGTGGGAGAGAGGGAGTGGGAGAGAGGGAGTGGGGAGAGAGGGAGTGGGAGAGAGGGAGTGGGAGAGAGGGAGAGTGGGAGAGAGGGTGTGGGAGAGAGGGTGTGGGAGAGGGTGTGGGAGAGAGGGTGTGGGAGAGAGGGTGTGGGAGAGAGGGTGTGGGAGAGAGGGTGTGGGAGAGAGGGTGTGGGAGAGAGGGTGTGGGAGAGAGGGTGTGGGAGAGAGGGTGTGGGAGAGAGGGAGTGGGAGAGAGGGTGTGGGAGAGAGGGTGTGGGAGAGAGGGTGTGGGAGAGAGGGTGTGGGAGAGAGGGTGTGGGAGAGAGGGTGTGGGAGAGAGGGTGTGGGAGAGAGGGTGTGGGAGAGAGGGTGTGGGAGAGAGGGTGTGGGAGAGAGGGTGTGGGAGAGAGGGTGTGGGAGAGAGGGTGTGGGAGAGAGGGTGTGGGAGAGAGGGTGTGGGAGAGAGGGGAGTGGGAGAGAGGGAGTGGGAGAGAGGGAGTGGAGAGAGAGGTAGGGGTGCGAGATGCATGGAGTGGGAGAAAGATGTGTGACTATTATAACTGTATATAAGATGGGTCGTGGGTGTCGGGTGAATCGAGCATAACGGTGTCCGATCTCGCCAGATAACATGTCCGTAGGAAAAGAATGCGGCAGTTTGAGAGCGTCTGCGACCCAAAGGTCTCCGGTTCGAGAGTTTGCGACGGAGAAATGGGAATCTTACTCTCAGATTTTTTGCTTGAGAAGAGGGAAATTCTTCTAACGACAACGTTTCTAATTTCTAACAAAATGGAAAAGTATACTGTGTAAATGGAATACACAGAGTCGTTCTTTATGAGAAATATGTACTTATGAAACGGTATCGAAAGATTGGGCGATTCTCGAATTTTAAATTAAATATTAATCTATGTCTCACAGATCATATAAGAGCATGGGAGAGAAATATGTGGATTTTTAATTGTTGTTTTCCGAGGGAAACATCTTAGCGATCGATGTAAACAAAATATGCGATGTTTTGCTCGGGATTTTCTCGAGTTTTTATCTCCGAAACTACCTATATAACTCGTAATTATGTGGTCTCTCGGAGCTTATTGCGGTATATGTTGTCCTCTATCCGAATAAATTTTTTAATCAATACATTACAGATCATAAAAGAGCATGGGAGGGAAAATACGTATTTTTAATTGTTGTTTGCCGAAAGAACCGTCTTAGCGGTTGATGTAAACAAAATACGTGATATTTTGCTGAGGTTTTCTTGAATTTTTATCTCCGAAACTAGAACTCGTAATTATGTGCTCTTGCGGACTTTCTTGTAGTAAATATTGTTCTCTATCCGAATAAACATTTTTATCTATACATTACAGATCATATAAGAGCCTGGGAGAGAAAAAAAGGAATTTTTAATTGTTGCTTGACGGGTGCCATTTAACGAGAAGTATAAGTTGATTCAAGTATTTATGTAAAGTGAAAGTTCTAATTGACGTAAACCGTTCAAAATCGCAATTGGGCTATAAATTTTAATAAGGATCACTCCTACTTAATTTATTTAAAATCCGTCCTGCGGTTTAGGAGATGAAAGTTACGACGGACGGACGAGACGTGCCCAATAAGGCGTTCCGCTACTACCGCTTCGCTGGTCAAGAACGCCTAACAAAGGAAATGCTTTCCCGGATTTAACGAATTAGTGATCGACGATCCACGTAAAGCATGTTTCCATGCCATTTGAAAAATATTAAAATCTAAATAAAGTGCGTTTAATGTTGAGCATATAAATAAAGAGAATGCGAGCAAGGTTTAATCCAGAGGCCTATTTGGTTTTCTCCTCTCAACTAGGCTAGTAATAGATTCAAGTTAGAAGTACATAGTCTTCGTATTTAACTTTTAATGATTGGTTGTTCTACTCTTTTGAACCTAGGAATTCGATTTTTTAGGCGCCGTGGCTGTCCTCCTGGGGAATTAACGTGTTCTTTCTCGTTTTCTTCGAGAATTTCGATTTCGCGTTCACCAACTGCAGAGATAACGAACGATTTCTTGCATTCATCATGCGTGCGAAGTGTTAATCCAGATTTCTTTGCAGCCTTACCGCCCGGCAAGTGTATGTAACTGATATCTTTGTACTCGGGAACCATCCATTTGGAATTTCTTGAACACCGCATTCCTACTGAACGCCAGAAGATATTTTCGTTCATTATATCAAGGAAACATTTGCGGAATATTTTTGAAAAATTATCTAGCAATGAATGCAAATTGAAAAAAAAATAGACCTTTTTGCAATATTGTATTGAAATGCACTGTTTGTATGTTTCTCGGGTTGGCCGTGTTTCTATAATAAAACGAAGGATTTTTTGGTATGCATTATATATTGGTATGTATTTCAGTCACTGTCGTTACAAGTTCACCCCTGAAGATGCCCACTTAGTGGGTGAAATGCGTCGGGATTTTAGTAAATTTTATGACTGAAGGAGTTGTCACGCTGATTAAAACTGAGCCATAAGTTAACCAAGCCACCAACCTTTACTATGTATTACATCGATAAAACTAACGTTTCGCGTATAACAGAATTATAGATAGCGATGAGTTATTACTAGAATTGCTTATATGCCAATTACGTTATGTAAAGGCCTTTGTAACCCAGTGGAAAATGTCTAGGGCAGGGGTAGGCAACCTGTGGCTCGTGAGCCACATGCGTCTCTTTAAGGACTTAAGTGCGGCTCTCACTAAACCAACTTCTCCCATATAAAACGCCTAGGACGGCCAATTCGCTTGTGGCCTAAATTACCGAAAGCTCACTTTTAACTTGTAATAAGGTTATGACATATGAATTGAATTATTCTAATGTACTCTTTTATTCGCTAATAATGCGGCTTTTCTCAAGTTAAATTTTATATCGAATTGGAAAAAAGTGACCCTTCTTGTGACTTTGGTTGCTGATCTGTTCTAGTGGATGGATTTTTTGAAAGATCATCTGGGATATCGACTTTGTAATATATTTTTCTCGGATTCGTCCAATGCTGGATCATCTTGTGCAGAGGTCTCAAACTCACATTGGTGCACGGGCCGCATTAAGGCACCGCACGTACCAAATCCGCGGTCCGCATTTCATTTCACTGGCTAGTCCATACTTCAATTCTTATTCCCTGTACTTTCTTTCTCCCCTTCCAGTAGAGGCGGAGGTCGGCCCCACCCTGTGTTGCGCTCTTAAACTCTCTCTAAGACACGCAAGAAACACGCTGGCAGCGGGAAGAATTTGTACTCCAACTGCGCAGAGTTTTATTAATGCGAATGAGCAATAACTGCGGATATTTTGAAAGTGATGATTTAATATAATTTTTATATTTCTTAACGGTTTACAAAAATTTACATCAAATCTATAAATCGTATAATTCAAAGTGTTTGGCTGTTTGTCCGGAAATGCAAATCCACACGCTTGATCCTAGAACCACCAAACTTGGCATGGTATCTAATATGATCAAAAGGTAGAGCGTAGTCGGGTTTTGGGGATGAAATTTAAACCCTCAAAGATTACTTGTCTGTACGTATGTAATGCTCTGTACGACTCTAATTTCGCCAGTTTAACTTCATATCCAACCAAATTTAGAATTACAATGATATTCTGAATGGATAAACTGTGGAGCATTGAAACAATATTGGTATTTCCTGTGGCCAGCACATGACTTTCCGATAGCTACAATTGAGAGTTTACGGGAGTATATACCGAGGTATGTGACGGCTCATTTGAAAGCCTAAGTCACTCTGGCGTCGGGAAACATATAAGTTTTGTATTTTCACGTGGCCAGCACAAGACTTTTCGATACCTAAAAGTGAGAGTGAACGAAAGAACCTACGGAGGTAACCACTTACTTGAAAACTTACGGTCACTTATCTCTAGAGTACCTTGAGATTGAATGACAATGTTAGCGAGTGATATTAGTGTGGAAAATTCGAAACTGCGAACCCGGGGCAAAGCCCGGGTAATTAGCTAGCATTTTATAAGGAAAACGTTTGAGTTTGGACCTTATTACAGTATATAAAAAATTTCTTCGCGGGCCTCATAAATACTCCTTGCGGATCACACGAGGCTCGCGGGTCTCGCGTTTGAGACCCCTAATCTAGTCTTATATTGTTATCACGAGGAAATTTCTAATGACGTAGATGCAATGATGGGAGACTATTCCATTTGTGTGGGTGCGATGTCAGCATTGCGTCAGTACCGGAGGAACTTCGTTGCGAATTGCTGTAAGTTCGAAGAATTATACGTAGAACGCGTGGATTTTTTTCGATTGATGGAATGGCGATGGACACAAGAGAAAGGTCAAGAGCACGGGCGGTGATAAATTTTGGTCTGTCTTCCCGGGTGCGACTGCGAGAGATAATCTATTATGTTCTTGAGCATTGCGCGAATTATGAAACGCTAATCTGGTGAAATCCTAGCTCTTTATCTTTAGGATAATATAGGTTATCACTGGAAATTTGAAATTTTTAGCCGCCATAGTTTTACGGACGAATTTGCTTTAAAATCTTCGTTATTCGCTTACAGAGTGTACTAATACAAATTTCAATAATGAAATCAGATAACGTCTTTGATGGATATGCTACGCCGTTTGGAATTCTTGCGTGCCAGCGGATTTCTCAACCCCAAATAATCACTTTTCCTCTAAGGACTCTAAATATGCGTTATTTCCCCGAAAGCCGCTAATGAAGTTACGGCAAGGGGTGTCAGTACGTCATATATACACTGTAGCAATGGTCCAAAAATTGCCGTTATATTTCCTTTTATTTTCTGGAAACATGCGTGGGATCGATTCAAATGAAAATGAGATGCGTCACATCAATCAGAATGAAAGATGTATGCCTTTTCCTCGGAAAACAAATGCACACGTATCCAGTGGGTGTTTTGTTCATGGGAGCGGAGAACATGTAACGCGCAAAGAAACGGAATTCAGAGGGAAAGAACGAAGGAGGTAACGACAAGCGCTCCTCCCTCCCGCCGCGGATCGTGACTTCAAGTCGTCAAAGAAGCACGCACTCGCTCGTTTTATTTTGTTTCCATGACTACCGAATGGTTTTCGTGAGCGGCGCATGTAATGGCGGATTGCGACACAAAATGACGCTCGTCGCAAGGACGTTGCTCAGGCAACTGTCCGGTGCCTGACGGTTGCTTCGGCCGTGAAAGAGGATTCGCGAGGCGTTGGTCACGTCGCGTGTTCTGAAAGGACGATGCACGGTGCCCGGAAATAGAGCAGTGGAATTCGTCTCCGGCGAAAGTGACGGGGCCCTTAATTTTAAGGGGAAACAAGGAATTTTTTCGATAACCGGAAGGTTTTTGAATCTCTCGAAATATTAGTGTAACATTTCGTTTCTGATTCAGGTAGAGGCGGATATAGGGCCAGGCGATCGAGGCGACCGCCTAGGGCAGGGGTCTCAAACTCACGTCGGTGTGCGTGCCGCATGAAGGCCCTCCATCGAAGCCGCGGGCCGCATTAAGGAACCGTACCAAGTCTGAGGGCCGCATAATTTCCAAGTCCCCAGACCGTTTCATATTCTTTGGACTTTCATTTTCCCCTTCCACAAAGGAAGAAATCGTCCCAATCCTATGATGCGGTCTTAAACCCATTCAAGGCAAGAATACTAGATTCGGCCTTGAGGGTAATGTTCTTCGGACAAGCAAGAAACAAGCTAGCAGCGGGATGAACATACTTACAATTAATCCTCTATCTGTTCGTAATTTTTATAAATTAGAATGAGCAACAAACTGCTTACATTTTAAAAGCTCTGATTTAATATACGTACTTTTTAAATTTCTTATATTTACGTGAAATATTTTGTAAGATATACGTTTGAGTTTTGGCCGCTAGTGTAAACTAGTTTAACTTAGTTACCACGGGGGCCGCGAGGCCCTAGGGCCTCGCGCCTCAGGGGGAATCGCTTCTAGAGCCCCGAAAAAGAATTGTATAGATCGAGAGTGTAAAATTTCCAATATAAAGAAGCGGCCGTATATCCTAAATGATGAGGATGATCAGCGTAAACGAGATTAGGCGAAGACCAGTCACAACCGACGGATATCTTTAAAAAGATAATTATTTCTGAGGGTTCCCCTACAAGACATTTTTAGTACGAATCACGGTGGTAGATCAGGTCCTGCTTAAAGCAGATCCAATTTATGAGACGCATTTGGGGTGTTTCAAATCTATCAGATTTACACTTGTGGGGATTCCAAATGAAGGAGGCATACACTAATGGGGGTCTCATTAGAGAAACGAATAGTCTCAACGGTACACATTGAACTGAGACGGGTGTTTCGTATCAGACAAATATAACGATATAAAATAAATTAGTCAAAGATATGTGGTATTATTTGTAGAAGTTTCCATTGGTAACATTTATTTAATCACGAAGTGAGGTTGCAACAGCTGTAACTTTATCACGGCTGGCGAGAAAACGAATTCTTGTATCTAATGAGGTGTAATAATCTTTCTCTTGGTAAAGGGAGGAGAAATTTCCTATTCGTCTCTTTAGGTATTTTTTGCTCACTTGGAGCACGTGGAGGAGTAGTCGATTTGCTCTCTAGAAGCGACGTTCCTTCCACGCAGAGAGCGCCCAACACGCCGTTATCACGGTGGATGTGGTCTCCAATTGCTGATTTTTAGAACCGTATGCGGATTGCCGTGGGTGATAACAGAAGCCACATATCTAAGAAGGACGAGGTTGAATGGGCAATAGATTACAAGTGTTCTGAGGATGTGGTCTCCCTCTTGGAGTATTTCGGTGTCCTCAACTACAAGACTCGAGAGATAATGGATCTCAAAAATATGCACGACGGGTCGTCTCTATCTCCCCGATTCTCGTATCGCATTCATAACTCCTCGCTTTCAAAAGAAACGAAAACGGCCCCTCCCTCTTCCGCGTATGGCTGCGGTATCGTCTTTCTTTCCACGAAAGGGCGGGAATGCGCCCTCGTTCCTTGAACTTTCGGAAGAATAATCGAAAATCGAGAAATAAATGAAGAAATGCCTCGCTTTGCGCGACCCCGTTTTAAGCGGATTCGTTACAGTGCAAGGCAGGCCCGCGCCTACCAGGTTAATAAAAAAACCAAGGTGACCGATTATAGAGGCAACCTAACCATATATGAATTATTGTAGAAATAAAGATACTTATTTGGGTAATTACACATAAATTTTATGACATACGACCTAAGTTTCGTTGCCATGCAACATCATCAAACCTAGATCGTATATGGAATTAAAATAAAAACTCCCGAACTGTATAATAATCCAAGTGAGGACTCGTACATCAATAAGAGAAAATAGAAAAAATAATATAAAATTATACGTTTGCAAACTTGTAATATTTTTATTTTTTCCTATTTTCTCTTATTGACGCGCGAGTCCTCACTTGGATTATTTTACGGTTCAAGAGTTTTTATTTTAATTCCATTCTGTACACCGTAGTTTCCAAATTTCATTTTCAAGATTAGATCGTGTATAATAAATTTTGTGTGGAATTATCAAATAAGTTTATTTTATTTCTACAATACGAAGAAATTTCATCAAGTGTAGCCTGAAACCATTAATTATTTAAATATATGAATTATAAATTCCACTTTTTACAGACTTGTGGATGTTAGTTATATATTTTATGGATCCTCATTTAGGGTCAGGATGTGACACTATACAAGAAATCCCGAGGACGGCACCGTTTTTAACTCTCGATTGATGGTTATTTTGGCGTTATTACGAGGAGTTTCTCCAAAGTTTTGAGAATTGGGTTCTGCTGCTTAAGTTTATAGCAGGCAATGAATCATAGGAGTTATAAACTACATGTTTATCATTCCATAGCAACAAAGCTATTATGTTTGCTTCTGTCACTCGGTAAATAAACAGCTACTTTTAAGAACTCTACAATTGTACCCATGGAAGACGCTGTAAAATCGCAAAGAGCAATCATTTTCTTTTTGTGGAAGGAGGGTGTTAAATCATCAGACATTGTTCAGCGCTTGCAAGCAGTTTTTGGTGGGTTTGCGGAATCAAAAAGTACCGTTTATTGCTGGGTTTACAGATTTAAAAATGGACGACCAAGCCTAGAAGACGATCAGCGAAATGGACGACCAAATGAGAAAAATATTGCTGCAGTTGAAAAACTTTTGAAGGAAGACAGGCGTGTGATAGTTCTCGAAATTAGTAAAAGTATCGGTATCGGTACCAGGCGAGTTCATCAGATTCTGCATAAGCATTTGGGAGTAACCAAGGTTTCGGCACGTTGGGTGCCACGACTGTTGGGACCTGAACTGAAACTTGTAGTGTGAATGTTTGTCGACAATTGCAAGACCTAATGCAAGCGTACGGCGACACATTTTGGCATCGATTAATAACCGCCGATGAAACTTGGATACCCTACTTTAATTCTTTAACAAAAAGTCAATCCAAAGAATAGAGCCGAGCAGAAGAAGGACCCCCTATCAAAGCTCGTGTTGTGCCGCCTTTCGGAAAGGTTATGATAACGGTTTTTTGGGATTGCGAAGGAATAATTCTCGTAGATTATCTCCCAAAGGGTTCTACGATCAATGCACAATATTATTCAGTTTTTCTTTCTGGGCCATTGAGTAAAGCATTTGTCAAAGAGCGGCCTGGGAAGCCGCATGCGCGACCGTTGTTGCAGCAAGATAATGCGAGACCTCATACGGCTCGTCGTAAAAAGGAAGTTTTGGGTGATTTACGATGGGAATTGTTGCCGCATCCAGCCTATTCTCCTGAGTTAGCACCTAGCGACTTCCATTTATTTCCAGAAATGAAGAAACCACTAAGAGGTGTGCGTTTTAAGAGCTTGAATGAAGTGAAAAGTGCTATAGACAGATGGATAAAAGACATGCCACAATATTTTTTGAAGATTATGTTGAAATGCTACTGTGTAATATTGATGAAATATAGGTAATCGTATAAAAATAAAAAATAATTCCCAGAACTTTGGAAACACCCCTCGTATTTTAAGAGAAAGGCGACTTTCCGAATAAAACCTCCTCGCTGATTTATTTAGGATTTCATTCATACAGGAATTAATTACAATATTGCCTGAATATAATGAATGTTTTCGTTATTATTACCATTTGAAAATTACCGATGAAGAGAGTTTTTGAGACAAATGTAAAGATTTTCATCTGGTGTTGATGGATGGAATCCGAAAATAAGCTGTTTTTTTCAGGTTAACGGCGTATTTTTATTAATATTACACTGGTTTTTCGCGTCCATGAAACCTATCCTCATTGACATAATGACCCCGCGCGAATTTTTCTTAGCGCGAAATTCTTAAGAACCTATGTATCTGTCGCGTAAAGCGAGGCATTGCTGTATTTATTTCCTCGACTGAGGCGAACTTGCGCGCGCTTACGCGTGTCGCAATATGGGCTGTCAGTTATGGCGCGTAAGGTGGAGACATTTGTCGAAGCGAAAAGGAGAATCGCGCTGACGGGTGTTGTGCCACTGCGGAGGTCGCCATTACGCTCGCCGCGTACGCTATTAACTACGCGCGTTCGTACGCGAGACAGAGTCGGCGTTTTTCCCCGCACGCCGTTTTTCATCGCTTTGAAATCCAATGAGCGAAGCAGATTATTACGATGGCATTCTATAGCGAAGGTGTGGCGTCAGAAGCGACTGCTACTCACGAGATCACATCGCAGTGCGGTATCCTTCTTTTCCTCAACGTATATCTCCGTTGGCAAAGTTATCCTTTCTGCCTAATCGATTGAAAAGGTTTCTCTTGTCATTCCCCGCCGTTAAAAAAATACGCGGTTTTATCAGAAAGAAAAAATATCCGTTTAGTCATTAATTTCCTTTCTCTGATCTTTCCTAGGGAGCGTATTTGAATAGCGTCGTTGCGAAAATTGCGACTTGACAAAACGGAAGAGCACGAAATTTGGCGAAAATGATTTTTTTGTGTTTTTAGTAACAGAAGTTCTGCTTAAGCATTGATGGCACGTTATACCAATTAATTCAGATATATAGTTTTTGCCAAGTTTTCCAGGTCGTTCCTTTTACGAGGATTTTGGGTAAAAATCTTTATCTCTAATAACAAAACCTTTCAAATTTCGTGCCTACGTCCATCGGTGGGCTGCGAACAATTCTTATTGGGCTCTTATATGCTGAGGCCCTCCCTAAGGACTGCATAACCTTACAGAGGTGGGAGGGTTTGTGTACTCTTACGAACCAAAGAGCTATGCCGGCGGGAGATAATTCTCCTGGTAGGACCATCCAAGCCGGAAAGGTCTGAGGGGAAGAGTCAGACTAAGAAGCAGTCTTGGGGGTTTTACATCCCCCTGTGCAAGGGCAGCAGCTTGCACAGTACCTCTGTAGGTGGTGATCATGTGGATCTGAACAGCTACAGATGGGTAATCACTCTGTGAAACTGCGATGAGGAAAGCAAGGGGAAACTACCTCATTATATTTCCCATGATAGGCTGAAAAGCTGAAATACCTCTATGGATCTTTCTGGGGTAAAATATTCCGGAGGTAAAATAGTCCCCCAATCGGATCTCCGGGTGGGGACTACCCTAGGGGATGCACAGAGGAAATTTAACATTAATAGGAAAGCAAGTGGTGAGAAATTAAGAATAGGCACATGGAATGTTAGGACTATGAATTCAGGGGGTAAACTAGAGAACATAAAAAGGGAAATGAGAAGGAATAATGTAGGTATAGTAGGTCTTAGTGAAGTTCGGTGGGAAGGAGAAGGCGAGATAAATTCAGACGAATTTAAGATTATTTACTCGGGAGGGGAGAAAAAGGAAAGGGGAGTGGGGATTATAATGAGAAAAGAGATAGCTGAAAGAATTAGCAAGGTAGTGACAGTTAATGATAGATTAATAGCCGTAAAACTTCAGATGGAGCCAGTGGAAATGCTTATAATTCAAGTGTATATGCCAACGACTAATGCTGGCGACGACGAAGTAGATGAAATGTATGAACAGATTATGGAGATATTGGAGGAGGAGGGAAAAGGAAGGATCACCACCATAGTAATGGGAGATTGGAACAGTGTAGTCGGAGAGGGACAGGAAGATAACATAGTGGGAAAATATGGGCTAGGGAAGAGAAATGAAAGAGGGGATAAACTTGTGGAATTCTGCCATAGAAATAGATTAATTGTAACTAATACATGGTTTAAGCATCACCAGCGGAGACTTTACACATGGAGAAGCCCAGGAGACCAGAGACGATACCAGATAGATTACATACTAGTCAATGAAAGATTTAGAAATAGCATTAAAAATGTGAAAACACTACCAGGGGCAGATATCGATTCTGACCACAACCTTTTGGTGGCAAATATACAATGTAGACTGAAGAGCGTTAAGAGAAACGTAAGAGTTAACAAGAAATGGAACTTAGAGGAACTCCTTAAAAACAAGGAGGCTATCATGACTGAGCTGGAGGAAAGGTTGGGGGAGAGAGATGAAGAAAATAGGAAGAATGTAGATGAGGAGTGGAGATACATCTATAGCAACATTAAAGATGTAATGGAAAAGAAGGTAGGAAAGATAACGGGTGAAAGAAACAAAAAACCCTGGATCACAGCAGCCATGCTGCAAAAAATGGAAGAGCGGAGAAAGTGGAAGAACATAAACACTGAAGAAGGCCAAAGAAAGTACAAGGAGTTAAATAATGCTTTAAGAAGGGAAACAGATAAAGCCAGAGAACAGTGGATAAATGAGAAATGCGAGGAGATTGTCGAATGTGAAAGAATTTGTAGAACAGACCTCATGTATAGCAAAGCAAGGGAACTATTCAAGAAAAAGGCAAGAAAGATAGGACGTAAAGGAATCATGAACAAAAGTGGTAAAATAGTATCGGAGCCAGACAATGTAAAGAATGTCTGGAAAGAATACATTGAGGTTCTGTATGACAAAGAAGGAAAGCCAAGAAATATTGAATTAAATGAAGAAGAGGATGTGGAAGAAGATCAGCTAGGACCAAGTATTCTCGAGTCTGAAGTTAAAAGAGCAATTGATGACATGAAAAGAAGAAAGGCTGTTGGGAGTGATGATATACCCGTGGACGTTCTTAAGGTTTTGGGGTCTAAAGCAGTTAAGCAACTCACAAAATTTTTTAACCAAGTATATGATACTGGCGTATGGCCTGAAGATTTTTTAGATGTTGTGATGGTACCACTGGAAAAAAGAACAATGCAAAATGTTGTAAGGATTACAGAACTATTAGTTTAATTTCTCATACAGCTAAAGTTCTAACCAGAATAATAACCAAAAGAATTGAATGTAAAATAGAAAAGGAGCTGCAAGATAATCAGTTTGGTTTTAGAAGAGGAAGGGGGACTAGAGATGCTATAGGATGTATGAGGATGATGATAGAAAGAGCGCTAGAAGTCAATAAAGATATGTATTTTTGTTTTGTAGATTGGGAGAAAGCTTTTGACCGAGTGAAATGGGATAAGATGCTGGGTATTTTAAACAAAATAGGAATAGATTGGAAAGATAAAAGACTGCTTAAAAACCTTTACTTTGATCAAAAGATTAGAGTCAGGGTTGAAGGAGAAGAAACAGAAAGTACTTCAATAGGGAGGGGAGTGAGGCAGGGTTGTCCTATTTCACCAGCGATATTTAATATGTATGCAGAAACAATAACAGAAGAAGCGTTGATGGAAGAGAAAGGATTTAAGATAGGAGGTGAAAGTATTACCACCATTAAATACGCAGATGATCAGGGCTTAATAGCAGAAGGCGAGAAAGAGCTTCAGAGGATGACAGACAGACTACTTGAGGTTGGCCAACAATATGGAATGAAGATCAATACAGAAAAAACGAAAGTCATGGTGGTTTCAAAGGAACATAAAGAATTAAATATAATGGTAAATGGCCAAAAATTGGAACAAGTAAGTAGTTTCAAATATCTCGGCAGTATTTTAGCACAGGATGGAAGTAGTACACAGGACATCAGAAGTAGGATTGCAATGGCAAAAGCAGCATTTAACGATAAGAAGGAGCTTCTCACAAGCAAGAAAATAAATCTAGAAACAAGGAAGAAATTAGCAAAATGCTACATATGGAGCATAGCTCTTTATGGTGCAGAGACGTGGACGATAAGGAGAAAGGAGGAAAAATATTTAGAAAGTTTTGAGATGTGGGTATGGAGAAGAATGATGAAAGTGAAATGGACAGAGAGGAAGAGAAACGAAGAAGTATTAGAAATGGTGGGAGAAGATAGGATGCTAATAAAAACAATCAGGAAAAGAAAAGCAAATTGGATAGGGCACATATTGAGAAGACAGTGTCTACAAAGGACGATCTTAGAAGGAAAAATTAGTGGAAAAAGAGGAAGAGGGAGAAAAAGAATAGGGATATTAGATAATATAAAGCAGGGATATACTACTTATAGAGGTATAAAAGAGGCTTCTAGGGAGAGAGAGAAATGGAGGCAGCGATTCAGTTAAAACCTGTCTTCGGACAGAAGCATGATGATGATGATGATATGCTGAGGCACTTAACAAGTCGCATTAAGATTTTTTTCCGGTAGGCAAATATCATAAAATTAGATTTAAAATAGCAAAGTGACCAATTGTTACTGACAGAATTTAATTTTGATACGATGCAGAGCGATTGCATACTTAGTATTTCCCTAATTCTGTCGGACAGAAAGTGGTTTTCCTATTTTATGGACCAGAAAGAATAGGGACTGATCAGCCCTGCCTTATAGCCTAACAGCAAGCAGCCGAAATGATTGAATTACTATATTTTTCATAATTTTGAATCACTACAATCGATTTTTTAATACAATTGAATGATTAATCTGCTTTCAATATGGCTAATTATGCCTCTGTTCTCGATCTACCAATTCTCTGTCGAGCGGGCCTTAGCAAGCGAAGCGTTATTCAAAGAAACAACCCAACCCAGCGTAACTTAATTGACGACGGCTGCACACTAGGGCGGACGCTGCAAAATATTGAATATACATATATTTTTTCCTTTTTACAAGGAAAACATTTTCGCACCGTATTTTTCTGAAGCGATTTCCTGCCATAACTCGGAACATGTGGACTCCTGTGAAGCCATCTTGTGGCCTGCAATGAAAACCTCAATCCGACTCAAAACCCCTCGCAAACCTTTTTCCCTATATAAAAGACGCCATTCGAAAATCTTACCTCGTATCGTATAGTGTTTTATCTCTTTATACCCTGGCGGTACTTTTAAGAACCAAAACTAAAAATTTCTACGCAAGATGCTATTCCGATTTTTCCGCCGGTGTAGAGTTGTACTAAATGTATTAGTTCCAACTTAAGCCAGAAGATGGTACATATTAATTTTGTTTGAGTTTATACTCGGAAGTAATATTTCTTGATACTCGTACACGACGCTTGGTCACCATTATGCGAGAAGAATTCTACGTCCTTATTTATCTTTGAAATATATGTTTGTTGATCAAGTATGCATTGATAATATTTTTTTAATTCAATGTATAATGAACTTATCTATTGTTTAGTTCCAAAATATTTACCCTAGTATCATTTTATATTTATTTATACTATAAAATGTCAACACATTTTTTTGATTAAAATGTTGAGAATTCTATTGATAAAAATGTTATTATTTTCGTCAGAAAACACCTACCTGAGCATAATAAAAGATAATCATAAGTAATATGTATGTCTTAATTCTGCTGGGGTTGGTGGACGCGGGGGGTAGGAGGAGCGAGGTGGTTTTTCAACGAAAAGCATTCCTCAGCAAAGTTGCTTTTCGTTTTTTGCGAGACTCCCCTCGTTGGAAGATCCCCGTTTTCTCATTACATGCACTATAAGAAACTCATTCAGACCACGAATTAAAAGAGAGATCACGTCGAGAAGATATGCCGTTATAGGGCGAGGGAGTCAATTGGTGGAGGGGAGATAATATCCGAATCTCTTTCTAGCAATCTAGCGTGTGTTTATGAAAGTTCATCTCGAAAGGGGAGTAGAATGAAAGCGTCGGGATTTTATATGAACGCGGAGTGGCGATACGTGTGTTTTACTGCGATCGTAAACATTGGCTGTTTATTTATCGCGCCCCCGCCCTTCTCATCCTTACAAAGCGGGCGAATCCATTTCGCCCCTCGTTCATCACCTGTCTGTCACTTCGCTGCCTCGGAACTTTGCCCTTCGGATTCCTCGCCGCATTCTTAACCTTCGACACAGCGGATTCAGACCCTCCACCCACCCCACCCCACCCCTTCTATCTCTCTCTCTGTCAATCGCCTTGCGTCAGGGAGGGCAGACTGCCCTCTGCCCAATCGCAGGTTCTGAATTTCTCCGACGCCAACCTTTTTGGAAAAACACGCTTGTTGTAATATGCCTTAGTATTATGCTCAATAAATATTTTGGTCTCCTGGTTTAATTGGATGGACCTGAGACGTTCTTTCCGAAAAAGATACCATCTCACATGTGTTTCTCTTCTCCTCCATCTTTCCTTCAGATGAACGGATCGAGTCGATATGAGACTGGCTGCTTTGATTAGAGCGACTCGGGCGAAGCGTTTCGAAAACTGCTTGGCGCGTGCAAACATTCGAGAGGCAATATTTAGTTCAGATGATTTATTATTTGTGTAACAATATTTAGATATGGTCCTAATGTGTTGCGAAGAATGAATACCTCGAGAGAGACGATCCATAAACAAACCATTCGATGAAAACCGTCGTGAGTCATTTGTTTATGCTCGCTCGTGATTGTTCTATTCTGCGCCCCCCCCCCCTCCCCCCTTTCCTTCCCCATCCGTGACGCATACGCCGGCCGAGAGACTTGCAGACGCTTACTGAGCTTTGGAATATAATTGCTATTGGTGTCCTTGAACGGTCGAACTTGGAATTTCCACGTCAGTAGAATTGTTTCTACGACGCAGTAGGGCGCATATGTTTACCTTTGTCCGTGACCATTGTAAAATATGTTGCGACATGCGTTGGATTCCGGGTAAATCCCCAATGTCTGTATTTTTAACGTTGAGAATAATTTCCTTACGTTTTAATATTTATGCATGTTTTGGTCGTTTACTTCATTTCTCTTGATTGTTTTAGTTATCTCGTTGCTACGATGCGAAAGTCTGGCGAAGTTAAAGAGTTAGGATCTGTGAATATGATGAAGAAATTCAGCGGATGATTGCCGTTACAATTATCCGAAAAACGTGTAAATGCGATACGGTTTTCATGGCGGTCTTCTAAGAAGGCTTTTCGCGTCGAAAGTGGCATCGGCCTCTCGTTTTCCTCCTCCTGGCTCCAATTAACGAAATTAAAGGGAGCAGCTCGTTCTATATCCTCTCTAAAGGAAGTTGCAAAGGGCGATAAGGGAACACGCTCATTTCGAGTGCGAGTGTTTGATAACACCATTTTTATTTACAACTCCGCCACTTCCTCCCCAGCGTTTTCCCCCTCTTGTACCCCCATTCCCACCAGCACGGAAGAGGAGGAAAGGGAGAAAGGAGAGAGAGAGAGATGCACGGGGGAACTAAGCCCTTGTAACGCGATTCGTGGCGTGCTGGTATTCCGAATTATTGCTCTGAGGCAACCCCTGAGCCGCCAGAACACACAAACAAAGAAAGAAATTGCTCAAAACTGGCAAGGTTTCCTATCTCAGTGCTGCAGCAGTTTACGTTTCAACATGCCTATTCATTTGAAATTAAACAGGAATCGATTTGATTTATGATATAGCATCATTCAACAAGTATGAAGTCGTTCTCTTATTAAAATAAATTTAACTTTGATGGAAGTTGATACTGTCGCGTTGCTAAGAAGGAAATATTTCCCCGAAATAGATATACACATCAAAAATAAATTAATTTGTATTTATTTATCGTGGATGTTAGACAAATGAATCAACGGTTTTATGTTTGACTCATAAGAACCAAACAGGTTTGAATGAAGTGGGCAATCTATTGGGCTCTAGACTCGTGAAATATTAATTTTTCGTCGATCGTAATCATTTCCCGCTATCGGTAAATATATTAGTTATGACTAAACAGTGACTAAATGAATTCAATGAAAATGTATCTGATACCAGATGGAAGACAATGCGGCGGGTTGAAATGGTATGGCTGTTTATTGATATATTCATCGACGGCTATTGTGGCCAGAGAAGGAAATCGACAAAGTCATAGACAAGTTTTGTAAATGTTTTACGGCCAGATTAATAGATCAGTAGTTTTATAATAAATTTTGGGAAAGCTCTCTAGATGCAGATGGTTCTTACCAACAAATTAATTGCCAAGGGCAAGGAGTCAAATTAGGGATTTTTGACCCAATATCTAATAAAATGTACATATCGACGGTATAAGCTGTCACTGGGGGTGTTGCGTCTGGAAATATTTTCTTCTTGTATTGTATGCCAAGGACATTAATTAATTAATTTCCCTTTCTACACTTTATGTAGAGAACACAGTATGAAGTGCAGCCCAACCTGTGAATACGGCTCGATATACTTCAATCGTGCTTGCTCTGTCACGAGAGTAGCAGGGCTGCATGTGTGTTTGGTTTTGTTTGTATGGAATTTCTGGCTAATCAGCCTCTTGAATTATTATAGCCATTACTCCTTCCACACCGAACACACACTCACAAGGGAGGAGGGAAACCCGGTGCCAGCATTGGCCTACTCTTTATGAAGAGAACCAAGGGGAACCAACTGCTTAACGTCCCTTTCGAAGGACGGAGCGCTGACTTTGATTTTATTTTAAATCAGAATTGAATGGTAAAATGTAGACGTAGATTATTTACATGACCAGGTTACATGAGAGAAATAACCACCTTCTAAGAATTGAAAAACCGTTTCTTCAATAGCTATAAAATGCTTGGGGGAACATCTTTCCTTTTGGGTTTTCCTCTCAGTCGTATCTCGAGCAACGATTGGAATAATTTTCTATTAAATAGGGTCTCAGCCACCGGTAATCAATTCGCCTGAGATGAATATTTGGTCCATCCGAGGCATCGCCTAATCGTACCATAAAGTGAGGTTGCGGTAAGCGGAGATTTGCTTTTGACAAGGCTCCCCACCGTAAGTTGTTATTAAAATTGGGAAATCTTGGCATTAATGTTAAAGTCATTAACTGGGTTAGCGCTTTCCTTTGGAATAGGAAACAAAAAGTAGTCATCGATGGTAAGTCCTCGAGTGTGGCAGATGTATCTCTGGAGTGCCGCAGGGTAGTGTGATCGGACCTATGCTTTTCTAGCTTTATATAAACGACATCAGCTCAATTGTGAAAAGTAATATTAGGCTTTTTGCTGACGACACCGTAGTCTATAGAGAAATTAGTGGTCCTAGCGACCATCGTCAGCTTCAGGATGAACTGGATGCGTTATCTGTATGGTGCAAGGAATGGCAGCTAGAAATCAATCAGAAAAAGAATAACGTTCTAAACTTTTGGAAATCTATCCGTATTTACCTACTCGATAGATGGTGAGAGCATTCCTGTTTCGGAATCCGTGAAATGCCTCGGGGTAACCTTGAATCGTGACCTGTCTTGGGACACCCACATAAGACGAGTAATAGGTGCGGCAAATTAGAAGCTGGCTTTTTTGCGTAGAATAGTCAGGAAAAGCACGGAAAAGGTGAGAGAATCCTGTTATTTATCCTTGGTTAGACCTCAAACGGAATACGCAGCAGCGGTTTGGGATCCATATCAGAGGGGACTCATAAAGGATTTAGAAAAAATACAGCGGCGAGCAGCTAGATTCGTGAAAAGGAATTACGATAAAAAACAGAGCGTTACGTTACTCATTGAAGAGTTGAATTGGCCATCGTTGAAAGATCGTAGATTACAGGCGAGACTTAAACTTCTAGATAAATATAGGTCGGAGATATTCGTAAATGAAATGAAGGATGTTATTCGACAGCCAACGTATATCGGACGGACGGATAATGAGGACAAAATTCGCGAAATAGATAGTAGGACAGAGAGGTATAAGGAGTCCTTTTTCCCTAGGACAGTACGTGACCACAATAGATAACAGTGAATAATAATTAGTTAGGAACTTGGTGCGCGGCACCCCCTGCCATCCACCGTCAAGGAGACTTGCAGGGTAATATGCAGATGTATAGGTATTTTAAATTTCACTTCCATGAGATTACAGAACACCGATGGACATCTAGAATTGGTTTTTCATGCTTTGTACGTGATCTGCCATATTTTCTGCGAGACTCGAAGACGGAATTCGCCCCCTAGTCATTTTAATCGCTCACCGTCGCCATGACATGCGAGTTCGCATGGACAATTTATCATCTCTTCCTCTTTCATGTTGTTCCTCGTTTTTAAATATAATTTAATATGTTCCCGTATCAGCTTAGATTTTCCAAAGACTCCGTGTTTTGTACTTCCAAATAGTGCTGAGGAAGCGACAGAAATTTTCCGTTCCATTACAAAACCTTTTCATCAGAGGAACATCGGCGTGGGTTCCTAATGGCGTGCGACATTTGCTCCAACGAGCGAGAAACAGGAAATGAGCGTGCTACGTGTGCACGCGGAAAAGAGTCACGCAACTAATGAGCGCAAAGAAGTCGCGGCGTGTCGGGTGGAGATATTGGAGGTGGAGGGGGGGAGGAGGATGAGGGCGAGGGAAACAGGAAGGTTGTGATGGGGAGGAGTCGCTCTTTTTCCCTCCTCCCCCAACTCTCTCTCTCTCACTCCTTACTCAACCTCCTACCCCCTTGCACCCTCCCTCGCCTCTCCCCGATGTTTTTAGGAAGAGGCACCGAGGACCCGGAGCGGTAAAGCGCCGCGCTGTAAAAGCTTTAGTGATAACGTAACTACTAGAGTCAGTCCCACGCTTCTCCGCTTATTCCCTCCATCTTCTCTCTCCTCTTGCTTTCCTTTCGTACCTCTTTCCTCTACTTCTCTTGTATACGTTATATCAGTGTTTTTCAACCTTTTTTGAGTGGCTGAACATTTTGGAATGGAGGAAAAATTGGCGGAACACCTATTTACATACGTATATTCATCATGGCTGTGGGAACACGCATGCGTACTGCGGCAGGTTAGAAGTTGTAACCTGCTACTTTCTGCTTCCCCGATAGATGGACTTACGGCGTGAGAGCAAAATTATAATACTTTATATTTTTAAATCCTTTAAGAAATCTAAATTTATAGAAAAATTATTTTGGTGGAATATTTCGCGGAACACTCAGGCAATGCCAGCGGAGCACCAGTGTTCCGCGGAACGCCGGTTGAAAAACACTGCTTTATAATATAACAAAATATTTATTTATCCCCTTTCGAAGGTGGAATGAACGTTTCAACCTTCGCTTTTTATTGTTGTAGCAACACAAACAAAGCGAAAATTTGCTGCAGTAATGGGCCCGCATAGATAGTTAAAATAAGGGGTATTTAAACTCTGCTAAAAGAAAACCGGACAGGCAGACGGACCCCAACATTAACAGGATTCATGACTGTCAGCAGCTGAAACTATACTGAAAATTTGGTTGCTCTAATTTGAGCCGGGTAGAAGTAGTTGTCCAATTTAATACTTTATTGTTCATTACGCCCCAAACTACGTCCCTTAGGCTGCCCCTGTCGTCTCCATATGTCAGTTGCGGGAAGAACTTATGGCCGTGAACAATTTCTCAGAAATAGGTTTATTTAATTTGAATGGTGTAAAAGTAGTTCAGGACATGGAAATGTGATCAACGGACGGGCGAAACGATTACACGAGCAGAAAAAAACCTGCTGGAAAATAACTGCACAACTTATAATGAAAGCAATTTTTGAATGTTGTATTGGTCTTTAAGTTTGTTTCAAGGAGGTATTCTGAATTTCTATTAATTCTCTTATACTCATTTACATCTATAATCTGTTATTGAAAAACTCTTCCATGAATATTAACTATGATACTTTTTTTTAAATATGAGAAAACTATGAATTTTTAAAAATTTAAGTATAATATTTACATTCGGAATGAATCTTTATTGCTTGCTACTGCTGTTCAATTAAATCTATAAAAATTCTTAAAATAGAAGATATTTACGATTTTTTCTTTTTTAATTATCTTCTGTTGTTATATTCCCGAATTGTTTTATCATAAAATACTTGGCGCATTTAAAATATACTCGTATACTTGGCCATATAATACTATAGTAATCAATGAATAAATTTTTTTTTGCTGACAAAATATTACGGAATTTTTTTTATTCCTTTACTTTTGTAATAAGAATTATCTTTTACATTTCTGTAGAGGATATTCTTAAAATAACGCCGTGTGATTCTAATATTTCTATTGCCTCAAATTAATTATTATCTGGAATAGTTTCCTTTTGGATAAAGAAATAGCTATACCGCAACACACGAGGTGATACCAAGACATTTTTTCTTCTCCGTTTTTAAGTAAAATATTAATTTTGGTAACTGTGAAGAAAACAACAGTTACATCATTATTGGTACGATAGATTTTTGCTGTCTGAATCTGAAATGCGAGTGAAAAATTATTTCTTTGAGACCGTAATTCAAAAAGAATTAAATCACCGATGTAGATTACTTGGCTCTTAAGTCCACGGAACGAACCATCGCATTTAAAAAGAAACGCATATGTTGACCACTAACGCCACTCCTCGCCAGTGGTGAACACGGAGTACTTCTCCGAGGGCCGGGAGTGTGTCAACTGCGGCGCCATTTCGACGCCACTGTGGCGTCGGGACGGCACAGGCCACTACCTGTGCAACGCCTGCGGCCTCTACCACAAGATGAATGGCATGAACAGGCCGCTGATAAAGCAGCCGCGTCGGATGGTAAGTGGGGGACTCAGCATCTCCCTGCGGTCCCCACCTGAGGAAAACCTCGGTCACCCATTCCCACTGTCCCTTTCGTCCACTTAACCTCTGACCTTTTTATCCATCCGATCGTGACCTCCTCATAGTTCATATTTTTGCTCATCGCTATCCTACATCACGGGTGGGGTTTAGACGGGAAAAAGTGTAAACATCGAGATTAAGCCATGGCCAATCTCCGCGCGAAGGAATAAATGCCACGAAAAATTGATCATTTTTATTAACTATTCGCTTCGTATCGTAGATGACTCTGAGAGATTTTGCTGGAGTTGGACGTCAATCGCGATGACAGAAATAGAAATTTTCGAGTCCCTTGACATCCTTATTTACCCGTCAGTTATCATCACCCTTCGTTTCCTGACAGATGAACCACGGAAGGCGCGCTGTGACCTCACATCCGCAAGACAGTTATTCTCTTTCGGCTTCGCCATCTACGTTTCGGTCCATTTGTCAAGTCCCATGATCTAAAATTCCGTTTTGCCCATCCAGTTATGCGTGTATTTTACCAAAGTAATTGGAATATTATCTCTAATGGAGTCGGTCAGTATTTTAGAATTCATAATAACATTTTTCTGGGCCCATCTTTAGTTAAATATTTTTCCCTTAATAAACCGAATGCTTATTACTTGATTTCTAATATAATGTAATTTTAATGTATCTCTAGCGTCTGTTAGACGTTTTTTAGCTAATTGTTCATTTTAAAATCTAACTCACTCCGCGATTTAAAAAAAAAGACTCATCTCATTTCATGGAGCCTCCTCCATCCAATCCCTTCAAAACCACAACTCCTTTCCCTCTCTCCAAACAAAATTGTCTCCCCCAAAACGGGAGGCATTTGGGTAAAAGAAACAAATGAAATCAGTTTTTGCGCAGTCAAGTAATTTGGCCCTCTCTTCTCCTCTCCACCTCCCATCTGTATTTTCCAGTGGACCCCGACCCTTTCTACAAGAACTACTATTTTAACGGTGTGATTCATCGTCCTTCGGAGGAAAAATCCAGCCGTCGTGGGGTAGGTGTGCTTTTCTCCGACACGTGACTCTCATTCCTCCCCTTCCTATCCACTCTCTCTCTCTCTCTCCTTTCTCTCTCCTTTCTCTCTTTCTCTCTCTTCCCTCTCGCACCTTTCTACTTGTAAGAAACCTAATTTTCTCGGCTGAAAAACACGAGGTTTTCATAGTCATCCAGATTCACATAAACCTACTTTACTCGGCGGATTAAGTCATCTGTCAATCTCTTATCAATCGGTTAACGGAAAAAATATCGCCACTATGAAAGAAGGAAAAAGTCAACTAATGTTAAGTTGTAAATCTAATTCACTCCTAAGTATTCGGTAAAGAAATAATAATGGAGTTGGACGGTAATAATCGAGCAAAAATGCTAAATATTAGATAAATTCCCTATTTTCACGCGCTGCCTACTCATAAAATGCCATACATCTTCATACCGTCAGTCGGTGTCCGTTTCAAATCTCCATGAAGTTCGTCTATTTTTGAAACTATAGGAGTGTAATACTTACGTAATAACGATGAGTGTCAAATTAAAAAGTTAAATATATTTCAAAAGCTCCTTTGAACTTATTAACTATATTATGATACTTAATTAATTAATATATTTTCAAGAAATTCGTTGGATTACACCTCTTTAAATAACCAAAAAATGATCCACTTAATTATTCTGTACAATATTTCTATCGACAGATTATATTATAAAAGTTTTCAAAACCAGACAGTCGGAGAATATCCAAAAATAGTAAAAAAAACTTTACTTAATGTTTGAAAGGAATTTCATAAGATAAAAAGCTCGGCAGACTATTTCACGCGAAAGTGATGTTTTGAATGCATCTGAGTTAACATGAACGTGCCCTACGATTAGCACAATGGACCTGGATAACTATGAAATCAAAGCATGGTTTCGGACACTTTTTAGGCCATCCCTTGGCCGCCCGTCATACACCCTCACCCCTTTTTACAACCCTTCCTCACCCCCTTTATTCGTATCACCTCCTCTTTCTTCCTCACTTCTGCCCTCTCCTGTTTCCTCACACTCTTTGGTGCACGGTAAAAAACTCCTAGTATCTAACAAATGCAGTCACGCTTAGACTTCTTGTAGTCTTCTTTCTCCTTAGTAGCAATTAGAAATGAATGCAATTCACATGCTATCAAAACAAAAACACACTTCATATTTACTGTTATGTGTAGAAATTGAGGAAAGGTGTGGTGTTCTTTCACAAATCAATCATGCGTAATTTATTTGACTAATTTACGGTGGTTTGGGTCGTGATACTTGATTTTGTCCGACAATTTAGGTGCATTTTTGCTCGACGCGGTCTTTGATCCCGGTCGATAAAAATCTTTGGGCGGGGTTATTGTTTTATTCGGAATTATACCTATTTGTTTCCCTCAAAAATTTCTATTGAAGTAGACTTTTGCATTCTTTTGGACTTACCTCCGGTTAAATATGGGCGCCGTGTAATTTCTTAACAGATTGGCTTTTTAAAATAGCTTGCTTTTAGAACTAAATAGAAACCACATTATATTAACCTCGTGGTCCCACGTCCGTTGTGCAGATAATTCATTCCATTTGTCTCGTGATGTACACTGCAGTTGTTGGTGCTTGGAATAGACGAATTGGATTTTTTCCTTCAAAGGATGCATGAATTCACTTTAAATTTTAACAGCTAATAACACCCTCTACTTATTTCAGAATCTCAGATCACGTGATCATAATCAATTATCTCATAAGTTGGCCCTGGTATATATATATCAAGGGATGCTGTTGAGAAACTGATAAATTTTAATCTATGTAATTAATTCCTTTTAAATTCAGTTTATCCTAAAATCTTGTGTATAAAATTTAACTTTTGGAAACGTAATATTAAATGTACTAACTTCCTTACTCGGAAACAACGGGACTCTGAGGTTAATATTTCGTGAATAAATCACCCAAATCTGCCTGCTAACTGATTTGACCACTATGGGAAAATATTTCGATTTTGATTTTTGAATTTCATTATGAATTAATTTATTGATTTCTCTGCTATTTATTTCTTGATAATATAATATGCAATTATTTACTTATAAGAGCATGGTACAATTTTATTTAATATTTTAACATTACTAAGAATTTTTTTTATATGTTAGTTATCATGGAATTGTATAAAACGTATTTGACTTTGTGTTTCACTCAATTTTTAAACTACAAATTTTCTAACTAAAAATTCGAATTTCAGAGGATGCTATGCATTGTTATGCTTTAAATAATACATGGCATAAAATTTCCATTTTAAATTCCTGAAAATCATTTTAATTTTTTTCAAATTCAGTAAGATTAAAATTTTTCTGCCTTTTAGTATAATTCATATGTCCACAATTTTTTCAAGGATAAAATTTCAAGCTAATGATAACAAAAATAAATTTCCGCTCAGTTTCAATTCAATTTTGCCACCAGCCAAAAGAACGATCATTATAAATATATTGGTTTATTAATATCGAGCCTTCAGACATTCATTGCTTTCTTTTCCCTCAACACGCCTGCGCCCCAGCAGGCTGCCTCCCGTAGGTCTGGCCTCTCGTGCTCCAACTGCCGTACCGTGACTACGTCCCTTTGGCGCAGGAACGCCCACGGGGAACCCGTGTGTAATGCGTGCGGTCTATACTTCAAACTGCACGGCGTCAACCGCCCGTTGGCCATGAAGAAGGACAGCATACAGGTAAAATGGAAGAGGGGAGGGGGCCCATTTAGGGAAGGGGATCCATTTGGGGGAGGGGGTGCATTTGGGGGAGGGTACCCGTTTGGGGGAGGGTACCCGTTTGGGAGAGGGGCGGATTTGGGAGAAGAAAACGCAGGTCGGGAGAGGTTTGGAGTAGGGGCCCAAGCTCCCCTGCCTCGAAATACGTGCGTCCAACTACAAGCTGCCTCGGGTAGGTACGCGTTATTCCTTCGAGATAGAACGGTACTTTACGAATTCAGAGATCCCAAGTTCTAACTTGCGCATTAGGACAGAGTGGCTTGGATGTGTTTGACAAGAAACCCTTCTTTGATATAACCATATAAATCAGGGCTCTCCAAACTGTGGCCCGCGATCCCATTTCATGTGGCCTGTAATAAGTCTGCCATTTTTTTCTAGATGTAACAATCAAGCATTGCTGGAAAACGTTATGCGTGACGAAATAACGAAATGATTTTTGAATAACGTAACGAAAAACAGTTTTCAATATTATTATTATTATTCGCATAAACGCTACAATTGGGAGCAGGTCCCGGTGGCAGCGGGTCCCCATCACAACTCAATGCATAATACCCAAATTACATGATAAAAATTGGGTTTACTTAATACAAAAATATAAGCTTTTTGATACCATTTCCTATACACTATATACTACTTCTTAACTTCAAGTCACAGGAACTCCCGTCACAACAGCTTAGGTATCACTCAATACATAATGCCCAAATTACATAATAACAATTGAATTTACTTAATACAAAAATATAACCTTTTTTGATAGTAGTTCCTGTACACTATATACAACTTCTTGACTTCAAGTCATAGGAACTCTCGTCACAACAGCTTAGCTACAAACTACAACATGTTTCATTTGTTATTTGTCCATACAACTACAAAAATTTAGAATAAGTAAATAATCTTCTTCATAAAAAAATACTGTAACGAAAAACGTAGCGACAACGAAAAAAGTCGTTATTTCGTTATGTTTACGCTTTTACTGTGTGACATTTCGTCCCTTATTTCCCATCCCTTTTCTTCTCTCTCTCTTCCTCAGCAGTCTTATTAGCCCCCACGTGCAGTCATTCCGTCATAAAATGCACGAGGACGGGATGATGGGGGTCATTTTGGTCCCAAAGCGTGGCAGAGATCCACCGAAGTTGTGCTTTATTTGTGTCCAATTTCGATTCATATTCGCTGAAGAAAAAATAAAAGTTATATTGGAAATGTTGAAAAATATCCCGGAAAAATCATAATTTACCCAATTCACTAAACCGCCTTTTAATACAAAAATAGCCTAAATTTGTATATATTTTCAAAAAGTTTTCATGTTGATACTCTGATCCCGCGAGCATAAAATTTATTAACCAAGTGGCCCACTTGTAAAAAAGTTTGGAGAGCCTTGATATAAATCATGTTTACTTGTAGGAGAATAATGTTGGAGATTTGGAACACAAGAAAACAAGAAATTCGTATTCCTTTTCCAATGCAATATTTTAAGAGAAAACGTTCCTTTTCCTTCTGTTGTTTTTAAACTTCTATATGCCAACTGAGGAAAAACTTGAGGATGTCATTATAACAATAAAATATAAAAGCTATAATTACCAAATTTATTTGTTACCTCCGCATTTAGCGATAACCATGGCAGCGCGCAAAATAAAACGGTCCAAGTAACGAAATTCAGTAGAAATAGCACATAGCTAATTTTATTCTGACATAACCAGTGGTGAGCGTACCTATTTGAATAAAATGGCGAAAATTTCTTAATTGCGTACGATTTAACTCGTAGAATATTTTTCTGAGAAAATAACTTTATTTTTCAGAATTTGCCAAAGAAAAATAATAATTCCCGTATTTTTCGGCGTATAAGACGCAGCGCAGTATAAGACGCACCCCGGATTTTTAGAAGATTTTTCAGGAAAAATGTATGTATTTTGGTTCACCAAGACATTTTAGGAAGGGCCACGTAGTGTATCATTTCCAGCTGTGATTTAAGTCCGTATCTGGCAAAGTTTACAGAAAATATTACGGCGCGATAACAGTTAAAATATAGCTGAATGTGCTCTGCGTGAACTCGGCAGTCGTGTTAATTTTAGCTGTCGGAGTGCAACGCACACGTCGCGCGTTTAGACAACCCTTTACCGATAGTACTAACTTAAACGTTAGTGCAGGATGAGTACTTCCTCTGTTCTACTATCCATCTACTTGTGGCCATTTAAGACCTTGCGAAGACAATGTTTCTCATATCCCATCAGTTTTTCCTCGTTTTCTTCATTGACGGATCATTTTTTCTGTGGGAGCAGGACAGAAATGACGTGCTGTTACTCGGTTTTCACGTATTGAATTGCTTGATGCTTATAGGTTGTAGTGTAGACATATCTTTTTATTCTTGAAGCCATTGCGATCTCAATACACGTAACGTTATTCATCCCAGGTATTTACAAAATTTTTATCGCATCCATCGCAATCATAATGTTCCGCGGCATTAATCGCGCTATTCATCGGGCCCATTAGGAACTAAAACGTCAAAAACGCACCAAAATTGTAATTACTGCGAGCAGGCATGTAATAAAGCGCAGTAATGAAAATAAATCGTCGGAATTGACGTCTCATAAGGTATTACTGTATATATTTTTAAAAAATTCACTATTAATTATTAATAATGTATATTTTGATGTTTTTACTACGAATGACTGCCAGTTACTCCGTTTTGGGCATGTTTTCGATAGTTTCAGTATTGAGAACAGAAATAATCTTGCCTTCTGCGCACAAGACGTAGAATGATTTCGGGGATAATTTTTATCGTAAAAAAGTGCGTCTTATATTCCGAAAAATTGTGGTACGTAAGATGCAGAATATTGCGACCCGCTCCACTAGTGGACTGGATGAGGTGCAGAAACAGGTGAACGTGGAAGAGAGGACGGAGAGGGAGAGAGAGAGAGGGGAGAAGGGGAAGAGAGAGTGGAAGGAGAGAGAAGGGCGGAGGGGAGAGAGAGAGGGAAAAAGGGGAGAGTGGGGGAAGGGAGAGAAGAGGGAGGAGAGGGAGAGTGGAAGAGAGGGGGTGGGAGAGAGAGGGGGATGAGAGAGAGAGGGTGATGAGAGAGAGAGGGGTATGGGAGAGAGAGGAGAGTGGGAGAGGGGGGTGGGGGAGGGGTGGGAGAGGGGGGGGTGGGAGAGATGGGAGGGGTGGGACAGAGGGCGGAGGTGGAGAGAGAGGGAAGGGAGAGTGAAGGGGAAAGTGAGAGAGGTCTTGAAGGAGAGAGAGGGGAGAGATGGAGAAGAAAGGATGGTGGGAGAGAGAGGGGAGTGGGAGAGACGTGGGAGTGAGAGAGAGGGTGAAGGGGAAGATGGAAAGGAAGGAGGGAGGGAGAGAAAGAGGGAGGGACGTGAGAGAAAGATGAAATACTGCAACTTCGTCAGGAACGTGATTTTTTCCGTTTTCTCACGCGGCCGTACTTCTCCCCCCCTTCCACCCTTAACTATCTCTCTTTCTCTCTTCCTTTCCTCGAAGTGTGACTGACCTACGCCAACGATCTTCCATATCTTTTCGTGACTACTGAAGAATGTTCCGTGCGTGTCACGCCTTGTCCTCGTGAGCGACGTTTCTTCCTTGCTTCGGATCGAAATCTATTGTTCGAACGAGAGCCAGAAGTCGCCTTTCCTTCGCAATGCAGTCGTCATTTGTCTCGAAAAATTTTTATTTCGACGGTCGCGCTCGCTAGGCGGAATTAAAAGTTCCACTCGATGACGTAAAAGGAAATTTTCCTTATTTTTTGCTTGATTATTTTTATGAAATAAGATGGATTATTGGGAAGGTTTATCAGCATTTGAGAGAGGAATGTTTAATAAAAAACATTTTATTTATATTAGCTCATAAACAGCCGTTAACGGCCTTTTACAATGAGCGTAATAACGTTAATAAAGACGAACACATACAACCATGCCCTAGGCAGGATTCGAACCCGCGATCCTAACATTGGGAGCTATACACGCTAACCACCCCTCTACCAAGGCCGGCGAAGTTGAGTTGTGGGTTTATTTTGTATCAGTCGCATTCGGTGAGAAAAATTTTGTCTATTACTGAATATAATATATAGCATCGGTGTTAACTTTATGGAACTAGTTCATTATGAGGAAGAAAGTCTAGAAAAAATTAAAAATCATTTCAATAAAAACGAAATTTCAAGTGTTTGACGATGTTCTTCTTTATTTCCCTCGCAGACGCGGAAGAGGAAGCCAAAGAATTCCGTGTCCAAGTCCAGCGACTCTCCTGCTCCGGGATCGACTCCCTCGACGACCGGTGGGAGCAGCAGTGGCGCCGCCACTGGCGCTCCGTCCACTCCATCTCTTTCTCCCGCTCACATCAAGATGGAGACCACAGGTGAGACAAATGAACTGCGGAAAAAACCGCGGGACACGCATTCCCTTAAAGCGGTGGATCCCAACTCGGGGTCGCGACCCAAATCAGGGTCGCTGGGGTAATTATGATCGGGAATCAGAAGAGCAAAATTTGCTGAATGCATAATATTAATAATTTTTATATGCACTTCCATGGGGTAATTTGTATATTTTATGCTCTTGTATTCATAGGTATTCCAAAAATGTCGAATAATTCGAAAGTGGCTGAATCTACTTGGACCAATGTTTCAGATTCAATGTAGGCCATCTAAAGAGGCTCATGGGTAATCACTGTGCAATATTCGTAGAATTTGTATTCCGACCGTATAAGTCGGAATACAAACTCTACGAATAGAATAACGCCGTAGTCTCCACTTCTACCATCACTGTGCAATATAACGGTCCGGATTGGATTTTAGAACTTTAATTTTTCCATATGAATAACATGGGAATTGGTGCGGTGTATTTTTGATTTGCATTTTAAAATTACTGACAATAATCGTACAACCATGAGACTTGAACCGAAGAATGCCTAAAAAGATGAAAATTTAATTTCCTAACGTCGATTTTTTATAAACCGACTTTTTGAAGCACGAAAATTTTTGTTTTTACTTTCTCCATATACGTAGTATATATATATATATATAGTATTATTTTCATGAAAAAAATCGACTTCGATATCTCAACGGAAATACACGTTTTGAGGTCCCCTGAACACGTTTTGACCATTTTCTCGATGTCTGTGTGACAGTTTTTTTGTGGGTGCTCTAACTCAAAATCTATTAATCAGGTCAACTCGAAATTTTATATTTAAAATTTTTCTAAAAGTCTAAAGCACTGGTTAGTTTTTGGTGAAAATCGGTCAGCCGGAAGTGGGTGTTTACTCTTGTCACTTATCCGTTATTTTGAAATATTTGCTTTAATTTGATAAATGTAAAAATGTAACGGAATAAAAGAAGTTTTAGAAAATTTAATGTTCTACAACCTTTGTTTGAAACATTTTCCCATATAATGCATTGTTTAAGAGATATTATATTTTTAGCTGCCACCACCACGCCACCTACCGACGACTATTCTTAACAATTGGCGCTTAGTTACGTCTTACATTAGTAACGCTCCTTTTTCTTTTCTCAATTGTTTGAGGTTTGTGGCTGTATCCAATATGGCTATGGTTTGGGTTTATTTCTGTTCTTTGTAAAGTCTAAAATTTTCTCGCAGTTTCTAAAAATATTTATTTTTATGTAACCTATTTGGAATTTTTACAAATATTACAGATATGGAGAAAGTCATGTGGTGGCTACATCAGATTTTTTGATGAGAAAATCACTCGTCGTCAGGGGAAACCCCATTTTTGCCGATTTAGCAGTATTGCGTACATTGCATTGGGTTTTATGAAAAAACGGGAAATATTCCGTGAATTATCACCCGTGACCAGTGCTGTAACTTTAGCACCCGGGACAAACTACCAAATATGCGCCACCTCCATAAAAAATTCTCTAATAACTATATGGATTTAGGAGGAACAGTTAATAAATATAAATAAACTTTCTAACAATAATAAAAGGTTACCTCTGTCCCTTTGTGGCTCCCTCTGTCATGCTGTAAAAATACGAATAACTCGATAATGGAACGAGATTCATTTTTGATATTTGGCAGGAATGATTGATTCACATATTGTAAGATGATGACAAAGAGAAATCTTGAAAAAAGTTCTAGGTTCGACTCCAATGTAGGCATTTCCATTTCCCATATGATAACACATAGAAATCGACTTTTTGACTTGCAGGCCTTTATTCTTTTTGAGATCTTAATTGGAAAGAATTCACCTATGATCTTCAGATCTAGCCCATTTTAAAGAAAAAACTACGAAACTTCTTATTCTGTTCATCTATTTCCGCCTACAGTTCGAAAATCCTCATGTTAAACGTTTAATTCACATATTTTGTGGAAATCTTGCCATTTTAACGCAATGTTGCCTAGCCAACCAATTACATTGTTAAACCCCGAAATCCTATTGTTATTTCAATCCTTGT